>CM055202.1:21523047-21633047 GCA_029224185.1 Karalla daura | reverse complement strand
CTTTGTGCCCAGGTGTGGTGGGGTTCTGCTGGAGTCTCTCCAGCTTCCATAGGTTGGAGGCAGTGGATACCTGGACAGGACATGCACGCATGCTCCATTCACTCTGACAGTCACAACTATGGACAGTTTAGAGTAGAGCAATTTAGGAAGTATTTATTTATGCACTCAGAATTACTTTGATCACCTGTTGATTCCAACTTGTGATAGGAATTCTTGTGAGCAGATATTGAAATAGGAACCTTTTTTTTTTTAAAAAAAGGCAGACAATACCGTGACAGACAATACCGTCTTTGTCCGTGAATTTCGGGCATTGAATTGCCAACCGTCTTTTCTTTAAGAGGCACTGTTTCTTTAGGTATCAGGTGTGGAATGTATGGAATCAGGTGAGCTGAAACGGAAAGTCTTGCTGAAATCTATCAGAGATTCTCGTTGCTACACAAGGGCAGATGGGAGACACAGCCTATTAAAGATGTGTGTGTCTGTGTGTGTGCGCGCGCACAGGCCTCTGTTTCCAGGGTCTTTGATTGAAACGTCCCCATCAACCCTGCTGTCCTTCCCAATCATGTGCACAGCACGAGATGGAGGCCTCAGCAACGCCTGGAGTCTCAATCTGAGCACATTCTCGCTCAAGCTGCCGAGTTTGATGGGCTCCCCAAATGTTCACTCGTTGAATAGGGAGGCAAAACATATAACAGACGACATAATCTTTTTCATTCAAATGGCTAAAAGATCACGTATCAACCAAGCACGCAAGGAAGCAACTTCAACTACAACTCATCTACTATCCATGATAATGTGTGTGAGCGGTTGTGTGCGGATGGCCAGGACAGGCTGCACACTGTGCAGGAAATGACCAGCAGTAACACGGAGCTCCTCTAGCAATCAGAGCTACAACACCTTTCAGTGAGTGACTCAACCCAGCGCAGTCAGCGGGCCTGCTCTCACATATCTACACACGCACACGCACACACTCACACACTCACACACTCACACACTGACAGGCCCAGCCATCAATGAAGCATTCTGCCTCTGCGTGACTCCTGACTGAAAGTGTTGATCAGCTTTCTGTTCTCTGTGACTCTCATGTCCTGCAAAGTGACTCGGCCTTCCTTCTTGCTTCCTCGGCCGCTGAGCTATAGAGGTGCACAGTGTCTGTGTGCACTTTACAAATTTAAGGCTGAAGGGGACACACACAGACACACACACACACAGACACACGCACACACACGCACACACACTCACACACCCAGGTCAAGGGCTGCAGTGTCTCTGAACTCTTTCAGCAGGCTGTTTTCAGAGCCTGACACAGAAAATAAGCCGTCACAAACAAGCGAAAAGCTCAAGTCTGCTCACGTCTGGATTTA
Organism: Karalla daura; assembly: GCA_029224185.1. Classification (NCBI taxonomy): domain Eukaryota; kingdom Metazoa; phylum Chordata; class Actinopteri; order Chaetodontiformes; family Leiognathidae; genus Karalla; species Karalla daura. The sequence continues at coordinate 21,631,683 of CM055202.1, read as the reverse complement.
GAATAGCTCCCCATTGATATCAATTACAAAAATAACATGGTAGACTCGTCCGCTCTGGATATATTTCACGTTTTTGAATGTAAAGTCTTGCTTCACCGTGAAGCCACCTGAGAGCCTCTTGCCAGTTTGCGGTATAGGGAATTTAACCTCAGAGATGATCATGGATGTCCCATCAAATCAACCCTCCTTCTTTTCACCTACTGTAAATACAGCTAGAAATGCTCAAACCTAAACGTTGAAATGTTTTTAAACGTGTGTGAAGGTTTTGCGTATGTTACCTTTGCACACGTTCAACATGGGCTGCCTACATGTGTGCATTTCAATTGCGAAAGTGAAATCTCACAGATACAGTGCTTTGCTGCCTCCAAAACTGAACCCAAACTATGAAGTAGACGTTGTAGATTTTCGTGAGCTGCGGCGTAAAACGTACAATTTCAACAATTCCAAAGCCGAGAGATGATGTTGAGTGTTGAAATAATGTGCCTCGAGCCCGTGCGCATATGTGTTTTTGCCGCGGTGCCTGTGCCAACCGGTGGCCTGTCCTCTGCGGCGGATTAAAGGCAGCCTGCGAGGCGGGCGGCCGTGCAGTAATCTATTGTGGTAATCTTGTGCCAGCGTGCTGGGGGATGATTAGCCAGATGATGGGACGACAGCAGGCCCGGGTTTCTGCGGCAGCCAGGTGCTAGGCTGGGGATCCGCGCGGCACCTCGGCACACTGGCGGGATCGGCCTGTCGATGGATGGAAACATTGAAGCAGGGTGCAGGCGCAGGCGCGGGCCTGGCGAGTGACCGGGTCAGCACAGCGCTGCCTGTGTGGCCGCGGCGGCCGCGCTCCCACTGAATGGATTTTCACATTCATGCGTCATTAGCTCCGTGGCTGCGTTGAATTCAAGTATCCGGGGCCTCTGTTGGAGCTGTTGAAGGTCAGCTCGTGGCACGGGGTCACCAGTGAGAACAATCTCCCCAGGGAGAGAGCTGTTACATAAGCACCCTGCCCAGGGTTTGGGTGACATGCTCAATTACATATGGCCGTAGCGTTCACATGTCTGTGTGACTATTACGAGGCCGTGGGCATTAGCGGTGCGTCACTTGGGTTGACAGCTAACATTATCTAACACTATCTAATATAATCTATCCATCTAAATCTAAATCAATCTAACTCTAAAACCTTCATTTCCAGATGCACTTACAGTGGAACAGCAGTTTTTGGTGAAATTTGGATAGCTTCTGCTGATCTTTACAGAAGTTGTGTGAAGTTGATTAGTTTGCAAGGACATGCATGTATCTTGTGTTAATCTCACTCTGCTTACCTGAAACGGAAAAAAAAGTTGCTGTGTTTATTTAATGTCTGAGACACGAACAGAACGGAATGTAAATGAAAGCCCAGCAAGAGGTGTCTGTACGAGCAGAACGTAGAGACAGCATCTGGCAGGCTGTAGGTGCACAGTCACATCGCATACTGTACACTTATGCTGTTCCAGTATGCATCCATGGTTAGATGGAGCCCGTTTCCACTATGAACCTGGGCAATTTCTCCTCTCCTCTCCTCTCCTCTGCTCAGTTGTTAAATAGATGTTTTAGAAGTCTCTCTAAAGTCACTCCCCACAGCCTTTTCAACTCGTCCCACACGCGTTTCACTTTTTCCGGCGGACGCAGCGAGCTGATGGTCGGAGAGCAGCCTCTCCACGGCCCAGCCGCTGCTCGCACCGATCGATGATCACAAACCTCCAAACAGCGGGCTCCGAGCGCCGTCTGCTTTTCCTGTCATTTTTCCTCTCTTTTCATAGACGGACGGTGCCGTCGCAGTCATATCGCTAATAACAACAGCCTCTCGGGGTCCGTGTGGCCTGCTGAATAGCGGCTGGACGGTGAGCGCCAGCTGCCGTCATCACTTCATCTGCTGTCCAGTCCCGCTCAGTACAATGACCTATTGTTCTCTTTTCATTTATTCTACGTCTGCTCCCTTCTGTGTCCCCACTTGTTGCATCTCAGTCCTCTTTTCATCTCCCATCCCTCATCGGCTCTGTCTCTCGCTTTGCTTTTTTCGTCCTTTCGTTGTTTTCATGTCTGTTTTCGGGCCACTTGCCCTGTTTATTTTTTCCATGTTTGCGTCGGTAATTCTCTTCGTCTCGTGAGAGCCCTTCGCCTGGTCTCGTCTTGTGAGAGCCCCTTTGGTTCTCTCTCTCAGTGGTTTTCTTGTAACGTTTCTCTTTTGCCTCCCTCCATCTGTGCTGCTTTTTGCCTGGCAGCGACTCGGCGACGGAGGGACCGATCGCATCCAAGCTCAAGAGAGAGGAGAAGTGCAACAAGCCAGAGAGGGAGAGAGACAGAGAGAGAGAGAGAGAGGGAGCTGGAGCTTAAAGCAGGCGATGGATTATAACTGATAGATGCCCTTTTAGGCTGAATGCAGTGCTGCATTAAGGGCTTTATGAGGACATGGCCATAGTTTCCTGGACGGCGTGGTGTATCATGCACCCAGACATCACAGCGACATTGGAAATGGGCACATATATATAAACACACACACACACACACACACACACACACACACACGTACGCACTGGATTAGCGGCAATAGCCACAACATCATTGCTCCCAAATGTCTGCGCTGCCCCAAAGCATCACTTACATCCATGACCACCCCCGCCTGCCTCTGTCCACTTAAATACCCGCTGACCCGCTTTCTCTAAGCCCGGCTGTCCAGCCAGCCCTTCGCTGACCAACTTAATAAAAAAGACATTTTGTGGGACAGTTATGTGAACAAAGGCAAACAGTCTTCATTGGAAAACTCTGACCCTGCTGCCTCTTGTGCTCAGTTCATGTGGGAAGATTGGAATTGGCAATCGATAGGTTTGTGTTGTGAATGGAACAAGGCAATGATTTTCGGCCCGTTCTGGCGTGCCTGTGATCACTGTGTCCCCATCAGTTTGTTGACTTTCACCTTTGTGGCAAGTCGGTGCAATGAAATGCATATAGAGCGATGGTGTGCAAAGTTGATTCAAAGCTCTACTTAACACTACGTTAGCCTACAAGCTACACTTCTTTACACTTCTAAGATTAAATGCAAACCCAGACGCACAGGTTTTTCACAGAATCTGAGTACACTGAAAGACAAAAGCATTAGATTTTCTTTGAACACGGAGAAATGTCATCTGTGATGAACACTACAGGATAAGGTCAAGATCATAGTGCAATACAGCTACACATATGAACAGCTAACGCCCCTGTGTTAATCTGTGTTGCAGACAGATAGGCAGAAAAACAGACAGACAGACAGGTAGATAGACAAGCAGGCAGACAGACAGACAGACCGTCAGATAGACAGACAGACAGAAACTTGGGGGATGTTATTAGGAAATTCAACAATAGTTAAACAGACGTTGTGTGCTTGTTGGACCTTTTTTATTCCATTTAAGTAAAGGAAGTTTGGTGTGGACGTGGCATAAAATGTGGAGCCTTTCCCTGTAAGCTTTGTAAATTCCGAATGACCGTTTCCGTGTGTTGACCCGTGAGATCCCTGAGAAAAAGATGCTACCAGTTGACTCAAAGTCCAGTGTGTGACAGAGGTTGTCCAGGCTAAAAGCAGGGTGAGGCAGTAATACGGATCCCCATGAGTCCACAAACCTGGTTTTCCAGCCTTTGCTCAGGTTGCTCCCCCCGCCTCCATGCTCATTGTTGATGAAGATGAGCATGTCGGGTCACCACTGTGGCCCACTGCTCTTTACTCACTTCAAAGATAGGATCGCACAAACGCAAACCCACAATCTCTGGTTCCATACAAGCTTATGCGGAAGGTGTGCGGGACGACAAGATGCGGTGAATTTATGCCGGTACGCGCAGGAATGTGCAAAACGAGGAAGAAAAACCCCGCTGCGTTTCACTCATTCACAAGTAATACCACGGTGACATGTTTCCACTATGCTCTGTGATGAAGTGTTCTCGGTATTAGGACACAAAGCTGGACAACACAGATGTTCAAAAATCTGGACACATTTTCATCACGCAGCCAGATTTAGCGCGGCCAGATCCGCTTTGTACTTCAGAGGACATGAATGAAAGCTGCCACCGCAGAGCGGTTCAGACACAAAATAAAAAAACAAAACGGAAACCGCGACAAGAAAAAGTTTGCGAGTCGTCCACGCTAATTTATGAGTTCAGGTCCCAGAGCCCGTGGGCTTGCTTTGTCAGCTCGCCGCTGCCTTATCTCCTTCACGCTGCACTCGTTTTATCACTGGAGCGGCTTCTTGGTGTCATGAAAGATGCTCACAATTTTGAAAGGACTGAATCTGCACAAGACAGAATGGGATTTTTCACTTACGGCATGTCGACCCCACGTGTCCCCGGAACCAGAAATGCTGAACACGTGGTTTGCTGTCTGTATGTCGCCGTCGCGTCTGCACCTTGTCATGTTCACCCTGTGTGTAGGCGAAGAGAGGGTCATCGCTTGCTTCGTAACGAGACCCGGGGTTGCGTTGTCTATGCGTGCGCACCCCATTCTACAAGCTGCTGCACAACCTCATGTTGATGCACATTGTGCGTGAGCCTGTTTGTGTGTGCCTGTGGCCCGCACAGGTTGTTGAGGCTTGGTTCTTTTGTAACTATAAGCATTTCTTTGCTCCGGCCATTGTGTTCATGGTTCTCTCAAGGCACGAGCCTGCAGCTTGGGTGACAGGACCCAGTCGATAGTGGTACAAAAGCAATGCCGTTGTCCACATAACACAGGCCTTAGCACTGTCTTTGGGTACTCACACCACTTACAGAGAAAAGAACCGCAGGCGTCCTTTTGTGGGTTTCTGTGGTTGGCTCATGCTGCATAATGTGGGCGTTTTTTATCTCTTCCTCTTTATGCCCAGCGTTTATTTTTTGGATGTTCTAGGCCATTTAACCGCGAGGCCTTTTCATGTTCATGAAAAGGAAACGGTCTTAACGGTGAAGCAGAGTATGCGAACCAACCCCAGGCTGCCGCCGGCAGGGAGAGGGACTGAACACACAACGCCGGGTGCCATTGCTGCCCGTTGCTTGGGCACAAGCGTCGCAGCGCATCACAAACCGGTGATGAGCCGTTGTCAGGCCCTTCAGTCAAGATGGCATGATGTAGTAGTGGTGATGAAAGTTTGCCCAACATTTTCTCAGTGAGCACAGATGAAGCTGCCGGCCACTTTGCCAGTCAGCCGCAGTACTGCAGGGCAGGTCCAGCTCCGGACTATATACAGTACCAGCAACCGTCAGACAGTGGGCTGGGTTGGCTGCAAAGTAGGCATTTGTCTCTTGTTGATTGTGTAACTTTCTGTCTAAAGAAATGCCTTCTCGTATTTATCACCTTTGGTATCTTGGCAGTTGCTACAGGAAGCAATTATCAATTTTGTGACGGAGGTTGATTCAACATCTCCAAGCATATGCATTTAAGGGAGAACGACACAATAGCAGGTGACAAGTCATCGGGGCTTGTTCTGCTGGGTTAACAGCCATCATGCAATGCCAGAGTTATGGATGACTATAGCATCTGATTCCAGTAGCATCAACAGAGTATAGACAAGTATCCAGAAGTGAAGTCAGACCCCAGACCCCAGACAACAATAACTCATAAGCCTCAAATCTTGATTTTGGACTCTACAGTGCAGGTTTTGATGTTTTGTCCAAAAATGTTTTGGTAGTACAATAAAAGAGAATAAATAATCTTGACTAAGATATGGAACATATGTTTCAAAATATATTGATGTTTCGTGCTCAAAAGGTGTTTAAATCATTTGATATGATTTTGGATTTGTTACTATGGGACATCAGCTTGCATTTTAAGTTCTGCCAGACTCCAAGAATGTCTTCTCCTCCACATGTAGAAATAGTCATTTTGACCTCTTTGTGGTCTGCCTTGTCCGTGTTTTTCCCAGGATCCCTCTGTGCAGAAGGTGGGCGGAGGTAGAAAAAAGACCGTGTCCTTCAGTAGCATGCCCTCTGAGAAAAAGGTAAGTCGGTATGGATTTAACACATGCGAGAAAATATTTGCTCATAAAAGGAGATGGTGAAGTGCACCCTTTTCCCTTTGCCTCAGGTGAGCAGTGCAGCAGACTGCTTGGCATTCATGCAGGGGGGCTGTGAGCTGAAGAAGATCCGGCCCAATTCCAGGGTTTACTGTCGTTTCTACACCCTGGACGCGGACCTCAGCTGCCTGCGCTGGGAGCCCTCAAAGAAAGATGGCGAACGGGCTCGGCTGGACGTGTCCAGTATCCGAGAGGTCCGCACCGGGAAAAGCACAGAGACCTTCCTCCACAACGGCCCCCTCTTTGAACACCTGGCCGAGGAAGCAGCCTTCTCCATCATACATGGGGACGACTACCAGGTACCAGAGTGAAGCACATGCACATTTCATCCTAAAGGGGACCTAGAGTGTATCGACATACGGACATCGACATACAAATAAATACTCTATTCTAGGTCCCCATTCACTATCAATAGTTAGTGATTCAACTGTCTTGTTAGCCTTTCCATGAGGTTTACTGTTGTCATCCATGCCTCCCTACAGTCTCTGGACTTGGTCGCCTTGTCGGCAGATGTAGCCAACATCTGGGTGACGGGGCTGCGCTACCTGCTGGCCCACCCCTCGGTGATTGGCGGGGCAGGGCTGTGCGGGGGAGGAGGGGTGCTGAGTGAAGGGGTGGCAGTGGAGGGCAGCCAGGGTGGGAAGATGCGGGCCGAGTGGCTGGCAGCCGAGTTCTCCCAGGTGGACGAGGACGGCTACGGCATCGTGTCGGAGGACGTGGCGGTCGCCACCATCTGCAAGCTGTGTCCGGGGATCAAGGAGGCCAAGGTGAGGGGAAGCAGAGAGTGCAATCGAACATCTTTTGGATGGTTGAGCGCTGTCCCCCTACTGAAAGAAGGACTTGGGTTCGACCTTTTAGTTTGCATGCTGTCCAGGTGTCTTCCCACAGTCCATAAACATGCATGTTCAGGCCGATTGTAGATTGTAAATCGTCCCTGGTTGAGAATGGTAGAGCCAGTGTGTATTCCCTGTACACTGGGATAATCTCCAGCAGACCTCTGCCACACCATTGAGCAAATATGAATGGATAGAATATTTGGCTGTGGAGATAGAAACTTAAAGGCAAGTGTGTATTGTGTGTCACTATAGGTCACTTTAATATCCTCATTGCAACAAGATAACTGAGGTTTAATCAAATGTGTCTGCTCCATGATGAATGGGGCGTAATGTTTGCTTCCTTCTTCGCACTCTTAATTAGCTGTCCGTCCAGTCTGACTCCCCACTCTGTCCCGTGGTTCCTTCTCTCTCGCCCTGCAGGTGCGGCTGCGTTTTAAGGAGATCCAGCGCAGCAAAGAGAAGCTGACCTCCCATGTGACGCGCGAGGAGTTCCAGGAGGCCTACTGCGAGCTGTGCACCCGGCCTGATGTCTACTTCTTACTGGTGCAGCTGTCCAAGGACCGCGAGTGCCTAGACCCTCAGGACCTGCGTCTCTTCCTCGAGACGGAGCAGGGCTTGTCTCTGGCCACCACTGAGGGCTGCTGGGAGCTCCTCCGGCGCTTCGAGCCCTCGGCCCAGGGCAAGGAGAGGGGGCTGCTGGGTCTGGACGGCTTTGCCCACTACCTGCAGTCTCCAGAGTGCCAGCTGCTGGACCCGGAGCACCTGGGAGTATATCAGGACATGAATATGCCTCTGTCCCACTACTACATCAGGTACAGGTTTCAAAATGTATGGCACAACCCTCCACGTAAATGAAACTTGAGGGACAGAAAACAAAACAAAAAAATAGCAAGACTGATGTTGAAATTATAGCAGCTGATTTATTTCAGTAATGTGCGATTCCAATTAACGTATGGTAAAACATCCCATATCTGTGGTCAATTGTTCATGGAAAATTATGACAGAATGTATGGAGAGCAGATGAACAATTTACAGTGTCTACATTTCAATTTGTACAAAGATTGTGGGAACATAAATGTTAGAGGAGTCGATGATGAAGAGTATTGATTTCTATGCATTAGTCAATATGATGCCTAAAGGCATCTGTAAACGTTGCCAGTCATTCTATGATTAGATGCACTACAATGTGAATCAGGGCTGAAACGCACCTTTGAATTTGACTTGATGTTGTTGTGTACAGTAATTATTGGAGAGCTGTTTGTTACATCCCCACTGGGAAGCAACATGGGCATAACAAAGTTCAGTCTGGTGACTTAGATCACCTTGGTGGCATGGACCTCATTACTCTTCATACATACAGTAGAAGATACCCACAGAGAAATGTCTCCAAAGGGCAGACTCCACTCCCGGATGGTCACTGATGGTCCTCCGAGGCTGAGCTGAGTGTGTGATGGTCGTACTGTTGTCTGTCTGTCTGCTGCAGCACCTCGTACCGCTCCTACCTGCTGGACGACCAGGTCCATGGCCGGGCAGACCTGGGGGGCCTGATCAAGGCCCTGCAGGCAGGCTGCCGCTGCGTGGAGCTGGGGGTGACCGACGGCCCTGAGGGTGAGCCCCTCCTGGGGGTGGACTACGGGCCAGACATCCCCCGTCACCACCACCACCACCACCATCACCACCACCACCATGCTCCGGTCACCATCCGCTCTGCTCTGGAGGTGGTCAACAAGTACGCCTTCCTCACCTCCCAGTACCCCCTGCTGCTCTACCTGTGCCAGCGCTGCTCCCCTGCCCAGCAGCGCACCCTGGCGCAGCACCTGAGGAAGGTGTTCGGGCTGCGCCTCTACACCCCCGAGGCCCTGCCCGTCAGCCTGGGGGGGCGGGCCACCACCCTGCCCTCCCCTGAGCAGCTGAAGGGACGCATCCTGCTTGTCGGGAAGAAGCTGCCTGCAGAGCAGGAGGGCTCAGAAGGGGAGGTGTCAGAGGAGGATGAGGAGATCGGGGGAGGGGGGCCGCTGGCCGGGCGGCGGATGACCATCCCTGGGGAGGAGGAGCTGGGCGTGGTCCTCGTGGTGCCGCCGCCTTCTCAGCCCAGAAAGCTCCGCCTCCACAGGGAGCTGTCCGACCTGGTGGCCATCGCTCGCACGGGCAGCCGCAGCTTCTATGCCCAGCGGGCCAATCACAAGCAGGCCCAGCAGCAGTCCCCGCCCAGCAGCCCCGCCTCCCCTGGCACCCCCCTGCCCCCGGAGCCGCCTTATTGGACACTGTGCTCCCTGGGAGAGGGAGAGGCTGGCAGACTGACCACGGAGAGCCCAGAGGACTTGGTCATGTTCACCAAGCGCACCCTGACCAGGGTGCGGCCCAGCTCAGTGCGCCTGGACTCCAGTAACCCCAACCCCCAGGGCTACTGGAAGGGAGGCGTCCAGCTGGTGGCCCTGAACCAGCAGACCCCCGGCGCCATGCTGGACCTCCACAGAGGCCGCTTCTCGCAGAACGGAGGCTGTGGCTACGTCCTCCGCCCGGCTGTGATGACGGACGAGGTGTCATACTTCAGCGCTCACACACAGGGCTGCGTGCCAGGGGTGCCGCCGCAGACCCTGCGCATTAAGGTAGCGCGAGGATGCCACGTCTGCTCTTCGCCACCTGAATGTTCCCCGCCTTTCCTAACGCATGATTGTGGTCTACCGCACAGGTTATCAGTGCCCATAATCTGCCCAAGCCTCTTGGGTCCGGGGCCAAGGGCGAGGTCATCGACCCGTATGTGGTTCTGGAGCTGCACGGCGTCCCTGCGGACTGCGCTGAGCAGCGCACGCGCACCGCCGCTCAGAACCAGGACGACCCGCTCTTTGACGAGACCTTTGAGTTTCAGGTATTGCAACCCCAATACTCGCTTGTGTGGATAATAGTCTTCCTAGCTAGATGCTACCTGCACCTTACAGATACAGGTACACAGGTGGAATTTTAAGGCAGCTCCTGGTGTGAACGCAGACAAATGCAGTGTTCCCAAAAGGGTATTTACAGTAAAGGTTTTTAAAAGGTTGCACTCGGCTCCTTGGGTCGCTTAAGTGCAACGGTAATTGCACACAGCGAATCCTGAGGAACACAATTCTGCTCAGGCAATTTACATAACTGCATGACAGCTCCTCATAATAATCCTGTTGACAGGACTAAAAATACAATTTTTCATTTTCCAGAGAAAACCGACAGTTAGTGTTTTTCTTCAAGGAAAAAAATAGTCTTAACATATGAAGCCTTTTACAGTGATGATTTCACCGAAAAACAGATTTTTTATTTACTTGTTTTATTCGATTGAATATTAATAGAAGCACAAATGTGGAAAATGTTAACGTAATAAAAGATCAATTACTTAGAGAGACACTGGTGCCTGTTGCTGGGCATCAGAGAATTGGGCGGTTATCTTTTTGGCACACGGCTGGAAGTATTATAATAGCAATGAGCCTCGGCCCCTGTTGCCATGGTGGAGGACCCACTCAGAGTTGCAAATGGAAGAATGTTCTGTTGTCACCATTGAAAGAAAAATGCACCAAACTTGACCCAGAAATCCACTGTGAACCGGCTCCGGCGGTGTATAAATATAGTGTTATGATGTTACTGTCGATAGCCCGTGGTAACAAAAATTTTGTACATTTGTTAGTCGGTAGCTTGAATCCATATCATTGCTGCTTATGTACTATATGTCACACCACAAATGCAACTTGAAAATCAAATGGTCCAAGGCTTCTCAATATGCCTCAGGCAGTCCCCTGGAGAGCTTTCCAGTTCGTATGTACTTTGTCAAAAGATAGATAGTGGGATTCTGTGACATCTCGGGTTTTCCTGTGAAAGTGTTGTGTCATGATAGCAAACCTAAGCCATCTATTATCCATATTAAGTCAACACCTCGGGATATAAGTACAGTCCCAGAATAGTGATCCAGTCTGAGCTGGTGCCAGGTCCCCGCATTGTCTCTGTTCAGAGGAGCATTTGGTTTGAAACTGATTGAATTAACTGTCGCAAAGCTTTTCTGCTCAGTCATGGGCTTGTCGCTGGGAGAACTGAGAACTGAATTGGAGTCATCATTCGATACACACACACACACACACGCACACACACACACACACACACACACACACACACACACACACACACAGACAGACACACACCGTCACACAGAGTGCTGGAGCTATCTGTCTGGATTGTCCATGCATGAAAGTTTTTCTCCCCACCGCTCAGCCCTCAGCCTATGGGAGTGGGAATACATTAACACTCACGCACACACACAAACGCGCGTGCACATACGCACACACGCACACACACACACACAGTCATCATCGGTCTGTTATTAGAATGAAGTCATCGTATACTTGCTCTCATAAACATTTTTGAAACATTAGCACTAACTGTGCCTGCATGCTAGTGAACTTGCGGGTGTGTGCGCGTGTGTGTGCGTGTATTAATATGCATGACATTTCTACCTCAGTGTGAGACCTGAATCTCCCTGGTTGTGTCCCAATTCTTCGTTGAAGATTGAATTTCAAGACTGAAAAATCACTTTAGTTCTGTTTTTTTGGGGTTGACTTTAGTTACATTCTGTTTTATGTTAAAGGTTATGTCTGCTCTTGTGTTACATTTTTCTTTAATTCCTGTAAATTCCCCTCTGATTCATCCCTGAGCCTTCCACCGCAACCCCTCACTCCTCATCTGTCTTTGTTCCAGGTACCAGGCACATCTTTCAATCCCAGTGTTTATTATTTTTGATCCTCTATAGTTATTTTGTTGATCAGGACTTCATCTGTTTTCGATTTGATCTTCTTGCCCCCTCCAAGTTGGATTTGCTTGTCTCATGGGACTGCCTTATCTGGCTTTGACCCCTGCCTACCAGATGTGGCAAAAGCTTTTGTAGATGCGTGTTATGTGCATCCAGATCTTTGCATTGCTTCAGCCTTGCCTCAAGCACCTGTATTGCTCCCTCAGTTTGCTGCCCTTCCTTGTAGAATGTGTAGAGTGTATATGTCACGTTTGTTGCACAAATGCCAAAGTGCAAAAGACGCAACAAGTGACATCTTCAACTTCTGTGCTCTACCTGAACCAGTAAAAGTTCAGCTGTGGAGCGGTTGGACATCTTGTGTAACCGTCTCTTCTTTTTCCTTCCAAGAAGAGCATAATTGGTATACAGCAAGTTCTGTGAATATAAATCTTGATCAAGATGAATTAACTGTCCTGTTGTGCACTGTGGAGTATCAAAAGCTCTTAGTGCGGTGGAACAAATGAGTTTCTGTAGCACACACACACACACACACACACTCAGTCAAACACATGGGGGAGAACACAGGTGCAGGTCCACACACATGCGAACTGTAGTCTCAGGACTTGCGTGGGATTCAGTTTCTCGCCTGCTGTTTATTTTCTTCTGACTCTGAAGAATTCATATGGCTTTATTGGTGTGTTCTCACACACACAACACACACACACACACTCAAACACTGGCTGGGAGCAAATTTCTCTGCAGGAAATGATTGATTGATTCTGCTCTCTGCTGTAAACATGACACGGATATCCATCTGTCCAGTGTGTGTGTGTGTGTGGGTTTTAGACTGCATAAACATTGCTGCGCACCACCCCATGTGTAAAATGTGAACCTTTGGTGATGCTGTCTTTTATTCAGAGTGCGAAACACGTCTTTTTGTGAGATGCCATCGTGTTTCGTGCTTTGGCGCTCGGGGCCAAAGCAGAGCTGAGGTCGTCCGAAGATGTAAAGCGAGGAGCAATATTTCACCCGGCATTTGCTCCTCTAGAGCAGCACCAGGACATTCGTTTCATAGCACCATGTAATTACCTTTAATGCTGCGCCTGATTAGCTTTGTGAGTGACACTTCAGAGGGAGAAACGGCGTTTGAAAATCTGCAGAGTATTGTGTCTGATTGTTCATCTTTCACCCGACGTCCATCCCTTTGCTCTTAATGTGGGCAGGCTTTTAAATCCAGGGCAGATGAATAATACACAAATACATTTAAAAGCCATTAACATTAAGTCTCCCACTTTTTCTGATTCATTAATTATTTGACTACTACTTGCTCCACCTGTGTCTTTAAGAATTAAAGAGCCCTTTGCTATGATCACAGCGAAATAAAACACCCCTAAGATAAGGACAGAAAGACTTTAGCTTGGCCTTGTGAAACCTAGATAAACGTTTTCCTCCGTTCTTTTCCGATGCTTTACAGCCCAAACTACTACTTGAGTAATTAAGAAAATCACATACAGATTGAGCCACTACAAAAAACTGTTGAGGAACACTTGTTTAGTACGTAGAGTCGCATGCTAATCAAGAATGATGAGGGTCAAACTGTGTAGTGTGAGCAGTGCTGAGCAGTACTGGTGTGGTTGGGGCTCTTCTTGTGCTATTTTTGTCTCAGGATCAGGAATGCCTCCATCTTCTGTGTTGCTCTCTGGTCTGCAGGTAAACATGCCGGAGCTGGCCTTGCTGCGCTTTGTGGTGCTGGATGACGACTACATCGGAGACGATTTCATCGGACAGTACAGCGTGGCCTTTGAGTGCCTTCAGACTGGCTACCGGAACGTCCCCCTGCTGGGCATCACGGGCGAGCCGCTGCCCCACACCAGCCTCTTCGTCCACGTGGCCATCACCAACCGCCGGGGGGGCGGGAAGGCTCAGCGCCGGGGGCTGTCTGTCCGCAGGGTGGGCAGGAGAGGCCGCGAGTACGTCTCCCTGAGGCACACGGGCATCAAGGTGCTGGATGAGACCTTCAAACCAGCCGGGGCGCCCCTCAAGGAGGCCACTGACCTGCGCGAGGACTCCCAGGTGAGAGGGAGAGCCTTAAAGGAGCCGGTTATTCCAAGACATGAATGTGACACTCGCTCCTCGCCATGCAGACATATCTGCTCTTGCTTTCATTATTGTTTGTGCTTTGAGCAACTGATCAAGTCACCTTCATTATTTCGAGCCAGAGACAACAAATATCAGAGACAAGGTGATGAACCCCACACAAAAGGTGTACAAAAGTGGACTAGAACATGCTGGGTAAGATAAGGAACTGGAATAAATTCAGGATCCTAGCACACCAGGTCTCACTCACCTGCATTTGACTTGCCCTCCTTCCACTAAGGTGGGTAAGTTGTACATGCATCACGTCTCTGCATAACTCTCAGCTAATCCCAAACTGGGCGTAGTGGAGGAAAATGGATGAAGTGTTGATATAGGTGAAGGGAGCGGGGTGAAGTCTTGAGACTGGAGCCAAGCAGCTGAGATGAGGTGTCACAGCCTGTTCGTGAACAAGTTTCAACTGCTGCAACCGGTAGAGGTTCATGAAGCGAGTTCTGTAAACACCCCTGTCCTGTCCGGGGGGCTAAACCTTTCTGATGCTGTGCTGTTGGAGCGCTCTCGTCGCGGGGCCAGCCTCAAGTGGCCACTGGCTGCACTGCAGTCTAGCCTCTAGCCGAGCCTGTGCTGAATGCAGACCGAGAGGCTGAGCAGAGGAGGAGGAGGAGGAGAGCCAGAGACAAATGAAGATTGAGTGAGAAGAGTGGAGGAGGATTATAAAGTATCTATAAATACCAGCAAAAATAGAACCTGGTCGCACAGCACCCACCGGCTTACTGCTGAATACAAACTATGGCGGAGGTGGGTGATGAAGAGAATCCGCTGTGGTTCTCTGTCATGCGTTACATAAATATCTTCATCTCTTTCTCTTTACACACACGCACACATGTCTGCGTGTTATCTCATGACCTTAACCTCAATATTGGAGGATTTTAGGCTCAGATCTGAGGAGATGTAGATGGCATAGCGAAGCGCAAAGAATGGAAGCTGGAAAACCACAGTATAAATCACAGTTTCAGGTTTTGGAGGGTTTTTTTGTTCCCCGTTCATGAAACGCTTGAAAATCCCACAGCTCTCTACAAACCCGCTGTCTCAGACTGCGTTCACCAGGTTGGAGGAGCAGCACGTTATGGCGTACACCACCTCACATTATTTGTGCCTATCTGATTGTGTGGAGATTAACAAAACAAGATAAGGGCAGGCAGATTTTTCTGAGCCGGCAAGACCAACTGACAGTGTTTACGCCAAGCTCTGCTAATTGCCTCCTGTGAGGATCGCGCACACGCTGGAGTGCTATTCGCCATCCATTTAAACTTTTAGCCTCACAGCAAACAGATGCTGCCCGTGACGACTGTGAACCGCAATATTCAGCGTCGACATCGGACGTAATACCTTGTAGCTTGGACCATGAAGTCTAAAGATATGACTCTCTTGGCTTTGTCGAATTACGGAATCGTTTCGACTTCACAAAACATTGCCGTGCTCGTTTGTTTTGCCATCACCCCAACCCCGAAACAATCCTGTCCAACCAAGAAGTGACTGTCAGAATCCCCTAACGCATCCCCATTCTCTCAGTCTTTTTCAGAAACATCGCATTGTTCAAAATCACTGTCCTTTCCCTCCAACCTGAACTCTGTCCCTGTCTCTCTGCCATAAGTCCAGCTGTGGGCTCATCTGCCACACTCCCTCATTGTTCATCTTGCCTCTATAGCTGCATGCTTCTCTCTCTCTCTCTCTCTCTCTCTCTCTCTCTCACACACACACACACACACACACACACACACGCACACACACACACACACACACTCACATCCACACAGGTGGGGCGTGATAATCGCCAGTCCAGTTGTGGCTCTGCCAGGTGGCAAATTGTGCTCAGTTAGACAGAAGAGCTTTTTCTGCTCGGCTTCTATTCTCGTGCCTCCATGTCAGAGCTAAGTCTTTTACCTTCATTATGTGCTGACCTGGAACAGGGACACGGCCGAGCGGCGCACACGCCGCACCTGCAGCGGTTGAAAGGCACGCCCAGTGCTGCCTTTTTTCTGCCCTCCCTTCGGCGAAATGGGCTTAAGCTAAGGCTGATTTCACTGGATTAAAAGCAGCAATGACTGCCATATTGATTTAATTCACAAGCGAGATGGCAGATGACGGGGAAAGGAGGGGACATGTGTGTGTGTGTATGAGAGAGAGTGCATTTGTGCCGGGTGTGTCACCCTTTCTGACCTTTCCCAGCTTAGTTTTACGGCCAGAACTGTGCATCCGATCTAACAGTCTTTGCCCCTCTCCCTCCTCTCCCTCCTCTCCCTCACACAGAGCGCCACTGCCAGTTTCAAAGAGCAGTGTGGGCTCCCCGTGGTGGCCAAACTCAAGCAGTGCATCCAGAGCCTGGCGACCCGGCTGCAGAGCCCCGAGGGCCCCATGGGGGCCACCATGGTGCTGAAGGAGGGCTACCCATGTCTGGAGCCTCTGGTCAATCTCCCTGAGCCCACACGCAAACTGCTCACCGCCTACGACACGGTCAGTAAGCCTACTGTCATGTTCCTCTCCAGCTTTGTGTTTACAGAGTGCAGTGCACCCTGTCTCCATAAATGTTGCTGAGATATTATGAAAAATGACAAAGGCACAAATGTCTCACCTGTCCAGTATTCAACGGACAGATTTAATGCAAAAATAAATAGAATA
Organism: Karalla daura; assembly: GCA_029224185.1. NCBI lineage: Eukaryota > Metazoa > Chordata > Actinopteri > Chaetodontiformes > Leiognathidae > Karalla > Karalla daura. The sequence goes on along the minus strand of CM055202.1, from coordinate 21,615,289 downwards.
TTCTCTCAAAACATCAAAAGACCAGAGGTTTTCTTAGGTTATTTCTTGATCAAACCGTTCAGTCCCTTTAGCTAAACTTCGACAGATTCTGAAAGCCTGATGAGGCATTTGCGGCACATCAGTGAGCAGGTTGCGCTGGGTGACATGTTCCTAGATTGCGGATTGACTCATTAGTTTAGTTGATGGCACGCAGTCACATCAGTGCATTAATCAACATCCTGATGCCAGTGGCTGTTCCACTTACATCCATTTTGCATTCATTTTCTTAACCCACTTTATGCTGGGATCAGCTGGCCTATCGAGCCACCTTTCACACACACACACACACCCATCCATGTATCATCTTACCCACCTTGTTCCCAGCAGTATTATGGAGGTCTGTTGGAGCCTGTGTCAGTGCACAAGGTATAAAGGCAGGTAATACACTCACTCTGGGCAGGTCTTGAGTCCATCAAAGGGCCAGGCACATTCAGTCTGACTTTTACTTTAAGTGCCCATTCACAACAGGTACTATGTCAGGTCTTTGTGCTTAACGTTCTTGAAGGGGACCTATAATAAAGCCAGCGATGTTTACCTTGGCTTTGTTGAATAACAACTGTATGATTAGTCTATTCTAGGTCAAAGATGCGTGGCAGGTCCAAAAGCCTCAGCTCGCTCTCTTTTATATATGCACTTTGAATTTTGAAATGCTGCTAAAATTTGGCTAAATCTGATCTGACAGAACGTATTCAGTCCTCCTCAGTAAAGACATCGGTTGATGACCTTGTGTGGTCATTATCGATCCGTGGTTGCCGGATAAGCGTGAAATGGATCTGTGTAGAAACAGGTCTTAAAATTCACGTGCCAAAAAAGCTGTTGTGAAAATGCTTACAGAATGGCATCTGAAGAGTTTCTGACACATTCAGTATTCCGTAACCTATGTAAACCAGAGAACAAAGATAACAAGGATAAGTACTCCATTCAACCACTTAAATATATAGGGCAGCTGCAACACTCTGATGGCCACACAATGGCCTTGTTTACATGTAGGAAACATGACGATATCGATCCTCTCAAGCACTTTGAAGCAGTGCTGTCATCACAGTCTTGCCTGGAGCCCGGCCGCTGGTGAAGATGACCAGTTCACAGTGGCCACATCCTTCACTTAGAGCATGGAAAAAGGTGGAGGATAATGTTCTTTGTGTTCTCTTTACAAAGGCACACCATTTATAAGATCATTAGCCTCATTTGCTCTGAAGGTGGCTGTTTCCTCTGTCTTGTCTCAAGTTTGTTCACAAGTGATTCATCCAGTTTTAAATTTAGTGAGACACATTGCTGCATTAGAGTGTGCAGACACCCATATGCCATTTCTGTCCTTAGGTATTAAATATGCACGCACACACACACACACACACACACACACACACACACACACACACACACACACACACACAGGTACAAACAACCCTCGACATAAGCAGCTGCGTCTCCCTCGCCTCCCTCCACCTCCTTCAGATGGGGACAAGTGTCACCCACTTGTTACAGCACTCAGCTCTCCCTCCCACACACACCTCGGCGCAGACTGCACCGTGTTGTCATCCGAGCGGCCCAGCGGGTCACTGTCAGGAAGCCACAGTCGGCGTGATCTCCAATCGTACATCACACCTCCTCAGCCTGTCTGCGCACACCAGAGGCTTAGTCATGACACGCTCAGCCCTCTTTGTCTCTCTCTCTCTCTCTCTCTCTCTCTCTCTCTCTCTTTCACTTCTTCTCTTTTCTTCCTCCTGCATCGTGTTATGACATCTAAATAACCTGGATAAAATAGTTGCAAAGTTTGTTGTGTATCAGACTAATCTAACGTACTTGACTTTCTAATCGAAAGGTTTCTGCACTGTCAAAGAATCTCCACTGCTATTTGCCATTGGTAGATACAGATTGAAAACATCAGATGTCATGACATTTGCAAATGAATGAATATGCTGGTTTTAAGGTGATTTCCCAGATAAAGGGGCTGCAGGAATCACTGCAGTAACGGTATTAACATTGAATATAAGCCTTCACAAACACTATGAATTCAGCTGCTTTTTCTTCACTGTCTGAACAGATTCATTTTAAAGTGGTTGCTGATCATTTTGAGCAATTGAAAAATCATTCCGACTCTGCATGTGATGTGCTCTTAGCTTTGTGGGTAAAGCTGTTTCTTGAACAGAGCATGACTTCTCCTATGCTGTCAGAGAGCTGAAAAGTTACAGATGAGCTCTCTCACTGTGTGTTCAGATGATTGCTGCCCAGAAACAGCTGATTGAGAGCGCTGATGCTGTGCAGGAGAGGATCGCCCAGGTGCAGAGAGAAGGTAAGCTGTGGCTGCCAGTCCCAGCTGAGCGATCTGCGTCAGGGCGAGCTGCTCTGAGCCATGACAAACTGGAGGGAAATGGCTTGGAGCGGGCCCCAGGAATGAAACTACTGCAGGATCCCATCAGAATGTGCCGAGCGAGCGAGTCTGACTCTAACATCAAACGCAGCCTAATGAGGGCGGCTCCTCGGAGAGTGAGCCCCACGATAAACAACTTAACAAGTGCTTGCTGGTGAATCCCAAATGTTTGTCTGGATGGATTCCCAATTAGTGGGAGAGATCTTTGGACTCTTTGAAACAGCGATCAAATAGGGATGTTAAAAAAGCTATTGTTATTGCTTGAAATGTTGCGTAGCAGATTTGCATGGGTAGGAAAGTGCCTCACTCTGCCTCCTATGAATGTTTTGGACATTCCCGTCTTAGCTGCACATGCCATGAATGTCAGCATTGCAGCGGAACAGCAGCTCCTGACCTTTAACTGTATACTACATGTCTCAAGGGATGGGGCTTTGCGTCTGCATGAATATGTAAATCCAGTTTTCGACATTGTTATTGTTATTGTTGTGTTGTTGTGATGTTTGACATTTGACATTTGGCGCAAAAAAAAGTGTTCACACAAGTCTCCCAACAGTTTCTGATGAAGTTTTCCTTGCTGTACTCAAACTCCGCTGCAAGGAAATAGTGCTCTCATAATGAACGGCTTGCCACAGATGCGTTCATGAAACGAGTAAAAAAGCCTTGGTACGTTAGCAGTAACGCTATCAGACATAGGAGGCGCAGAGAAATCTTCAATGCAGCATTTTCATGTATTTTTACATGTCAGTGCTGATTCAACAGCATCATAACGTTCAACTTTCCTAAGTTTCGATTTCAACCTTTATGCTACTTGATGCTATTTTCAGAGTACTGTATGTTCCCGCTCACTCCTCTAAAATGATGTGTGGATGCTGTTTGCGTCCTGTAGGCATGGACTTCCATGAGGATCTTTGTCGACTTGGGGAGAAGGAGGGACTGAAGGGTCGCAAGCTAAACAAAGCTGTGGAGAGTTTCACCTGGAACATCACTGTACTCAAGGTAAGCTCTGCCTTGAATGAGAAGTGACAGATGAAGCTGTTGTTAACGTCTGCGAAAGAAAGGAGGAAGCTGATTGTATTCGGCAGATCAGATTAGATTCAGAAAATCTAAATTAGCATGTACATTTCTCTTAACCGACACTGTCCTTCTGTTTCATCGCATCACAGCATCAAGCTAAAAGCACCTTACCATAATTACAAGTCTAAATAAGTATTGGTTCATTCATGTGAAGCTGATCTAAAGTTTAATGGGACCTGGTTGAGTATTCATCCCTGCTGTCCGCTGCTAACATAGCAGCTGTGGGACATAGTTTCAACAGACATTGTTCTGATACTATTATACAATCTTATATTTAAGGTGGGTGAATATTGTGGATTTTTTTGTACCATTTGTAGACAAAAGATAAATCCCTGTCCCACCTCCCAGTCCCAGCTGTATTAAAATATGTGTGCATATGAGCTCTGTGTGCCCCTCCTTGTGTACCTCAGGGTCAGAGCGACTTGTTGCGAGGAGCCAAGATGGAGACCCTGGACGCCCTGAGGCAGTTGGCCCTGGCCTGCGAGGCCTGCGGACTCACCTCATCCTCCTCCACCTCCTCCAACTCCTCCTCCTCCACCTACTCTACAGCCGAGCTCCACTATTCCTCCCAGCCGCTGTCCAGCCGCCGCAGCAGCACGCACGGCAACGGACGCATCTGACACACACACCCCCCCCACACTCTGGCCTACGCCCCCCCCCCAAGGGTCCAGCACGCTGCCAAAGATGAAGAGGCAGGGGGCAGAGAGATTAGAACAGAGCTGAGGGGACGTGAGAGTGAGGAAGGTCTTCTATCCCTTTAGCCAGGGCGGCAAATGTGTAGAGAGCAGTAAGCAGGGCAGCAGTACTGTTCCAGCCTTATGAATGAGATTATTAATGTACCAGTGCAAGCTTTTCATGAATGTCGCGACAAAGCAAAGGAAAAGACATTCCACATGGGTCCGTAAATTTGCGGCGGCCCTTGCTTATGTAAGTGAGAGGAACTGTGTGACTCAATGTTGTGTCCCTCATCAGAGACGAGCTCGCAGGTGCGATGAATAGTGTGCGACGGTGAGCGGATGCGGAGTGAAGTAGAGCTGATGGAACAGGTTGGCCTCTGCCTCTGTGTTTTAGCATTTAGGGAAGAAATCAAACGTACAGAGATTATTAAGTGCGTGCGTGCGTGCGTGTGTCTGTGTGTTTGCAGGTTGTGACACACAGAAACACAGACAGAGAACAACTAAGTAGTCTAGATTTTTAGCATAATTTCACTTTTTTTAATGCTCAGAAAAGTTCTATGGTACTTCTGTGTTTCTTCTTTGATGTAACCACAGTGAATGACATTGAATCTTTGGAGTAGCTCAGTGTTTGTTTCCTAAAGAAAAGGCTCACTTGCAGAGGAGCAGTTTAAAGTTACAAGCTGTTTATAAAGACACTGAGAGAGCGGATGGGCCTTTCGTTTAATCCCCCCTCCGGTAGGCTGAACCTTCCCCCTCCCCTTTATCTGGCATAATTACTTTTGCAACACATTTCTGGGGAGGAATGCCAAATGAATGGACATTATCCAAATGATCAACAGCTAGTAATGAGTTTAGGGACTTTGCAGAGGTGGAAGGTCACATTGATCCAGACATTAGCTTGATATATCTAATTGACTGTGTCAGCTCTTTGCAGACTTATATTTCATACTAAAACTTCAGCTCTGGAGCTCGTGTCTGGTCTGTTTCAAGGCCTGTTCCCTGAAATTACTCCATGGATTAGTTGAGACGTACAAAACACACGCAGAACCCAGCAGAGAAATATTATCATTGGACCCGTACTGGAGCTATTCATTCGCTGTGAACTGTGAACCAGGCGGCAGAAACACGCACACATGGATCCCTGTTTTCACAGCCTGCTCACCTTCGGCCTGCCGGGGTCACCTACGTGAGCTGAAACATGAGCAGCCAGGTGTTTGGATGTGGGCCACGGTAACTGGAGAAGTAGTGGTGGATGCCTGTTGATACTGTAGTACTACATGTCTGCTGTACTACATGTGTGGATCACATAACCTCTCCTCCGTACAATGTATTGGCTAATGGATGCTCACACTTTGTGTGTGCGTGTGTGTGTGTGTGTATGCGAGAGAGGGGAGAACAGGCTCCAGCATGTAGCAGTAATATCTAGTAAATTACCAGAAGGCCGGCGAGACTGTAGAAGTCACCATGTACCATGGCGACCAGCAGGTGCTTCTGATCACGGCTCATATTCGCTCTTACCTGTCAGTGGTGGCATTCCTCTTAGCCTTTAAGTGTAACTCTGTTCCTTCCTTCTGTCCTACTGGTCGTCTTTTCCTCTCGTATTCTCACATCTCATAACTCCGCATTTAAAACGGAAGCGAACAAAAATGGCACCCATAGCAGCTCAGGTGCGAGCTGACCGCATTACATTTACCCCTCTATTGTCTGGCGCACCAGGTCTCAAGTTAAAGAATGAATGACAAAAACATCATCATCGATTTTGTTCGCGGCTGTTTCGTTTGGGATGTTAACATTATGCACCGAAGCACCTTGTGTGGTTAGAAAAAACAAGCAAAAAAAGAACAAAGCAAGTGTGTTTGAAAGTGTTTGCAAAGTGGCACTTTTATTCACCAATCCCAATCCTTTTAAGTCACCCTTTGCCACCATCCGGCCCAGGTGGCCCGACAGGACAGGCAGCCAGAGGAAGTTGTGCACGGAAGACGTTTTGAATGTTTATCAAGGCCTTCGACGAGGGCGCAGCATGGCCGGGGTGTGATCACGGCTAAACGCTGTAACATGCCGCCTGTTGTTTTGTGGTAGAGGGACTTGAAGGATGGGGCTGATGCTGGACTTCAGCTCGTTCAGCCACTGGTAGGGTAAGTGCTGGAGCAGGACTACTGTAGACATGACATCCCTAATTTTCCACGCTGTTATGTTGCCTTTTCGTTCACCTCCACACCCCTGTCCTTCATCTCCCGTACCTCCACGTCGTTCCATGTGGGTGTTGCTCTTCCGGAGGCTCCATGGGGTGGCATACATAACCAATGTCGTGAGTCACAGCCACAGGAGGAGGTCCGCTTAATATCACTTCCATGTGAGTGTTTATAGATACGTGTATGTGCATGTTTGAGATGGAGCGCAGCTTTCTGGAAGTAGAGGACTCGTGTGTTGGACGGAGAGTTAAGATTGAGGCAAAGTCGAGGCGAGCCTGAGCTAGGATTAACTTTTTATTGCTGGTGTGCTTGGCTGGGCACACCTGCAGAGCCTCATAATTGGCTGTGAGCGATAGACAGAGTGACAGCACCTGCTGCGTTGCTCTATTAATAACAGCCTGACTCACCCAGGGCCCCAGGATGTGTGTGTGTTTGCTGCTGTGCTCTTGTCTGTCATGATACCACGGTGCCCTATTTCCTGGCCTGCTGATGCAAACAGGTTCCCCCCATGTACATGGTCGCCGCCAAGCTATTTGCCGCACTTCCTCTTCAATGCACTGAAGTGGATAGCAGCTTCAGGAGAGCATGAAGCCATCAGTTTTCATGTGACGGCGGGAGGCATCCGCTGTCACAGATCTGTTTACCTGCAGGGTGCATCTCTGCATTAATGATGCATCAGCTCCAGTAAAACAAACCACAGTATTAGCTTTCTGTGCTCCAGGTTTACATGTCTGCTGACACGGGCATTACAACTGGGTCAAAGAGAACCGGGGAGGATGGAGGAGGTCACAGGGTTTACCACAACAGTCGAACCTAGAGGGATTGGGTTCCCATGAATAGCTCTCACACAGTTCATCTAAATCTTCTCCTAGGAATAATTCACCTGCAATATACTGTGTTGACCAAGACCTATGGTAGACAGTGATGGCTGCTTGAAAGGAAAGTCTAAGAAGTGTGAAAACTGTTCCAGCAGAGGTTGACCTTTGTGTCAGGAGGATTCAGCGCCTGAGCCACTAATCTGTTGAGCCATGGAGCCAAAAGGACCATACCTGTGTTTTTGCACCACATAACCTACTTACTTACTTTGAGTCATTCACCTCTACCTGCAATAGCAAAACATACCATTGTACTGAAATGTATATACTGAATGTGCTTTTCTACCTTCCAGGCAGCTATTGGGTTCGGTTAATAACAGTGAAGTCATCTTATATACTTTTTTTTATATCCAACATCATGCCCACATTTACCACTGCTAGCGCATCTTGTTGTGGTGACGCAACAGAATGATAAGCACTGAAAAACAGCTCCACAAACCACCCCATTTCACTTTGTCATAATGTGCAGCTTTGTTTTCCACCTCTTCTTGTCAGGGTCACTTTTCTTTTCGATCCATGCAGCCGTGATCTTTCTGTCTAATGACGCAGTCAGGAGTAAGGCAGCGCAAATGATTTGCAATGAAAGCGCGAAACTTGCAGAAACACCAGTATGATCCTTTTAACTTCCAGAGTGAATCAATTACCTGCCAAGCATCTCGCCGGCCTCTCTCACGCTCTTTCCTGTTACTGTAGGTTTACCTCTACTGAAGGCACTGCAGCCAGCCAGTCACTGCTCACCGTCAGTACATTTTAACGTGTTTGAAACCCTATTTCAGTCCCTTTAATACCTTTACAAGTGAAACAGATGTGTGTAAGGCTCTGTTTCTCACTGTGATACACTGCTCCTTTTAGAAGGACGGTGGCAGTAGGCTGACGTGAGCGGAGTGTTGTGATGGGGGTGCATTGTGTCTGTTGCCCACGTGTCTTAACCTAGAGCCAGCTCTCTCTGTGCTTTTTAGTGTGCACTTCTACCTGTGGTCAAATAGTGCTTAACATTCATTTGAGTAATTGGAGAGCTGTTCATACCTGTTCTAGTGATGTGGACAAAGTTGTATATAACTCCAAATGTGTAAAGATGAGCTCTCTACTACCTGTGGCATCTGCAGTGTGCGTGTTGGCCTGTCTACACCGCTGACTTTTAATCCAGTGTTGTTCCTGCCTCTCTTCTTACAGTCACTGTGTGGTTTTGTAAGATAGAAAGACCAAAAGAAAACAAAAATATTTATTGAAGTGTGTTTTAAAAACCATAAATAAATAAACTGAATTAAATGGACCTTGCTTTTATTTTGAAAAGCTACTGTGTTTTCTATCTGACATATAATCATATATAACAAGAGTATGTATCCCAGACTTAATAAAGTTATCTTTTCCTGACCAAATCTCACGTGTCGCCTCTTTGCTCTTTTGTAACGTGATGCAGTCATTTCAGCTTCCGTTAAAAATCTGTTTATTGTTACCTTGTCACAGCAAATGAGAAGAAAAAAATAATAAATACAGAATACATAGTTATGCAAATGCTAGACTGGTCATGGTGGTCTCAGTTTACTGTCTACATCCTGACTCACTTACAGTCATGGGCTGTGAGGCCAATTGGAACAAAGCAAATAAAGAGATAGGTGCTTGAGCATGTGGTTATGCATGTGCATATCTGTGGCCAGAATAGAATGTTCCATTATTCATCCCACAATCGAGAAATTTTAATGTCAGAAATATTAAAAATGGAAGATAGATGCACTGAGCACTGAGCCCCCTTGTTTCAAGTTAAGCAGGGGCCATAAAGTCTGAGTCTGCAGGAAGTCTCCTGTCATTATCACAAGTTTCCACAGGGTGGTGCTACATCTGACGAGTTGCTGGACATCTCCGCATAAACTCTGGAGACTGAATATGACCGACTGAAATCATCAGAGCTACAGTCTGCATGTGCTTTGCTTATCTATTTTGCGTCTAAATCTACACTTTCTAATGAACGTCCAAAGTTGCTCTCTAAGGTATTCCATTGCAGGAAAATATGTGACACAATAATAGTAACTGTGAAATATTTTCAGCCATGCCAGTTCTGGCACAACAGAGACATTACGGTGACTGCCAGGGTGCCTGAAGATTGACTGTGTTTCTGGGCTTGTCAGTACATCTGTGACAGCGACTGTAACATTGTCAAAATAAAATTCAGATGAATTCATTTCATTTCAGCTCCTCATCTTCTGGTAATACAATCTGTTGTCACAGATTCACAGTCTTTGAACCATGGAGCTATGGACCAAGCCTGCAGGCCCTTCCCAGTTTCCCAAACTCTCTCTCGTTTTGTACTGGTCGTCTTGATAGATAGATAGATAGATAGATAGATAGATAGATAGATAGATAGATAGATAGATAGATAGATAGATAGATAGATAGATAGATAGATAGATAGATAGATAGATAGATAGATAGATAGATAGATAGATAGATAGAGAGAGAGATAGATAGATAGATAGATAGATAGAAGGATGGAGATATTATTAGACTTTTAATTTGTAGCTGATTTCCCAATGCAATTTTATTTTTGCTGAACCCAAAAAGAAAATTAGCTGGCTGGCTCAGCAGGATGTGTTGTCTATCACCATAACCAGGAGGGGGAGCCAAACAACAAGCTATTCTCCTTCTTCGGGTCATCTCAAATGAGACATGCCCAAACTAAAGCCGGAGGTTCACTGCAAATATTATCATCAATAATCTAAACCATTTTGAGAAATGTGTTTTTCGGTCCATTATTTTTTCATTATATATTTTATCACCTCTCAGACTTCTTTTGATCATGTATTTAGGTAACATCAACCTATGAGTTGCCTCATACGCAATTGGAAAGTTTTTCCATTTATTAGACCAACATTCCCAAACCAAAGATATGTGTTCACAGTGATGAGAAACAGAGGAGCAGGAGATCCTGGTAAACCCAGATACAGTTTTCAGTTCAACATTTTTATTTGAAAGGAGGGTAACGATTGATGATCAACAATTTCTTCTGATTCATTTTCCCTGAATCATCTGTTATATAACTTGTAATCTTCATCGTGCTTTTATGTGAAATTTTGTTGTTGACTAAGGTACAAAGTGGGTCAGATGATCCATGGATACAGTCAGCATTCTGGAGAGTTGATCTGAGTGAGTGAGTGAGTGAGTGTATCCAAGTCATTCATTTTTTTTTTTTTTTGGAAAAACGCAAGGTTTGAGGTCAAAGACCAACTTGACTCAACGACACTAAAAACAGCCGAAAAGTTCTGGCTTCAGCCACATAAAGACTATCGCTAAATCAGCCCATTATCATCTCAAAAGCATATTTACTTTTAAACACATATCTGTCTAAGCGAGACATGGAAAAAGTGTATATGTGTATTTGTTCTCAGTAGGTTATGTAGATTATTGTAATGGCGTCTGTAAAATCCAAAATGCTGCTGCGAGACCAACAGCAGGAAAATGGACCAGATCACACCAGGCCTTAAATCCCTGCACTGGCTTCCTGTGTGTCAGAGGATTGAGTTGAGAGTCCTGTTCCTGGTCTACAGGTCACTGAATGGTCCTGGACCTAAATACGTGTCAGAGCTGCAGGTTGGGTATGAAGCATCCAGACCCCTCAGATCATCAGGGACAGGTCTACTCAGTGTCCCCAGGGTCAGAACCAAGCAATCTGTAGAACACACTCTCTGAACACCTGAGGTGTTCAAACAAACTGTCAGCTTATTGCAGTCAGGCTGAAAACATTATTGTTTACTGCATCTTTCCTATTGTCAGTTTCAACCATTTCAACTTTCCTGCCTGATTGTTTCACTGAATTTGAATTGGATGTTTACGTTTGATTGATTTGTACAAACTATTTTAAATACTTTGTATGAGGGACCAAATATATGAAGAACAGCCCTGCGACCTATTTAAGCTTTCTTAATGAACTGAGTGACAGATGCTGAATTGATTTCTACTCTACTCGTCTTTTAAACTAGGGTATAAAGTAAATCAGGGCCGATCAGCTCCAGTGTAAATGGTGTCTTAAACGAAGGAGGGCAAACATGGAACAGACCAAACAAAATTTGCAAATTTTTTGTAAATTTTATGTCTATGTCTATAATCTATATTTTAATTGATCTTTTTTAGTTTTTCAATGCTGTCAATATCTTTCCTTGCCTCTTTAGAGCTCTATGAATTGCCTTGTGTAAGAACGGTGCCACACAAATGAACTAGCCTTTGCCTTGTGTTGGAATATGGGAGTAGGCCTGACCCTATAGGATGCCGACACATAAAGATGTCATTAAATATGTGTGTGTTGGCCGCGTCACGCCTCATCAAATGAGAAGGCATTGGGCTGAACTGTGACATATCTGCTCTTGTTATGTTTTGTCTCTCATCCAGGTTGAAGGGCAGGAAAGTCTCACATTTTTTCCCCCCCTTCCTCCGCTCGCTCCTCCCCCCTCCCTCAGGAGGTGTCGGGGAGCAGATGGGAGGTGATGGAACTGCGTGGTAGTGTAGGAGGTAACATGACAAGCTGTCAGAGCCTAATGCAGGCTAACATCTGGAGGTTGTTGCCCATGTCACTTCATGCCTGCCGGCAGGGTCCCCCTGCCTAGGGCAAGGAGCCACCATGAGGGACACGGACCCTCCACGGCCCGACACTGGGGCCTGGCACACAGGAAGCGGGAGCAATAATGGAGGACGTGCAGGAAAAGGTCACTTGACTTGGAAGATGAGGGACACGTAAAAAAAATTAATCGAGCGCACTGGAAAACGCTTGCCTTCCAGGGTGCAGTGATTAAGCTGCAAGTGAAAGCTTTGAATGAGCCTAAAAATACGTAGATGTCTCGGCAGCCGCGGAGGACACTCTGAGCCATGTGTTTGAAAGTATTTATCCGAAGAGACAGCAGAGACAAACTACAAATAGCCCATCATGAGGCATCCTGGGTGAGTGGGTGGTGCGGAGCTGGCTGCATGCACAGCAGGATAATATACGGCCTGTTCAAACTTTAAGCCACACTGAGGCACTGTGCTATTAGAGCCCGCTTCGCGCTCGCCTCCAGCATCCAAGAAGCAAGTGCCTCTTCTATTTTAATGACAGCCCTCACCCAGAGGTAATTTCACCGTGATTAAGGCAGGGGGAAAAAAATTATGTCTTAAAAGTCTCTAAATTGCATCTTATTTATCCACCTTTTAACTAACTACAAAAGGCAGACAGACAATGGCACTGCATGTTTCTACCTCTCCCGGCGAACAATTATACTTCAGACATTATCTGGTCCGTCGTTACACGGGTATTAAAAATGGCACCCAGGAGATGACGAGAGTGAAGCTCTGATGGAAAAGTTTAGATGAAAGAAATGAGCTTTTCTTTAAGTGCCTTTTTTTTTCTTTGGACCACATTTACCTTGCCTGATGGAAAATGGCCCGCTGCTTAATCTTTACAGACTGACTGAAATGCCGCATTACTGTGTATGCAAACTTCATTTTGTTTTCTGAACCGGTCAGAACTACACATCAGTATGGTAATACACTGTTAATCAGAAAAGATTTCCTAACTTCAGAAAACAGTTAAGACGTTATGTTTGTCTTTATCAACACGTTGTACCTGGGGATGGACCAGAAAGAGGGCCGAATTGCACTCAGGAGCTGTTGAACCGTTTGCATCAAGCAGTGGAGCAACAGAATTTGAAAGGACAAACTTGTAACAAAGTACTTTGACTCCAAGCATCCTTTTCCCCCCACAGCTAGTGAGTTCACAGCAAAGCTACTGGAACGAGTCTCTCCCAAAAATCAGCCTCATTAATGTGGAACTATCAGCACCAGCTGTCTATCAAATCACACTCCATTGTGTGAAGTGGAGAGGAGCGGGAGAGCAGTTCTGCTGGATAATTACACTCAGCAGAATCACTGTTGCACCTCTCTGAACCCCCCCCCCCCACCACCACCACCACCACCGCCACCCCCCGTTACCTGAGCAATCACGCGGCATCTTCACACACATTGTATTATAATCACAGCCATTCAAAAGCTGCTTTTTGAAGTTTGAATTCATCACTCGTATAATGTATCGGAGCCCACTCCTCCGCTCTCGGCTTTTCATTCATGATCTCACTTGATTGCAGCCTTGCGGATTTATTTAGTTGCGAAGTTAGTCGCGTCCCCATTTTCCAGATTCAGACCCTCACTTTGGGTCCTGCAGGACCTGTGGATGACTGCAGCGCTGGGGTATTACAGTGTAGTCCCTTTTCTCTCTACAAACAGGCACTATCACCCTCACACGCACACGCACACACACACACACACACACACACACACACACACACACACACACACACACACACACACACACACGCACGCACACAGTCCCCCAGCTAATGTTGCCAATGTTAATAGCCTGTGCTGCTTTAATTGGTTCCTAAACGCTGTAAGCAGGGTTCCTGCTGCGTGTTTAATGAACAGGTAGCACTCCATGATTACAGCAATCACAACCCACCACCCCGCTGCTACAGACTCCCCTCACGCACACTCGAACGTGCGCCACACACACTGTTCCCGTCCTTGTAGGCAAATGGACAAAGGCAATTTGAGCAGCTTCTGTGCACTGCAGGATGCTGGATAAATTAGAGATGAGAATGAGAGGGAGAGAGGGACCGGGCGAGGGAGACAACAAAAGAAAATGAGGCGAGATGAGCACAAAAAAATGATTACTGGTTTATGAAGAGAGGAAGAGGTGGAATCATTTCATAACACGGAGCATGTGTGAACAGTTAGGGATTTGCTCCTGTGTAATCCTGACTTTGTGTGTGCTGAGGAGAGGCTTTGCCGATGATGGAACCTGTGCCATCTTTGTTTCTTCATCTGTCTTTGTCTTTAGTTTTTTAATCTATTTGTATTTTTGTTTAAAAAAAACCCCACTCAGATTGATCATATTAAAGACAAACTTCTTGGCCTCCATTCCTATGCTCACGTTCTTCTCCTTTCATCTTTCCTCCTCTCCTCTCCTCTCCTCTCCTCTCCTCTCCTCTCCTCTCCTCTCCTCTCCTCTCCTCTCCTCTCCTCTCCTCTCCTCTCCTCTCCTCTCCTCTCCTCTCCTCTCCTCTCCTCTCCTCTCCTCTCCTCTCCTCTCCTCTCCTCTCCTCTCCTCTCCTTTCCTTTCCTTTCCTTTCCTTTCCTTTCCTTTCCTTTCCTTTCCTTTCCTTTCCTTTCCTTTCCTTTCACATCCTCTCCTCTTTCTTGTCCCTTCTCTCCTTTTTTTATTTTTTACTTTGCCTTCCTCCGCTGTTTCCCCCTCTCCTCCATCTGTTCCTCCTTGTCTGTCCTGGGGCACAGAGTCGGAGGCTCGTCTTCTCAGTCAGCTGATGAAGATGTGAGATGACGGCCCTGTCTCTCACTTTTCGACAGACACACTCAAACGGGGTGAGCAGGAACAGAGGTGGGTCCCGTTGGAGGCCTGTATATATGTACGGCTGGGTGGCAAACCTCATGTTGTATACATATTTGCTCAAATATGTGCAAGTTGCTCAGTAATCCTCTCCCCTCCCACACGTGTATATAAACAGGCAGGCCACTACCCATCTCAACCACCATGGGGGAGATGCAGTGGGTGAGGTTTGGGGGTGCGGGGGTGGTGGATGAGGGGAGGGTGCATGCGCAGCCTCTGCCAGATGCCCTCTGTAAATAAGCAGGGAGTCCTTAGAGGGGCGCCGTCGGGCGTCCTGACTCACCCGTCCCGAAGGACGCAATCAGGGTGTCCCTCCACGAGGGGTGAGGAAGGGGGAGGAAGGCAGCAGGTCTGGTCTGTATGTGCCTGGTGCTGACACAGAGGAGCTGTGGGCCTAATTCATTAAACCAGCCTTCTAATATAAACAGCCATTCATTTCACTGGCTGACACTGGGCCGTCTGGACAATGTGAAGAGCCCCAATAGAACTGCCATACATTGCTGTTTGTGTGTGAATATGCGTGTGTGTGTGTGTGTATGTGTGTGTGTGTCTGAGTGAGGGAGAGAGATTGAGAGCATGGTGGAGCCTGACTGTTTGTGTGTATGCAGTCTCAGGGAGCCTGTTGGTCCCGGCAGGTACAGTGAAGCTAAGCAGAAGCCTCCACAGAAACTCACATGCTAAGTCAAACGTATATATTTCTTGTTCCAATTCCACGTGAATCCAAAGCAGACCAAACACTCTCAGACCACCTCGCAATGACAATGGTCAAACATATTAGTAGTTGTAGAGAGAGTCCATGGGAAAGAAAATAATTGGCATGATAAATGTCTTACATCACAGAAAAGGTTATAGAGAAAATATGTGACCAGTGGTTTAACAATAGTGATGTCAGCTCGGAAATGTCTCAATAAAAGGACTGATACAATCCGTGGAGTGCGCGTACAAGCGCAGACTTTATCAGCGTGCTACAGCTGAAGGTTCGGATCAAGGTTTTCAACGGGCAGTAAATATCATTTTGCAGCGGGTTGGATTCATCGCTCCAAAGTTGCATTTAGCAAACACAATAGATGGCCAAGATGACAGATAACGTACATTTTTTCCATCTCCATGTTTAATCTCGACTTGTAAATAAAGTCTAATGTTCGCGTAGACCCACCCACCCACCCACTCACACACACACACACACACACACACATGCACAGACACACAAACAGCCACAATAACAATGCTCTGCTGGTCTCCTGCAGGGCCAAATTGTTCTGCCCAGACCCCCCGTGGCACACACTTAGCTCCATGACTTGTCTGCTTCTTCTGTATAAAATGTTCTCCTTTGTTAATGTGAGCGATAAGAGCAGTGAAAGAGGCCCGGGCACAGCCGCGGTCTCGCTGAGACATTCAAAGAACACTAAACTGCTTCTTTTACCTAAATGGCAAGTTTTTTGTTGTTTTTTTTGAGTTTCACACAAGTTGAAAATGATGAGGCGTAAACTCACCCAAAATCCTGACATCGCAAATGAACAGTGTGATGAAACAGTTAGAATGGCAATTTATTAATCTTATTATGGTGGACGTAGTGTTTTATCTTTAGCCTGTGGTGGTGGCTGAGCTCCACTGACCAGGGACACGTTGACAGTAGACACATACACACACACACACACACACACACACAGAGACACACAGACAGTATACACCCACTGAGACTGATACTGAATGTGGAATGTGGGTTTTATGGGCTTACAAATGCACAAACACACTGTGCACTCCTGTACTGGATGTGCATGCATACACACACACACACGCACGCGCACACACACACGCACGCACGCGCGCGCACACACACACACACACAAGCATGCATACACACCCATTCGTCCAAGCATGTAGGCATCCACCCACCCACAAATGCAAACACACACAAAAACACACGCACCTAGGTATCTGTGACCACTAATTGTGTCTGGCCAGTGCCGTCCCCAGCAGCCAGGGTCATGAGAGTGCTGCGGTGCAGGACAGGGTAGCCATTGCGGTGGCCTCTTAAACATAGCTTATCCTGGGGCCTGTTATTACCCTGAGAAACTATCATCTTTTTCTCCTCAAAACCGTCCCGCTCAGTCAGTTTAATGAAGCAGGCATTCCGACGCAGGGAAATGAGCAACAACTCCCACAGTCCCACGCAGCAGCAGCAATTAATGCTCCCAGACGACAGCCTCCGGGAAGGAGCCGCGGCACGGCAAAATGGATTCGTCCGAGGGCGCTGCCGGCCCTGGCTCCGCCGCTGCGGCCGAAATGTGCTCCGACGCTGCGGAGCGCCGTCACTCTGCAGTCGCAGCACGCAGGTGACCTGCACGGCTGACCGTGAAAGGGCAGGGCCGAGGACAAGGATACGCATGTGAAACGTCACTTCAAGACACATTGAGAGACCCTGACACATTTAGTGATCCACGGGGACAAAATGAAGCAGATTTTAGAAATCAAAAAAACATAGATACTGTTGATTTGGATTGGAACAAAGAACCAGGGGAGTCCAAATGGAGGGGAGGAGAATCCAGTGATCAAGCGTTCACGCCGTAGCCGGGACCGGACTCCCGGCGTGTAACGTGAGAGAGGTGGCTGGAGTTCTTAAAGACGTTAGCGTCACCTCCCCGGCGTCTCCGCTCCACTGGAGGGTCCTCTGCAGCTCCACTCCGTTTATTTGAGCACCATGCCTCCAGCCTGAGCACTGACTTTGTGTCATTAAAGTTGAGCTCAAAGTCCAGCTGGCTCTCTGTGAACCCCTCCGTAGCTTTGCTTTGCTCCTCCACCAGATCAACAAAATGACCAAGACGTGAGGTGCTTTACTCCACTCCAAGTACTTCTTGGGAAAATGCAGAAGTAGTCATTATTTCATTAACCATTGTGTATTTTTCCACTTCAACGTCAGAGTCTCTCTTCCTCATGTAAAGCATCAGGGCAGTCAACTGAGAGCATTTATCAGAATGATAAATGCTATGCATCAGAATTTCAAAGACAGTTACTACATATTATCTACTTTGCTTTTTGTACATTAGAGTTTCAGTGTACAGCAAAGAAGTAAAATAAATACAACAACATCTAATAAGTGCAACATTGAAATATTTTATAATTAGAAACCTACTGAAATTCAAATTGATTCACATATGTAGGAGAGTATACCACAATACCACTATATATGTAATATGTATATGTATATATAAATATATATAAATATAAAAAAAAATATTTATATATATATAGTATACCACAATTAGCCACATATTTACAAACATCGCTGTAACTTGGAAAAAAACATTTTAAGTAATATATACTCTTCTTCTTTACTATGTAAACACATTCTGTAGCAGTGAATGATAATGTAGCTGATGTCACTGGAGCACTCGACCTGCCACTTTTCTTTCTCGAATCACCGGAATATCGAGCGTGATATCGCTGGTCTGAAGCCGCAGAGCTGCCGGCCTGAGTGACAGCACGGCCTGTAACTCCTCTCCGCCTCTCAAGGACTAACCCCGCTCCACTGTTGACTTGAATTAGTCTCCCGCTGGCTTTATTAGCAGCAGCGGTGGAATCAGAGAGGGCTGTCTGCGTGAAAGGCAGGAGGAAGGAAGGAGGAGGAGGAGGAGGAGGAAGAGGAGGGGGCGCGGGGCTGACCGCTAAGTGCCTCACTTCTGATCTCTGATGGGGGTCATGGGGTCGCCGCTCAGACTCACTCTGATGACTTCTGACACGCTGGAGCAACTGAAACCACACGGCAACGTGCACACACGCACGCATGCACACACACACACACACACACAAGCCACATCCTTGGTGATGGCTGGAGTGCCGACACAATTAACTCCAGAGTGACTCCCTTGCACAAGTATCGCTCAAATATCGGCTCACAAGAGCTCTCACAGCCGTCGTGTGCTTCACGTTCCCGGCAGCTACCAAAGTCTCACTGGCAGAGGTGATAAGGAGACGATGAATGGCCACATGTCAGGCTCGTGGTGGAGAGCTCTCTCATCACATCGCCACATTAGCGGTAATTAGGGCTCCTCAAGGACACCGCTCGCCCTTTACTCACTGGTTATGTCTGGATATGCCATGTCTCAGACCACATGGAATTAAGAATGAAGTGTAATCACATATAACACATGTTTTCACAGACTTTTTGAAGGTCTAATGCATGTTGAAAAGTGGCAGACAAAAGACTTGGGAACTTGGGTCTTGATGCTGTCCATCCTCAGAGAGTGAGAGCAAAGTTTTGCGATTTTTATAATAATCCCGAACTCATTATGACTGCTCTTTTAAGTGGCGTGTGAAAACAAACCCCTATTTTAGCCTTTAGTTTGTAAGAAGTAGGCGTCTCTTGACTTCTAAAGGTGAAGTCAATTCTTTTCATAGCCACGAATCACAGGGCGATTTAAAATCCTTTGCTGACTTTCTTTAATTCTTAACTTCTCCACCAAAGCTTGTAGTATTGTATTTTTATTCTGATTACTCACATAATCCAGCAAGTCACAATCACTTTGCCATTTGTCCGATACATTAATATATATATATATATATATATATATATATATATATATATATATATATATACACATACATATATATAAAGTTTAAAGTTAAAAATGGGTCACATGACACATGCTTACTGATATAGCAGAAATTAAAATATTTGGTATATTTTAGTGTACGTTACACAAATTCTTTATCATTCTTTTGTGTTTTAGATGATAGTGAACGTGGTTGCTTGGTTTCAGCAGCCAGACCGCTGGAGCTCCACAGGTCTCTGACATCTCCTTCTGTCCAGCTGTTCGCTGAGTGCCCTGAAGGCTTCGTGATAATCTACTATTTCCCAGTACGTGGCTTTAAAACTCCTTACTGTTAGTTTAGCTGCTCACCGCGCATCACTCCACGCGCAGCCTCCAGTCGGTTTACAGGGCAATTAATGGGGATTTGTGTTGCGACTCTTTAAAAGCTCCACACCTTTGCTCCGTTGGCTCCCAGCTACTGCTTAGTTATTGGTGGAACAAAGTGGAGGATAAAGAGCTCAAATCCCCTCCTTCGCTCACAGCTCCCTCTCTGCTCGGCTCCCCCTCTGCCCAGACTGTCTCCTGTGTGTTTATCTTCTCATCAAGCTTTCTTTATTGGTAAATAAGGCAGGCCCGCCCAGCCTGGCCCCAGCTCTCTCTCCTCTCTCTCACCCCTTATTCTCTTACATCTTTCCTTTACTCCATCCACCCTCCCCAGCCCCCCCTCCTTGCAGTGCCTCCCTCCTTGTCTCTGTGTGTGGAGTCTAAGTGCTGCTGATATGTGTGTGTGTGACAGTGTAACTATAGCGGCCAGTGTTTAGGCTATTAGAGCCGTCTATTTACAATCTGGAGTTTCCTATTGATTATGTCTGCCTTCTCTCTCTGTTTACATGCTGGAAATAAATAACACATGTGGCCGGCTCGCTCTGACTCGACATCTTCTTTCTCCCCCAGTCTCCCTTCTTTCTTCCTCACCCCTCGCTCGGGTTGTTCCCCCTCTCCTCTCTCCTTCTTTTTTTCCCAACTGTCAATGCTTTTGGACTGGATATTGTTTTCTCTTTTTATGGTTTTCTCCTAGTTCCCCGCTGTTATTGTGTCAAATGCATATTTTAGCACGGTCTGAGCAATTTGCAACGGGAGACAAAAAGCAAGTGACACACAAGATAAGGTGTGATCGCACTCAAGGCCATCAGAATCAGAGACACGCACGTTCTTCATACATGTATACAAAATGCAGCCAAACAGGTCTGCAGAGAGGGCTGGAAACTGTGCAAGAGATCCTCAATGAAGCACAAACTTGAAACACACACACACACACACACACACACACACACACACACACACACACGCACACGCATGCACGCACACAGCAATACACACACAGGCTGTCCAGTCGTGTACCCTCCTGCCACTGCTGTGTTTTCCCTGCGAGCCTCTCTCGTTGGTAACAGGAGCTGGTTGTCTGGGCTTGAGACCAGGCAGTGTGTCATACCTTCCATACCCCCCTCCCTGCCTCTTCTGCTGGGCAGGCAGCACGCAGATAGCTCCTCTGATAAGAGCCCGCTCCGTATGAAGAACAGGCCAGGGCGAAACACTCTCTCGCTGCTGCTGCTGCTGCTGCTGCTGCTGCTGCTGCTGCTGCTGCTGCTGCTGCTGCCGCGGCCGCTGCTGTGAAATGTGCAGCATTAGAGGTAGAACTCCACTGGGCTTCAGACAGAATACGTTTCCTCTGAACATTCATTTGCTCAAGTGTTACAAAGTGACACCAACACACTCTGCATCTCTGAAAATCTCTGAAAAAGGATTTTAGAATGTTTAAAGATGCCTTTGACAAGGGATGGCAGAGAGGTCCATACAGTTCTGTGTGTTGTGTCCTATTCCCCTCAAAATTATCTAAAAAAACCTGTACTTTACATTCCTAAAAAAAATAGGTCACCCATCACTTTTTTTAAATGGAGCATGCCAAATATAACCAAGTTAGTTATTATTACTACAAATTAATTTTTGTGAAGATAGGACTACATTAATCCCAGCCTGGTTATCCAGAAGATATTCTGTCCAGAACTCAGCATTCCGTGTCTTTTTCTTCAGGTCTATTAATATGCACATATATAGTTCCAGTTTTGAATGCAAACATTTTGCATAATAAAAAGCATCTGAATTGAACCTTTAACGCAACTGACCTGAATGGCTTGAGAGACAGTGCTTGAGTTGCTATACATAATATTCTATAGATATGGATATGAAGGATATGAATCATCACAACTTCAGTTGCAAAGTAACTTGATGTATAAGGCCACTCAAGCTGTTATGAAGCAAAAAGTCACAAAAAGTTAGTACTTTAAGATCAGGTAACAGTGGCACTGAAGTTACACTATTTGTCTATCTATCTATCTATCTATCTATCTATCTATCTATCTATCTATCTATCTATCTATCTATCTATCTATCTATCTATCTATCTATCTATCTATCTATCTATCTATCTATCTATCTATCTATCTATCTATCTATCTATCTATCTATCTATCTATCTATCTATCTATCTATCTATCTATCTATCTATCTATCTATCTATCTATCTATCTATCTATCTATCTATTCATCCATCCATCTATCTGGATGTTATGGTAGTCATTTCTCTGATTTTAAGAAGTAAACAGCATATGGCATCCATCCATTCATCCATTATCGTCCCCGCTATGTACATTAATGGTGCATCACTCTCACATCACACCTCCAGTCAAGACTAAACATGCATACTGGGCTGGAGGAATACTGGAGGAAACCCAGGCAGACACAGAAAGGGCATGCAAACCTCAGAGAGAGAGAGCCTCTGTTGACCTGGATTAAAACCATGGACCTGCTCGCTGTGAGGCCAGAAAGGTAACCATTCATCAACATTAGTCTGAGTCTTCCTTGGTTGGACATCAGAAACCAAAACGTGTTCAAAGAATCAATAACTGTTATCTAAATGTCTTGACAAATGCAAATGTATTTAAAGGAGAAGTCTCTTTAATTACCTTCAAACGAGTACTGTTTATTGAAGCGACTCGTGGCCCTTCACGTGATTCCTCTCCCCCAGTCTCTGCTGGGTGTCTGAGTGAAACGTTTGAGTCTCGATCCTGACATCGAGAGCTCAATATGAATACATTAAAATGCTGTTGAATAAAGAGCTTTAAATGCGCGCAGAAACACCTCAGAACCAACAAGAAGAGATAGTGGCAGAGGTAAGTCTGATATTTATAAATGTAGTCTCAAAATAAGAATCCAATTCAAGGAGCCATTTGTGCAGTATTGACATATACAGTACCTATATACACTTAGTATTGTTGTATACTTATATACATTCACAGCATCGAAACACAGCCACACACACTGTGCATACATGCCATTATTTGAAAAAACTGTTGAAAAAAACAATAAATCTATTCCCACAGGTCCACATTAAATTCTTGCTTGTGATTTAACTGTTTTATTTCTGAGTGTCAAAAAATAAAATAGCTGAATAGTTATACAGATAATAAATTATCTGTATAACTATTTAAATGGAACAGCCTACGAGGGAAGAGGAGAGTGGAATGGTCTAACATACACACCTGGAGCCAGTATCGGTGTGTCAGCCCTCTGTGCTACACAAGCTTCAAGGTACTTTTAGTACTCAAAATCTCATCTACAAACAATTAGCAACTTCAATTCTTCTGAGATCAAGGTCAAAATAAAAGCTCTCTCCATTTCCTCCTTTGCTCCAGCAACACACACACACACACACACGCGAAAACGTGGCGACAAGCTCTTTCTCTTCTCAGTTCCCATTGTTGCTCCTCTGTTTCCACAAGATAGCAACTCTTGTTTTCTCGTCTCTTGCTTTTTTCCGTATAGAGAAAAAAAACAAAAACAAAAAAAAAACATTACAGTCAAACCAATTCTGTCTGTTTTCACAAAATCTGAAAAAGGTTCAGATCTTAATTTCAGGCCGTGAGACTAAATACAATCACACATTGCAGGGAACTGTTTTTTTTTTTCCTCAAACAGTCCCTTTGGTCTACTCCCTGTGCACAGTGCATGTTTATTCCCCTGCGTCCACTGCTTATATTTGTGCCAGATCACGTTAACATGCTCGCCAGTGTATATATTTGTGTACTGCCTGTCACAAAGTGGGGCAACTGACTCTCACTATGTGTGTATTTGTGTGTGTGTGTGTGTATATAAGTGTCGGCGGGTGGTATTCTCCCAAGAACACCTCTCCACAACAATCAGATGGAGGATGAGATGAAAGGGAGCCCAGCCAGAGAGACGCAGTGTGTTTATAAGAGTGCAGCCTGGAGAAGGGCCTGTGGTGGTCACTGCCTGTAACTTTAGCTGCCTGTCTGCATGCATATGCGCTGCTACTCTGCACCCTGTAATGCAGGAGGGTTGCAGGCTTTGTTATCCCAGAGTGACACCACATATTTTGACCAGCAATCAAATAAACTTGGTCTCAGGTTCTGGGGCGTCTTTGAAGCCAGAGCGCCGCGGATTTTGAGCTGGGATGCATTCAGGGAGAGATACACATGAGTATGAGAACGCTGCACGTAGGAGCTGAACGTAGGAGGAACACTTCAAAAAACTCAATGGCCGTGAGGACTACATGCAGGGAGGACACTTGTCTCTGCTGCCAACAGGGGGCACTAGAGGCCTGGCAAAGCCTGTGGCTACAGCAACTCAAGTCCAGCTACTTGACCCAGCACCTCATAGAAAACCCTCTCCTAACCTCTGTCTCTGCTGCAGCCTGCAGTCTGTGTGTATGTGTGTGTATGTGAGATAGAGAGAGAGATAGAGAGAGAGGGAGTCTTTCAATGAGACTGCTTAAGACAAAAAGTGTTGACTGATGGGTGTGTGTGTGTGTGTGTGTGTGTGTGTGTGTGTGTGTGTGTGTGTGTGTGTGTGTGTGTGTGTGAACCTGAGTGGCAGGCAGCATATCTGACTGGGTGCTCACATGTTGTTATTCCCTTGTTTTCCATGTGAACTGTATCTGGCGGCCTTGTGGCTGCCGCAGACATCCCTCCAAATGACAGTCTAATCAGAATACATGTCCATGTAAAACAGCACCAGTCATTACCCTGCTAAGTATAGGATGGCTGCAGCGCTCCGCCAAATGTTTTATGATAACCAGTGTGTGTTAAAATATGTGTCCTGTGGGAATTTATCTGCTGAGGAGCCGGCACGAGGAGATGCTTGTGGTGGCAGAGTTCAGCAGGCTGTCCCGATCATCGAGTTTGCTCCACTTTCATCTCTTCAGTCCCTTTTTGTCACTCAAGTCATCAATTGCTTCAAATGTACAGCGTCGACATGTTAAAATCCCTAAGGTGGAGCTGGGTGAGAAATAAGACTGATCCCTCATTGTTTTCAGGCAAATTTTGTATTGATCATTAATTCTGATATTATTACAAATCCAATAGATTAAGCAGTCAACATAACACTGACTGAGATGAAATTAAACTACAAAAATGCTCTCCAAACCGCAGCTATGAGCTATAGGGGAGACAGAATAAGTGTATGATTGCAGCTGCAGCTCCAGAGGTGTGGTTACACTGTAGTAATGTTTTACAAAATATAAATGTCCGAATGGTACCTCGTCCATGGAAACTTTAGTCAAAGATTACAAAATAACTAATTGTGGTTTCTGTTTAACGAGAGTTCAGAGCGAAGAGAGCACATTGCACTGGGCATCTTTTATTATTTGTTGCTACATGGCCGTTGTGATTTTTATTGAATATGGCTGAAATGTTCTTGTTCAAGGACATGGGCCCACATTTTTTTCACAATTGTTTTGACCCGATGCCTTAACGCCTGTCAGCAGAAAACCCCTGTGAAAACAGATAAACATTTTGTACACATTTTGTCACAGTCATCACTCAAAATGAAGCATAATTTGAAAATCTATTGACAAATATGAACAGAGTATTCGAGCAAGCAAAACCTGTTATAAATAAGACTGTTGTGGATGCGGCACAATTGTTTTAAGGCTAATATGAAATGACTGAGTAACTTTTTTTTTTTTTCAAATTAGTGAGTGTGTGCAATTATATGCACTTTAGACACTGTGTGTGGTGTTTGAAGGTCCGTGCTGTTGGAGTGAGTGGGGAGGTAGATGTAAAGAGCAAGTGTATGTTCTGGTGTGGTTCACCTGTCTGTCCCTGGCAGGCTGCATGGAAGTGACCACTACAACCTGTTGCCCCCCGACTGAGTGGAGGCCCTGCAGTGGGATTTTTTTTTTCCCAGCCTCTGTCCTGTCAGGCTCTGGTCAGTGGTGTGGTGGAGCCCGGACTGCTCTGGGCAGGGCTTGAGGCTGTGGTCAGCATGATGAAGGGGGGGGCAGGAACCAGAGCTGACCCACAGAGGCGCCTTCGCTCCGGGCCAAGTGAGGGCCTTTCCTGGCCACGGGCAGCCCATGGAGCATAAACACACTGGACAACAACAGAGAGCAAGGGGCGGGGGCCCACCACAGTGCCGCCTGGCATCTGCTTCCTACACCCAGACAGGAGCAGGCACCCAGGGGCCACCAGACCTCACAGCCCAAACCTGCATCATTGTCACATTTGAAGCTCAGCTGGAGAGCCACGAGATGAGAAAGAGGACTTTCAGATCCTGGCACAAAACCCCGCGGTGGTCACACTGAAGACACTAACTTTTACCAGAAGTGATGTGTAGAGCTGTGCCTGGCTTTCACCAGGAAGCAATGGAATGTTCACACACACACACACACACACACACACACACACACACACACACACACACACACACACACACACACACACACACACACACACAGCAGCGCAGTAATTACTTATGCCAGAGAAAACAGTGCGTTTGAACAATGAGATAATGTACAACAACATTTTTTTCGGCTCTTGTTAAAATGTTTTTGTTTTAATAATATCTGAGGGCTGGTGGTCAGTTTGGCTCATTAAAAATATATTTCTACGTATAAATAAACTTGACTCTGGCTTTTGGTCCAGTCAGTGTTTGCCTCTGCTGTCAGAGGATTAGTTTCTAAATGTTGACTGATGGAAAAAAAAAAAAAGTGTAGAATAACTTTCAATTTTCCAAAATGTCACAAACAAATTTGATCAAAGCGATCTGCAATCCTGCTCCACTTTTCATATCTTTCTTTTGAAGCTTAAATCTTTTATATCCGGCACAGATATTTCAAATCTCTCAAATTAAGTTTATTAATCCTCCTTTCATGAACTGTCATGTCAGCCGCCTCATGCGCCGCCTTTGTCGTGTGTTTGTTTTCACTCTTTGTTGTGCCTACACCCTTCAGTAAATATTTCTTCATATTTGAATTTATGAACCACGATCCACCCTCTCCTCTCAGATGTGTTTTTTGTTTTTATTTTTAGGAGGAAGGACAGTTCTGCGAGGGAAGATGTGGAGATACACGAAAAAATGTTCACAGTCTTAACGACTGAAAGTTTGTGAATTAGGTATAAAAGGCAGCCACTGAGCTACATGATCTTTGCTTTAAAGTCTTGAGCCTGGTCTGAGGCCAGATCTCCATCAGTGGAAAACCTACAGTACATTAATGATAGACACTCATAATCATCTATTGGTTTTATACATTTTAAATGAATATGAATTAAATAATAGTGATTAATGCAGTCCCTTTACATTTGACTTTTGATCATTGATGCTTGTCATTAATTCATGCAGATTCTGAGCCACTTATGTATTACGGTTATTTAAATAGTGTATTAACTTAGTAAAATATACATACATTGCATTAATAGAAGCATTAGAAGTTCCTCCATTCCTTTTGAAATTGCCCACTCAGCTGCCTGAGTTATTGACATGCACTGCTCTCTCTGGCACAATGGCAAACATCAAATCACAGTCTCTCCGCCTCTAACAGATACCTGTTTAACTGACTCCAAATGTCTGCATGCTGCTCACATTCGCATCAAAGCTCCATCTGAATTTATCCAAACTCCGAGTCCATTCATAGTCACAAAGCAAGAATTATTATGAAGGTGTGGGCTGTTTTGCAAAATTCATCCGAAGCTGATCAGATTTCATCCCCTCAGATAATGGATGATTAATGAATATTGATTACGGAGACACAAACAGATTGATGGGAGACTGAATTGTCCCTAGGTGTTGGTAAGAGAGTGAAGGTGTGTGTGCCCTGTGATGGACTGGAGATCTGAACTGGGGATAGGCTCTAGCAGACCCCTGCCAGATGCACAGCGGGTAAGAGAACGGATGAGTTGGATGGACAAACCAATTCTGCACTAAATTTACCATTGGCCTTTATTGTTCATTAGGTCTGTGGACGGCGACAAATCTGAAAGAGTGTATCGGGCTACAGATGCCCCAGATCACATCAGGTCAGGAGATAGCGTGAGAATCAGTCCCTTTATTGTATCTATAACTACCAGATTCTCCATAAAGAAGACCCCCATAAAATCCCCATAAAATCCCTCCTCATCTCTATCATTACCCACTGCCTGAAAACAATAATGCTGTAAAACACTTTTATTTTTACTGGAGTTGTAAAAAAGTACCTGCTGTACTGCTGAACATGTGTTTCATTTGAAGGGAGATGCTGCTTTATAGAGGGTGGTCATATGAGAGCCATCAATAGGGCAAGGCGGGCGTTTACAGGGACTGGGTATACAAATACACACACACACACACACACACACACGCACGCACACACTGAGAACACTTACCCACCCACCCACACAAACACACACACACACACACACACACACACACACACACACACACACACAGAGTGCGCAGATGATTGAGGATTGATGGAGACAAGTACACACCGAGCAGACCTGTGTTTGGAACATGACACAATAGATCGGTATTGCCTTGCTTGCCTCTTAACCTGCTGCAATTAGCAGACAGGAAAAGGTCTGGTCACTGAAAATGTAATCAGCAAATTAGCTGTGTAATACATCAGCGCAACATATGTCTATTAGGTCCAGGTTATGGCTACAGCATTTGTTCATATCAGCGCTGGAGATGGCAGATAATTGGGCACACTTATCCAGTAATGCTTACAAATGCTCACATTACAATGAGCAACGCTGATGGAGGTGCAGAGCTGAACATTATGGGCACACATGCTAGGCCATACATGCAGGATGATGCATGTTCATGGACACGCGCAGACACACACACATACACACACACACACACACACACACACACACACACACACACACACACACACACACACACACATACACACACACAAACAATTTCAACAACATTTGTGTCACACCATCAGGGTCAAAGTGTGGCTTTGGTTGCACACTGCATTGACAAGTGACAGGACTCATAAAACAGTGCTGTCATTAAGTACAATGTCGTTTGCCAATACATCACACTCAGCTGTCATAAAAGCATGGAAAACACATTGCCACATTGGTTTATGCACTTTAAACCTTGACCAGCCTATAAAAATGGATGAAATTACATGAAGAGTATCAGTCTGATAATTCTTTACGAGATCCTTTTTTTTTGCTGTCGTCCGCTAATAAAATGTAGCCTCTGCTTACCAGTGACAACACAAGTCAATTACAGTACAAAGTTGTGATTGCACATCAAGGTAGCATCAAGGTAGTCATATGAGAAGCTGATATCTGGAAATGTTGGCATTTCTGCTTAGAAAAACAAAAGAAAGGGAAGAAAAGGACTATGTACTTGGCATATTGTCATATTGTCAATTCATTAAAACTAAACACATAGATAGATAGATAGATAGATAGATAGATAGATAGATAGATAGATAGATAGATAGATAGATAGATAGATAGATAGATAGATAGATAGATCGATAGATAGATAGATAGATAGATAGATAGATAGATAGATAGATAGATAGATAGATAGATAGATAGATAGATAGATAGATAGATAGATAGATAGATAGATAGATAGATAGATAGATAGATAGACAGACAAATAGAGGTATTTCTTATTACAGCTGTAATGGGCTGTACCCTGTTTGTCTCAGTATGTGTTTTATTTGTGACCTGTGAAGTGGAAAACGAATAAATCAAAATGGTAAGAGGTGAAAATAAACAGTCAATTGGATTGATGGTAAAAATGCCTCCATTGGCCACTGTACCACACTGTGCTTTTAATAAGTCCCCAACACAGCCACTGCAACGCACCAATCTAATAAAACATGGCAGATCAATTTACGACTGAATATGAAATGTCCCATGCTCATGACCTTATGGCTGCCTATTTAACCTAATATAACTAATATGAGCGCCATATATCACTTATTACTGATATGGAATCAATACTGGATTCAATTAGCTAATGATGCTGAGGTACTTCCTGGATCTGTTCAGATTACAGACTTTTGTTGGTGGCCACAGCTTTGACTGGTTGTTGCTTTGAGCCTCTATTTGATTTACCTTACTAGAGGCCAGGCAGTTTGATTCTTATAGGCCTGAACCCTTTCGTTCAGTTGGTTTCCTTTTCACAATTGTTTCACTACATTAATTCATGTCTTGTACTGTCTTCCAGTGTTTTGCATATAGTACTACATACTACTACACCTCTATATACTGTGTCTGAACAAAGTGGCAGCCAGGTCCAACCAAATCCATTGGTTGGGGAGCCATGCCCAGAGAAAACTGAGATGTGAGTGAGTGACTCTAGTTTGTGAAATGTTGCAGCAAAAAGTCTCATTTTAGCCTGCAAGCCAAGAAAATATAGATGAAAATATATACAAAATGAAGTGAAATATTTACAGTTATGCAAACAAAAAAACAAACGAGAGCAACAAACAATGCTCAACAATGAGCAACAAAACCTTGCTCATACCTGTTTGACTCAGTCTGATATTGGGGACTTCCAGCTTGGAGAATATCAGTCTAAGTAAGGAATGACCTCTTGCCAAGAAAACAAATGAAAAACGCAATTGCAATTTATACTCAAACAACTTACAGTTCTGTTGCTTTTTTTTATAAGCGTTCAATAGAAAGAAATAAAGTTGCTGTACATCCAGACACCATCTACACACACACACACACACACACACACACACACACACACACACACACACACACACACACACACACACATACACACACACACACACACACATGCATCCACGCACACACTCTCTTGTTGTAGTGTGAGCTCCTAAATTTAAAAGGTTTAGTACCTAAGTGCTAGAAAACTTAGCTCCCAGTCCCTAAACTGTCTGATCTCTTTTTGAACACAAATGATCTTTTTTTAAATGAATCTTAATTGGTTACCCCCCCTCCCCCCCTCCAAAAAAGTTCTTCCTGCTGGTACGGTCGACAGTGGTGCAGTGTTTGGGCTGCCATGTATTACAGTGTGTTTGGTAATGGCCTCCCTGCTACATAGAGAGTGGGGTCTCCCTGAAAGCGCCCGCTCCCATGGTGTTACAGAGCTGAGACGCTCAGACAGCAGCATTAGAAGCAGTTGGTGGAAGGTTTTCATTCGATCGTGGCCAGAAGTCTGGAGATCATCAGGCCTGCTCCATGCTCTGTAAACAGAGTGGGCATTGAATACATTAGTCCCCGCATCGATTTGAACCTTTCCCTCCAAACACTGCCTCTCCACGTCCCCCCCCTCCACCTTCACTCTGCTTCTAAATTGAATTTCCCTTTTCCTCCTTCTCTCCTTTTTCATCTTCTTCTCTTTGTCTGCCAGTGCCAGTCATTCTCCCTCCTTCACGCTGCTCCCCTCACTCACTTCTTCTCCGCGTTTGGCGTTCGTCGTGTGACGCAGGAGCAATGCGCCGGCGGCACTTTTGCAGACTCTGACACCGCTGGTGTGATGAGGAAATGAAAAATGCTAATCATTTAACGAAACATAAAACACCACCTCAAGATGTTGATCTCCTGCCGAAGGTGGAGAGCTGGGCAGGTCAGATTCACAGGCACCTTGTTTAGAGAGACAGAGAAAGCACATGATTTGGCTCTTCGTTGTGCCTTTGTTCTTAGTTTTTTGTTTTTTTTTGTGAAGAAAATATCCTCTGGTCTCCACCCAACTATTATCTCCAGACATGGAGCCAGGAGCACAAGACGAGTTTAACGTGAAAGCGAAGAGAGAGAAGGAGACTGGAGCTCTGTTCATTTATTCATGTATTACTGTGGAGCAGTGTTGATTTGTGCTCAGTTTGTCTGTTTATTTCCCTGTTTTTCGTATATGGATAAATATGTAAGGCTCTGTCAGTATGTGTGACAGTATAAGTGCCTGCATCTGCATGTATGTGTGTGTGTATGTGTGTGCGTGCGTGTGGGCGGGGGTAGGGCGGTCTGGGCCGGGCCAGCTGTCCTGTCGCCTCAGCTCTGCTCTGATCAGTACCAACAGGCCCAGTTAGTGCTGAGCTTAGAGTGCAAAAGCATGTCAAGCAACACACAGCTGTTTACACACCAGGCCACAAACACTCCACACCGACACGCCTCACTCCTGATAAATAATACACACCGCACCAGACGGCCGCTGCTGCAGGCACCCGCACTCTGTGCATGTGTGTGTGGGAGTGCGTGTGTGCGTGCTTCAACTGATATATTGTAGCGGTCTGACTTATTGTAATGAATCGAATGGGAGGATGAGGGTGAAGTGTTCCGCGGTGGCCTACATTACTGCTACTTCATTATCTGTTTGTATTGGAAGTTTGTGTCCATCCTGGGCCTTTTCTTGACAGTTTCTCAATTAACTTGGCCATTTGACACTGCCACCCAAAGAGCGGAAAGTTTGTCCTCTCTCAACTCATACAGCAGACACAAGTGGCTTCTCCGTGTCCTAGCGTGCGCTGTCATGTGGCGTTTGAAGAGTCATACCAGTAAAAGATGATGTAAACAGCACCTTTTTTTACCCCAAAACATGTGATTACCGTCATGAAGACCCAGGTGGAGTAAGGCCTTACCTAAAAAAGGAAATCATTTGTTTCCACTCCAAGAGAAGCTGATGGAAATATCTCTCCATAGATGTAACATGATAATTGGAATACATGGATTTCGTTGAGGCTGTTGAGGTTGATGTTTTTCAGTTGTTTTTTTTCTCCAATGTGTGAGGTTCCACTTAATCACACTCACTCTTCCCTTTTTGACATCAACCGCAGTTTGTCTCAAAAACAAGGCTCAGAACAGACTTCAAGCAATCTTTTCCTGATTTTCTTATAATTCAGTTAAAATTTCCGATGCATTTGTATGAAAACATACCAATGATGCGGTCTTGTTTCCACTTTTATGTTTTGCTTTGTTTTAAACGGGTACCTCCGCATTGTGATGAACATCATTGCTGGCGGAGAGCTGCTCGACATGTTAGATGACATGACCTAACTAAGCAAAATTTCCATTATGTCACATTCGAAACTTGACTCACGGGACAAGTTTTGTCAAGATCTTCACGGACGAAGCACTCAGCGAAAATCAAAGGCCCGGAGACTTAAATTTGGCTCTAAATTCAGCTTTAGCTTGCTGACCTGGGGTATTAAAAGCACGAGATGGAGGCAGCACTTCAGCGGCTTCAACGCTGGCTGGGTAATGAAAGCAGCCAAGCGGAGCGAGGCATCTGGACAGGGGCTGCTCTGCAGCAGGGAAAGAGTTAAAGCCCACCGAGGGGGAAGAAAACCCTCTTCTCGGGGAAAAAAAAAAAACTGCTGTGATCTCCTTTATTGTTGAGTTTAATTAAATTTTCAGCTCTAATTACAATTAAGCCACTTAGTATGTATAATAATGTTTGCATCACGGAGCAGCACAGATGCAGTCCATCAACACAATTAAATATTAAAATGGCCTGTATTAATAGCAACGTGGTGTGCTAGTCACTTTGTGCGTGTGTCTGTGTGTGTGTGTGTGTGTGTGTGTGCGTGTGTGTGTATGTGTGTGTGTGTGTGTGCCCGAGCCCAGCCAGTGCACAGGGGCCTCCCCTGGTACCGCTGCTGTCGCCTGGAGACCTGCAGCTCCATCCTCGGTGCCACTGGTGGCCCGGTGTGTATCTGACCTATATTCACCGCGCCGCACACTGTTCCACGGGAGCGTCACTAAATGAGCGACACACACACACACACAGCGTGGCCGCGCAGGAAAAATCCCCACGAGTGTACGAATATTGCCGAGCTGCCGAACCACTGTACTGTAAGTCTAATGCAAAATTAGTGTTTTGGTGCAAAATTATTCATGAGTGCACATAATGAGCGTGTTTTTAAGTCAAAGTGATGATTTGCTGGAATCACCTCTGCTCCCGCCCCCTCCCTCTCCTGACCTCCTCATTTCATCTCAGCTCTCAAATTGTCTGAGCTCAGCTTTGGTGCACGCGGGCGCGCACATGCATGCAGTCACACACCAACGCAATGCAAAGAAACTCTGCTTTAAACAAATGAAGAAAAACTGAAAAGTGCATTCAAACACATACGTGTGCATTTACACACACACACACACACACACACACACACACACACACACACACACACACACGTACTCACCCAAACACCCACACACACACATACACACACACACACACACACACACACACAGTCATTCCCTTACTTCACTGCTGTCCTGCATTATTCAGGGAATCAGCGCCTGCAAACATGGTAAACAGGAGTGTGTTGGGCTATGTGAGGCGATAATGGGCAGGGCACCGATGCCATGCAGGAACAAAGGCACTCTTTAGAAACCCAAACCTGCTCCTCTTTTCCTCGCGAGATCAAAAGGCACCTTCATGACCTCATTTTCACGCACACCGTATGTTGCACTGCAGATAAGTGTGCCGCGTTTAGCATTTATCTGTCTAAGAAGGTGGACTCTGTGAGAGACAGATCTAGTAAAAGCAGAATAACAGCACGGAAAAGAAATACAAGATCATAAATGTGTTGGTGCGAGCCGGAAGTTTAAAGATGGGAGTAAGTTGAACATTCATATAGACTCAAGCAACTGCACATTGACGGCCCTCATTACTGACTTACTACTCTGTCTGCAGGTCTGACAGAGTGCTGAAGATGAATTTTACGTGTCCCTCTCACCATCAATTAGACATGGCAGACTTATTCCTTAGAGCTTAGAGGCACTGAAACTTGTCTGTCACTGCAGCCAGAGAAATTCTGAGCACCCAATGCGAAGTCTGTGATTCTGCATCCTGTGACATCCCGTGACATCCTGCGACTGTGACGTCTGTGATTGGAACACTGGAGGTGATTTATCCTGCAGCGTGATGCAACAAGGCCCCAGTGATCTGTGGATGCTGACGGCTTTATTATTTCTCTTGTATGTTTAGTAAAAGTTGCTTCCCGTTTGGAATCAATTTATGACGTTTTGGGCTCAGTAAAACACTTAAATATCCCAGTGAGCAGCCTCACTGCCCACACGGGCCCTCTCGAAATGTAAACTGAGTGGACTCAGCAAAAGCTGGATGACGTGATCACATATCATTCATATGATTTTTAGTACTAAATCTGTAGTATACGTTGGCACGTTGTGGGTGCTCATGTAACGTCATGTCTACGTAGCATTTTGCAGTCTCAGCAGGCAAATACAGTTGATTTATGTAGCAGCGAGAAGGAGCAGAGATGCATCTCCCAAGTTTGGAAAATTTTAAACAGAGAATCCAGGTCTATTTGACTACTGCATGTACATGTTCTTTTACCGAACACAGTTGGTGATTTTACTGTAATGATGCGTTTTGCTTGTTTTAGCTGTTTCAGCTGCTTTTATGTTTGTTTTGTTGAGCTGTTTTTATGTTTGTTTTGTTGATATTGTTCAAATTAATGTGGGCCTGTTGTGCTGCCTTCTTGGCCAGGACCCCCTTTCTTAAAGAGATTCTTAATCTCAATGGGATTATTTCCTGGTTAAAAAAAGGTTAAGAACGAAGATGCTCCTCGGAGTGGACTGAAGCCCCAGTATATGGCCGTCGTTTGTCACACATGCAGTGGCTGGCCGTGGCCTCTGCAGCTGCTGGTGTCGGCCCCCGGGCCGGTGCGTGCAGCGTGTCGTGATGGCTGCAGGAATGTGCGGGGAAGGCCTCGGCAGTAAAGAGGAGCGAGCGGCCCTGCGTCTGGCCGCGGTGAGGCATGCGCTGATAAATATAGACGCCGCTGAGGCAGTCTAAATACAAGGCTCTTCTTTGCAGTAATAGATGGGTGTCGCTAACCTATGGTGCAATCACGCTAGATTCCACAGAAATATTTCTGCACAGTGGCAAACAAACAAAGCGAAAAACAAAAGCATGGAGTAGGCGACACTAAACACGAGGCGCAGCTAGGCGTCTGTGGCCGGGGCGGAGGAGATGGTGTGTGTGTGTGTGTGTGTGTCTGTGTGCGCGTGCGTGTGTGTTTGCGTTTGCATGTGTGTGTTCGTGTCTTTGTTTGTGTTTGCGCACAGCAACGACTGTGACAACCACCACTGACCGTTGTGGACTACAGGACCTCTTCACTGTAGGACAAAAACCAGTACTGTGGTGTGTATGTGTGTGTGTGTGTGCGCGTGTGTGTGTGTGTGTGTGTGTGTGTGTGTGTGTGCATGTGCATGCAGTGACTTTATAGTGTGCTGGTGCGTGTTTGTGTGTATGTGCAGAGTGAATAGGGTGATATTTATGACCAGGGATTATCCTGAGGACACTCTGCAGAGTCCAAAGGTCGCTCTTCTGTCCCTGTGTCTCTGTTTCTGGGCGCATCATTAACTAACATTTAACTGCTGGCTTATGAGTACAATTTAACAACCTGGGCGGCTCTCTTGTATAGAAGTCACACAACACAGCCGGCCAATCCTGTGGCTTCCCTCCAATATCCAGCCTGTTAAACAGCTATTCATCAACCAATGAAATGGCAATAATCTTCCGATAAAAGTGTACTTAGTTACCTTTGTCGAATGAAACTCACATGACTCATATGAATCCATACACCCTTGTGAAAAATGCGCGTGTTGTAATGGAGGCTCCTTCTCCTGTGTGACACCCACCCACACACACCACACACACACACACACACACACACACACACACACACACACAGTCATCAGCTGCAGCAGCCTGCGGTGATTTGCAGGGCAGCTGTTGTCGTAGAGTGGGCTGATGTGAAACAGTTTACACACACAATTACTATTAATACCAAAGACACATGCGCCTCCGCTATTTATCCAGCGCACACTGTGCCATCTTTTGGATGTGAAGCGCGACTGATTGGATCGCTGTGTGTGTGTGTGTGTGTGTGTGTGTGTGTGTGAGAGAGAGAGAGAGAGAGAGAGAGAGAGAGAGAGAGAGAGAGAGAGAGAGACAGTGTGTATGTCCAGGCGCTGTATGTCTGAGGCAGAGAGACGGAGCTGAGAGGCAGGAGGCAGTCTAGCGTGAGGGACACACCTGTTAGGGACACACACAGGCGTAGGCACAGACACGAACATTCACAAACACTGAGCGGCTCACAGGCAAGGTTATCACACCATGCAAGTATTTAGTGACCCTGCAGGTTGAGTGTGAGTGGGCAGTAATGATAAGGGTGATTAAAGGATCAGCCGGGCTTTGCTTTAGTTTCTGTGTGAGAAGACGCAGCAGTGAA
Organism: Karalla daura; assembly: GCA_029224185.1. Taxonomy (NCBI): domain Eukaryota; kingdom Metazoa; phylum Chordata; class Actinopteri; order Chaetodontiformes; family Leiognathidae; genus Karalla; species Karalla daura. The sequence continues at coordinate 21,578,561 of CM055202.1, read as the reverse complement.
ACAAGTGTGTTATCAGTGTTGACAAGTCTGCTTTCAGTGGATTATTCTTGACATGACTGGAGATCGTTCTGGATGTGTCTCATAGGCTGCTCAAAGATGGCTGTTGAGAGATCCCCTCTCTTACTGATTCGCATCCAGCTGAGGGCTCCAGCCTAGAAAAATATCAGGTTGGGGTCTAATCATAGATGTAGAGCGTACTGTAAATCTTCTTGTAACATTCACGGTTGACTTGAAGTCCACTGTGAGCGTAATCACTGCTGCTTCTTTGGAAGTTCAACCGACAACTAAAAAAAAACTAATTCGCTTTTGTTAATTTGATTTTGCTGAGCACTCAGCCTCTGTTACCCCTATGTGTCTGCACTGTGAAGTGTATTCATGGATATGAAGATGTTAAGAACACTGACTCCCAGGATCAGGTAACGAGGTGGAGGTGGCCGTTGAAACCAAGTTACTAAACTGTCACTCAAATGCCCACAGCCCTATTTACATATAACTTAAAAAGAATTACATGGTGTAGATGTGGATTCAAGCAACAAAATTATCTTTTTTATTTTTTTCAGACATCTGCAGGTGATTTCATTCCAATTAGTTCCCATGGGCAACACTGCTCATGCGGCATCAGTGGCAGAATGGGGTCCGGTATCTGGCCGAAGGTTTTTTGGATGTAACCTGCAGGGAGCAGGGATTAGTCTCACTGGTGTTATTGACCTTATTGCCCCTGAGCCACAGTGGCCCTTTATCCAACTGGACAGACTGAGACTTCTGCTCTGGGCATCCCTGGTGTAACACAGGGTTTTAGGACAATAAAACAAACATTTCAGCCAAGACAATTGAAAAGATAACTCATGAAAAGAGGGTGTGTGGATATCATGGAAAAAAAGCTACAATGATAGAAACCAAATGTGCTGCTCCATAAGTATAATTTGATGGAAATCCCTTTCGTCCATCCATTATCTTACCCACAATGTACCTCAATGGTATTGTGGGAGTCTGCTGGTGCCTATCCCCAAATCACATAGGGTGAAGGCAGGGAAGGGGGTCTCTGGACAGGTCTCCAGGCCATCACAGGGTTCACACTCAACAATATAGTTTCCAGTTGATCTAAAAATACAGGTTTTTTAACTGTGGTAGGAACCAGAGTACCTGAAGAAAACCCACAGAGACACGGGCAGAATCCAGACACAAAACAAAGTCGTGTATCTATTTCTCTGTTGAATCACATGCTGCCGATTAGACCACATATTATTATCTTTACAGCAAACAGAGTATATCTCATTATCTCTCTCATCTCTGTTTTCTCCCTCTCTTCTCCCACAGCTGTCTCCCCCTTCTTACTTCCATTTTCCCTGCTCCCTGGATGCCAGACCAGACCAGATGTCGGTTCAGGGGACCCTTAAATCCCCCCATTGCTCCAGACACACACATGCGCACACATACACTGTAACATATTGGTTCATAATTAATGAAATTAGCAGCTTTATCTGCTATGAAGAGCCCCGCGTCTGTCTCTGGCTGACTGGAGAGAGACGGATAAGGTGGGGGAGAAGGGAGAAGAGGGAGAGATTGATGAGAGAGACACAACTGATTAACAGGAATGGCAGTAATGAGTGGGGAGAGCCGAGAGCAAATGTGTACACACGACGACACTAAAAAACGACAAGAAGACGTAGCAGCACAAACTGCTGCAGCCAACACGCTCTTGCAAAGGCTGTTGCATGCAAGTCTGTCAGCTTTACAGCTATTGGTTAGTTAATTACTTTGAGAGGCGTTTGAAAACGAAGATCAATACAAACGCACAAGCGCACACGACCAGCCCTAAGAGTAGGAGCTGGGTTGCCAGATATTCAATTAACCCCCATTAGTGTGGACGGTGTTCGGCCCCGGAGGGGCCTTTGCCATGACAGCGAGTGTCTGATGAGTGTCTGTCACTATCAAACCCACGGCACCACACCATCACATCTTATGCGCAGTCGCCTCCCAAAAGCATGTTGTCGGGCATTTGCGCCGTAAAGAGCGGCACGCTGCATTAATCTCTATCTCCAGCTCGTGGAGGAATATTTACCCCACAACGGCCAGTCCTACCAGTCCTCTGGGTGTCTTTACTCATGCTGCGTGGTTCCTGTCCCACCCAGCCTCTGTCTGTGTGGTAACATACACACACACACACACACACACACACACACACACACACACACACACACATCAACTGCAGTTTAGACTAGGTGAGTAAATTGTTTTTTATTCTTGAGATATTTATCAAGCACGGTGTTGCTCATTGGCCCAGCGGCTTCCGTAATGGATCTGATTAATGGCAGCTTATTAACAAAAGCTCTGTTGTGGAGGCCCCGGGGGCTGGCTGTAATTCTAGAGCTCAGTGCTGATATAATGGCCTATTTTAGGAGCTCTGTGATTAAGCACCATTAAGCGGCAAGCAAAGCCAGGCTTTGGACAACTTCAATGGCAGCAAACGTAAACTGTCCATGTCCCCAGAGCCCCTCCATCCCTCTCTGTCTGTCTCACTCAGTCTGCTTGTGTTATTGAAATAGAGAGCTGTATTTATATTAAGTTTGGTGAGGAACTCTCAGGGGGGCAAAATTTATCTAAATTTCGTTCAAACAGTAGAGACAGATCACGTCACCAGCCATAGGCTAAATGGGAAATCCATGTTGTGAGGGAATATTGGAAAGCATACTCCCACTCTGTGGAATTGGAAGAGCAAATGACTCTATCATTGTCATAAACAGATGAACAAGGGAAGTTTTCTATGTATGGAACCCCATCCCAAGATGCAGTAGATTCCTTCAGTGGCATGCCAGTGCATCAACTGCACCTCTTTCCCTCTCACCTGCAGTCAGCCACCAACAGTGTGTGCAGATAAAACATGCAGTGCATCATTCATGTCCCATCACTTCATTTGTGTTTGTTTCTGTGTTCTTCAAATAACTCAGTGAAAACAGCTGTATGTCATACTGGCAGAGACAACGGCTGTTCAGAGTTCTCTCGCGAACCCCTTTTGTATTTCCACTTCCTTTACTTCTGTACTTTTGTAGACTAACACATATGTATTTCCTCTCCCAAGTTTGCATTCGACGGGCACTCCACTTTCGTCCCACAGTCTGAAAATATGCATGTTGAGGTTGAATGGAGACTCTTAGTTGGCCTCAGGGGTGAGTGAATGGTGTGAATGTGTGTCCTGTGTTGTACGGGAGCCCTGTCCAGAGTGTGAAGACACCAGCAGACCGCATGGTATACCACTGAGTACCAAGCAGGTTACATGATGATTGGTGAAAATGTTGAATGCTCAACAGTTAGAAATGCTCTGCTGGCACTACTCTACACTACACTACAGGTTGACTAAACGGCTGCCAGGCATAGTCAGGTCCCCTCAGTCTACACAACATGATGAACAGCACCGAAGCTAGAGACACTTTGATCTCGCTCTGATGCACAGTTTGAGATGGAAGGTTCATCTAATGTAAAGTTCCAACTCAGCAAAATGTTTTCAACTAAAATTACTGATTCACTTCTTGTGGCCAATCAGTGTTGGTTTACCAAGCAGGAAAAGCTGTTGCCAATGCAAAACAGCTGGTAAGGTTCTCATCGTCATCCTCAGAGCTGTCCGCCCTTCCAGATAATGTCAAGAGGACTTTGCACCTCTAAATAGAATTAAGAGTAAGCCTGCATTTACTGGTGCAGGTACTAATAATGTAATTCAAAACTGTAACCATCAAAGAGTGAAAGTAAGACCAGCTCTTCCAATTTTGACCAAGTGATGTGTTTCTGGAGCGCTGCAGTCAGGCTGAATGTGTGGCTGTAGTCGACCCTGACTTACTCTCAGCCGATCCAGACTTGGACAGGGAAGAGGAGTGGTGTGAAGGCGGCTATGACTAAATCAGCACTGGCTGCCGGAGCTCATTAGCCAAGCTGTCACTCAAGTGGACACAGCCTTAATATTGCTTAACTTTAGGCTCAGTCAAGTTCAATACTTGGATAACCGTGCAGACAATCGCACAGACACAACAGATTGTATGTCTTGGATACTTTATCAAATTGTCTTCATGTTTGTTACCTCTGCCTGACTTTGTTTTTGCTTCGCAGTGGAACTTTCTGCGAAATGGTTTTGACCCTAGAACACTGTCACACGTCAGGTGATTTTCACCCACACAATTCTTGTCATGTGATTTCCATTGTATTGCTGCTATCTGAGTTGCATGGGTCCTTGGATAGCTTTGTATGTTTGTTTCCCTCCTGCCTCCTATGTTTTTTCACCTGACATTTGTGATAGAATAACATATTTTACGGGTGACATTTGTAATTCATGCACAATGTGTCAGATGCAAGAATGACTTGCAAAACTGTGCCTTCACCAGACAAGGCTCACATGTCCCAGGAATGGGTGAAGCGAAGAACAAGTTCCCAGCTCCATTATTTTTTTGTTTGGCAATTTCTCGTTCGGAATTACCTGATTTTCTCAAAAATGTTGGTGCTTTTTTAAAGGGTACCTTTTTTTTTCATTTTATGTGATATTGTTTACTGGGAAATTAAAGAGTACTACAATTTGGCAGTGTTGTACTTCAACATAAATTGATGAAAACTGTATTTTATCTGGGATATTATATCGGGTAAAATACATCCAACGTTTGTGATGGTGTTTTAATGTTCTAGAGTTACATAGGTGCTTGATGATGATAGTGTGTGGTACTTGAGACAAGGGCCACCTGATGATGATCCAGGGAGGGCACAGTGAAGTAGTTGTGGATGAGGCTGTGCCATTCATGTGATACCATCCAGAGATAGGTTGTACAGCTGTACGATGGGAAGACAAAAAGCAGGAAAATGAGTTTACCAATATGTTCAAATGTTCTGGTATGACACATTTGGTTCATCTAGCTGGAATGTAAATTTCTCCAAATCTGAGAGCAATGAAAACCTGTAATATCTGTCTCCATCCCTAACCCTGACTCTTGACCGATATGGGACTAGTTGTCACTGATGTACAGCATCAGTGTCCTACAGAGTGGATTGGATCAAGATCAGTGCAGTGCACATCAGGCCACTGGCTGCTCCTGCCCCTGTCACTCAGGAGGTGGCTCCCTCCGTAGCACGTCTTTTCTAGCCGACTTCTCAGCAGTAGCATTTTACCCTGCGACCTCACAACACTGTACTTGATGTGGGCCTCCAGTGAATCCTGGCCCTCATTCTTCCACTGTTTGTCTTTTGGCCCATCTGCCTCTTTCAACAGGAAGACTCTTCACCCTTCCTGCTGTTTTCACTGTCCACCTCCTCCCTCCCTTCCTCACACTCTCTATCCCACCCTTCATCTCTCCCCAGACTCTGAACGTTCTCCCCTGGCTCCTCCGGGGAGGGCGGTAATAATTATTATGTAAATAAATACGCCTGCTGTAATCACATTCGTGCCACTGATCCAATTAGAGAGCTGATAGCAGGCAGCTGATTGCGTGGACTGGCGGCTGATGGTCAGGGCCTGTGTGCCTGTCTGACTGGTTGGCCGCAGTAGCTGGGGGAATGCGAATTAGCCGGCAGGCTGACGTAATGAGAGCCGCTTGGTGCCATGCTGTGTGCAGCCGTGTGCTGAGAATGATGCTCTTTGACCAGGGCCGTGCGTGTCTGCCAGCCTTGCAGTCTGCTCACCGGGTTGTCTAATCCTTGCCTCTGGATCACTTTCACCATACATCAGCTTATCACCAATTACTGCCTCATTCTGATCCTCATCAGCTTAATGACGCTCCATAGAGACCATCACAGTCAGAACTCCATCAGCCTCACCCTTCACCCTCCATCTATTCTCGACTCACACCCTTTTCATGCCTCCATCTTGGTGCCATCGTCTTGCTCTTCCTCTCTTGTCATTTTGTTTATGTCATGGTTGTTGTTGCTTTTATTTACCATTTCATAGACATTTTCATCCATGTACTGTATGTCAAAAGTATGAGCTCATTGCCAAGGCATCAACTATGCAATGTCTAGTTGCAGCCTGTGCGGTGTTACAGGGAGGCAGAGAGTGCCCCGCAGTGTCTATATGAGAGGCATCAAGCTTTCAGCTTACTCCATCGTAAACTCATCTGAGTCCATTTTAGACTCAGAAAGGAAGAAGACTGAAGAGAATGACTCAGTGGATGGGAAGGAGAAAGAAGTATAGAGCCTATACTGAACAGTGGTGCAGGCTTTGTGTCCCAAGAAAAACCAAAAGTATGTTCACCTTGACCCAACCAAGCAGCATTGAGCATATGTCTGGACAGTCTCCAGGCTACAGGGTTATATGTATCATACTGTAGAGTCTGGGGGTCTGATACTATTGCAGTTAGTTTTAAAGTGCAGCTCACACAGACACTAAAGGGCACCTACCAATACTTAGTGAATATATAGGGCCTCAAGTTTCCGTTGTGGTTCATGGTTTATTCCACAGTATAAACTGTAGATTTTTCTTAATATATATTACTAATTTTGGATTTTGCGTCAAGAGCCTGCAATTCATCGCTTGAGTGGTTTCGTGGAAAGGTAGGAGTTTTGCAGTATTTTGAGTGCAGGGGGAAAAGTTGAATCTGGGCATGAAAAATATGCAGCGGTCCGAATATGATAACTCTTTACATTAACAGCTACCACAATGCATAAGCGCCTGTGTAAGACGTGTCATTTTTGTGGTGGTGTCATTGCGCTGCCAAGCGAAGCTCATACTTTGGAAGGGTGTGGGCACAGGCGAGTGGTTAAAAGACGGGGGCATTAGTTCTAACCTCATCATTTGCCTAGAGGCCATACTCCCACCACCATGTGTCGGCTGAGTAGACTACTGTTAATGTTCTGCAGTAATGTATGGGTCCCAGTGCTAACTCCCTGCCTTTTACATCTCAATCAGGTCACTCTAGTTTATTTATATATTGTCAGGGGGCATGGAGGAGGGAGCACAGGGGCTGAGAGATGAATGTGGCAGTTTTTTTTTTCTTTTCCTCCCTCTCTCTATTTAGTTAGCAAAAAGCTTTTATAATGAATTTGAAAGGCGGCACAGATCCAAGAGTTTGAAATTCCCAGAGCACTGCTAAGTGAAAGATGGGAGGGGGGGTGGGGGGGGGGGTGGCAGGGGGAGAAATAGAGAAGCTGGAAAAAATGCATTAACTCAAAAAATATGGAATGGGGTTGAAAAAAAATCCAAATTAATATATCTTCAGTTTTCCCATGCTGTTTTTACTCCTTGTCTCTTCATTAGTATTTTCCTTTACTAGCCTCTTTTCTCCCCCCCTCCCTCCTGCTGCCCTCTAGATTTTGCTTTTTACCCAGTTGGTCGCACGCTATTAAACAAACAGTCCTAATATTTTGAGCTGGCTGGCAGTTTGAATTTCATCTCGCCGACGCATCTTGTTTCTCTCAAGCTCTGACTGTTTTGACATGCGCCCCGATTAAATTATAAACAAGCAGGCCTCCTGATGGTGATGCTGGAGCCACTAATTTCCCTAATTGTTTGCAGTTGTCTGGGAGGCGAAGCTAGGAGGCCCAGGCCTGATCCCACTGACTGGCACAGCCCAGAGAAAGGAAAGAGAGGGAGGGAAAGAGGGTGGGAGGAGAGAGGGAAGTAGGAAAGTGGGAGGGAGGGATCATAGGAAAGGAATGAAGGAAGGAGGTGAAAGAGCAGGTAAAACGGAGTAGCAAAGAAAGGTAAAGAATACAAGTGGAAGGGCAATTATGACTTCCTGGGCTGGCTTGGTTACACAGCCATTAGGGACCACAGAGTCCATCAACATTATTATGTTTTTCAAGGGTTAAAAGTAAAGGTATTGTTAATTTAGAATAAGCTGCATTAACTGTAACTTACTGAGTAACTAACTGGGGTGTGACTTGGACTAACTATTCGGGGACACTCAGGAAGATGAGCAGACAATAAAGAAGATATACACAAATAACCTCATTGAGCCTTGAATATGTATTTAATAAAAGACATTCCACTTGTCTTGTGAAGTTGCCTAAAATCGATAGAAACATCCCCAGCCAATGAATTTCACCTTGAACAATCTCAATGTATTAAAAGTTAAATGTAATTGTAAAGTGAAGAGTGTCACTGCTGAAACGTAAAACAGAAGTACGAAGCGGCTGCAGGCTCTTTCTCAGGCCTCATGTTTGCCACCCTGGCCTTCTCACTTTCATATCCAGTGTCACGTGTGGCTGAGTTCCAGCACTCGCCCATCACAACACGTCACTGCAGCCTATGATATCATCTGGCCTTCCAGTCCACGGCCTTTTCAACATCTCACTGCAACGAGCCTGCGAGGAGACCCAATGGAAAGGACTTTTACCTCCATGCAACCTCTCTCTCTCTTTCGCAGTAGAAAATGCTCTACACCGCTACACCCTTTTCCATGTAATCCCTAGGACTGTATCATCCCACCCATCCCGACAGAGTGAGATAAAGGTTGGCAAGCAGCACCACGTGCCTGTGTCCCGTTCCAGATGGGAGTGGATGAAAGGCTCCTGTGCGGAGCTGTGAATGTTATCCACGCTGGCATCAAGAGACAGGCATCGTTACCTAGCAGACAGGGGGGCAGTCATATCGACGCTGTCATCACCCAATCACTGCTATCGTCTGTGTGTGTGTGTGTGTGTGTGTGCAAGTTTATGTGTGTACGTGCCCAATGAAGGCTAATTTAGCGTGACAGTGGAGATGGCTGGTATTGTGGCTGAGCAGGTGAGCTAATACACCTCTCTTAAACACAGCTGAAACCTGAGGTGGAACACGTACACGAAGGCAAACTTCTCCCCACTCCTACTGCTGATAGAGAGTTCAAAAGAAGAAACAATACAACAGTATGGCTCATGGGTCTGGCATAGGAACTTCCTGAATTTATATTTAGCTGCTGTTCTTGGGATGGCAATGTCAGTCCACAACTTTGGACCAGAAGGCAGACGGCCAGAAGCTTTTGACACCCCAGTTTGTATCCATCAGCTGTGAAGAGAGAGGAATAAGGGAGGGAGAGATGTTAACACAAATAGTGCAGTGTTCCTCCATTTTCGATGGAGGGTGGTGGAAGTTGGTGATGGCGTTCTGCTGAACATAGCTGGTTCTCCAGAGAACGCTGAGGCAGCTGAAGCCACATCCAAAGTAAAAAAACCCACAAGGGACTGACATTTGTGGCTCAGAGCACATTATATTGAATGGAAATCATGGAACAGATATTGAATTCCACAGGAGATAAATTCAGAGAGCCTCAAATGTTCTCTTAAATGCAGGGGACTTTCATCTATTTACCTCAACACCATTTGATGAGCTGATGAATAAGAACCAAGCTTGGTAATGATAATCTTGTGTTTCACATAGCATGATTGTTGATCCAAATGACTTTGGTGACTTTTCCTTTGGTGTCGGCTGAGATACAATCTGTATAAACTGACTCGCATAAGTACATTCTTGGTCCTCTTTAATCAGGACATGGTTTCAATCCCCCTTTTATCTCTCTCCCTTCTTATTTTGTCATTTACCCATTGAGTGTGTGTGTCTGAGTGTGTGTGTGTGTGTGTGCGTGTGTGTGTGCGTGTGTGTGTGTGCGTGTGTGTGTACGCGCGCCCACCGCCCAGTCAGCCCTTTAACTACTTAACGGAAGGAGCCCATTATCTGACAGCTTGTGGTGATGAATATCGAACAATGTGTGCTCCTGTCGACGTCTGTATGGTGTACGTGTGTGTGTGTGTGTGTGTCTGTTATAACATCTTACAATACTTTTTTGGAAGAAAAAAAAAAAAGAAAAAAAAAAGAAGCTGCATACTCCTTTTGATTTTATTTTTTAAACCCAAATGCAGACTATTCAGACGTGTGTGTGTGTGTGTGTGGGCACACACACACACAGTGACATAGGTGCACACTGCGCTCATTACTTATTTTCACAGTAGTAAATATTTGAATGATTCTTGTTTGTCTTGGTCCTGAGTGAATAGCTGGAAAGCAGAGGTGGAAGGACAGCATTGCTAAGCTGATCCCCAAAATGATCGTTTGGATGTATTAAGATAAACAGACAGAGAGAATAAGTGACAGATGTCCATTCAACCAGGGCATGCTGCTCAATAGCCTACTGATGTAGTTAATGCCTAATGAGAATTCACCAGCAGTGCTCTCAAACGCTGAAACAAAGAGTTACTGACTGACAGCAGGCTACTGCCTGTCGCCCTCTGAGTGCTTCCTGTCATCGGGCTTGAGGTGCATGTAACCTCAAGTTTAAGAGTCGGCCGCACATGGATCTCACAACTTAAAGACTGAAAAGGGATGGAATTCAAGATCAGAACATTTCCTTTTTCCAAGGATTCTTTCGCAGTTATGCTTCCCACCAGCCCGGTGGAAAATTCTAAAATAGATCAAATGAATTTCTTTTGAGGACTAATGTCCTGTCATCATATAACTCCTGTTGGGAGACTATAAGTCACCCAGGTATAGCTTTAACATTCAATAAGGACCCTTACCCTTACCCTTACCTTCACTGGTAATGCCGGGGCTTCTTTTGCTATTTCAAGTCCAATGGCAGAAAGATGAAACCCTGTTAAACATTCTGTGCTTGTGATAATGTAATATTTGGCCAAGTTGCTGATGATTTTATAGATTTTTAAATGAGTAAGTACAGTGATGGATGACATACAATGATGGAGGATTGCCACTGAAATCATTGTTGTATGCGTGAGTATGTGTCTCTGTGTGTTTGTGTTTCTTTTGACTGGTGTTCATTGACCTCAGGCTCTGCTTTGCAGCTCTGCTTTGCTTTCCTCCTCACTGCTGTGGTGTCCCAGCTCCTCTGTCAGGAAACATCAGAGCTGTGTGAGGCCGAGGCTGGCACCGAGGGACAGCTCTGGGCTGCGCTGCCCTACACACACCTAACACACGCCTAACTCCGCTCACACATGGTCGGCCACCTGCAAGGCCTGGGGCGGGCTGAGCTGCTTCACAGGTGACTGAGGGCTGATCTTATGGCCCCTGATGCTCCCCGCTCTCTCCCTCCACACTGGGACTCACACTGCTATCCACTGCTAAGGAAGAACCATGTTTGAACTGTATTTGATGATCATAACACAGTTGCTGATTTTTCTGCCATGGTCTATCACATGAAAATACCTGGAAAACCATGTTTTTTTGTGTTATTTTTACCAGGAGCATGTCTAGTTTAGCTTTCATCATACCCATCACTTATCCACCAAAATTTCTTGTTGGTCTTTACTTGCATAAACAGACCTCGGGCAAATCCTGGATGAAATCCACTTAAACTAATATTATCTTCATCCTGGCTTGTTTGCTGCTCTGGTAGAACAATCCTCTCTCTCTCTCTCTCTCTCTCTCTCTCTCTCTTTCTCTCTTTCTCACTCTGTGTGTGTGTGTGTGTATGCCCAGGACTTTGGTTTAAAGTGTTTGAGTAAATCCTTTGATGGATGAAATCATTACATTTGCCCTCATGTATATTTCATGTCCCAGTCCAGATTAGTTATTCCAGGGTTTAGAGAAATGCTGAAATGTGATTTATTTTTAATCACAGCAGCTGTTTGCCTTCTCGTATTGAAGATCTCGCCTGACAAAGACCCAGATTGGGTACGACAAATCTGACCCAATGCGACCCGTGCCATTTTTAATTTGCACAGCATCCAGTGTGTCGCCAACGGAACAGCCATGTCTCCGCTTTCAGCAAACTCTTGACTGCACTTCATACTAAATTAATTCACTCCCTCAGACACACGTGTCAAATCCAGCAAGCGCAACTGTGGTTGCTAGCCATGCTCGCCGTGTCTCCCAAGCAACATCTGAAAGCGTTCGGATCAGCTCGCAGTGTCACAAGCCATATTCGCCGTGGATCCGATGAAAGGTTTCGCCTGACAAGCAGTTGTTAATCTTGCCGTAACATTTGGCTAATTGAATGCGCGCTGTTGTTTACTGTTTGTTTCCATGTCGCCCCCTCGAGTGACTGCCACCGCTGCCTTCTGGTTCCTCGGTGCATTAGCGCTGACGTACGGCGGCCGCCACTCTCCGCAGCCACAGGAGGAGCCGCATCTCTCCCCTCGTCACATCCACGCCTCCCGTCGCTCGCACTACTGGACTGCGCCTGGCCTCAAGAGAATCTGTTGTTGTTGTTGCGGTTTGTCAGGAATTCTCGACGTGTGTGTGCCGCTCCTCAATAATCTGCATGCCTCCTGAACGCAGCAGAGGGCCACAGGTGCGTGGTCACAATATGTCTCCCCTCAGGTGCGACACTGCGGGTAATAATAGATAGCAGCAACAGCTGTACCTCCCTGCCCCCTCCTTCCCAACACACACACACACACACACACACACACACACACACACACACACACACACACACACACACACACACCTTTGATGCTCGCCATCAGGTCTAATTCCCGCACTGATGCCCCCTCGGTGGAGTGCAGGTCTGGGGTACGGAGATGCCTGTCAATCTTTCTCTGTCTCGTACGCACACACACACGCATACACACAATCCAAGAATCTAAAACACGGACTCCGGGACATGGTTCTTAGGTGTGAGTGTGAGTGAATGACTGTGCGCGCGTGCCCCGTGATGGGCCTCGTGTTCCAGGGTGTATTCCCTGTCTTCCTGCACCAGTGTGCACAGGAGATAGGCACCTGGAAATGATGGCACTTCCTGCCGCTGATTGAATGGACTCCATTCAGTCCATCCATGGTACTCTTGTTGGTAGTGTTGTTGCTGTTTTGACTACAGTCAGACACTTCAAGCATCTCACCTGCTAATGTTACATTTCAGACAAGTCGAGAGTGTCAAAGAAAAACGCCCGTGCAAATTATGGATAACGCGTCCTGCGCATAGAGAGCACTGGCATTGCCACGCTTGTCATTAGGCCTCAGCCTAAGCCATGAGCACCCAGTAAAAGGAGAATGGGATGTTACAATAATAAAGAACAACATGCTCATTTTTATAAAGGTTCTTAATGAACACACTGGTCAACAAGTTTCTGAGGGGCTCCTCTGAGGCACAGCGCATAGCTGTGGACAAACATCTGCTGTGGGCCACTCCCCTGAATTCGAGACCATTTATTTTGCAATTTTGACATCTCTGTTTACTCAGGCAAGCTTTTTTGGCTCCCCGGTCCTTTCTTATGTGAATATTTTTTGCTCAGGGAGCGTGCAATCCAGAATCAGGTACGCAGGTATAATTGCATTTAACTTTCAGCTGTTCTCGACAGCTATGCCACGAGATGGAATGAATCAGATTCTGATTATACAGAGTCGCTTTTCTGAGGAAAATAGCTGGGAGTTAATAGCAAGTGTAACCACTCCACTGAAACCATCAAACCCAAACACATTCTCGGGAATTTTATTTTAATCAAACCAAGGACTCGTAACCCTCATGACCATCTTTCCCTCAACCCTGAGTAGAAATCGGACTGGATCTGCAGTAAATAGCAAACTTGTCAGCAAAGCACAGAGCAACAGTCACTCTCTGCCTCTGGGCCAATCCAGATCATACATATCCTCTTCATTTCCAGTGCTGTTGCTCTCAGCGACTAAATGTTTTGCTCCATAGCTGTTTTGATCTTCACTATGTGGTTCAGCTGGCCTGTCCTGGTGCTCAGGATGTGTAGAGTGTGTATGTTAGCTGGCTAATGAAGCCATTGGCAACACTGTTTAGAATAGAATATATCTTTATTCATCCCACAATGAGGAAATTTCAATAAAAGGTTGTTGTTCATAGATGCTCTATTTGGAAGGCACAGATGAACAATTTCCTGCACATGGGATCAATCCCATCATCAATAAATGATTAATTGACTGGGGGTAAATCAATCAATTGTTATCCAGGATAATGACACATGTTTTAGTTTGGAGCACTGTGGTTCCAGTTATTACAATCCTGACCACGGATTAACCTCATCAGCGTTTCAATGTTCCAATCAAAGCCAAGAAAGAGCAAAGCTGCATCTCTCTCACAGCTACAAAAGTAAAATAAGTGAAGATGATTGATCTAAATCTTTCATTTGTGTGATCTAGATTAAAGCGCAGGGCATCATCATTACATTTAGAAGCGCTGCCAGCAGACAGACGACAAAGGGATGTAAGGTTAATTCATCTGCGAAACAAAACAAAAACTCCAGCTATCCTTTCAAAGAGTGGTCACATTAGCAGGCCCTGCTTCCCAGAAGCCATCATTCAGACAGATGCTCAGCTCCCATCAGCCAGGCACACACAGGCTGCAGCGAGCATCTCTGAGAACCACAGAGCTCTGGGTGGTCCCGCCGCATCTAACCAAGCAGATCTGAATCCCATCCAACTTCTGACGGAGCCGCTGTTTAACACTGAGAGGCTGATACGCCTTTAACTGCAGCGACACCCCGCAGGCTCTTCAGGCACTTTATGATACTGCATGTGTGTGTGCGTGAGCACGTGCGTGAGAGTGTGTCTGAGAGTTTGGGCCTGCTATCCCCTGCTACCCCCTGCTCCGCTCCGTCACAAATCCTGCCTGTTAATGACTACCAGCTCTATAGGACCCCAGGCAGGAGGGGTTAAAGCCCACCAATTGAGCGAATAATGAGTTGAATTAGGAGATTTAGGGATGAGGTGGAAGGAAAAGGGGACGGGTGGTACTGAATGAAAACCAGAGGTGCTTACCGCAAAGCTGCTCTGCAGAGAGCCAGTGTTATTTGGTAAATGGGGGTACGGCAGCAGGGCGGTGGAAGAGAAGCAGTGTGAAAACAGCAGAGCTGCGAGAGCAACACTTCGACACAGAAGTGCAAATAACAAATCTGTTCATTTTAGTCAGTGGATACATAGTCACAATATGGGTTGTTTCCATTTTCTCCCAAACTAAACAGTTGCAGTGCTTCCCCAAGAAGTGTGAGGGAACCCCCCCTTTGCTTTGGTAAAAGCTCAGCTGTAGTTATATCACATCTGCTGAGTGCAGCCTGGGTATTTCTATTGCAAACTACAAGCAATGTTCATTGATGTTGTGTCTCTAAAGTATAGTATCTCTATCTATCTATCTATGCCCTTCAACTGGAGTGACTGATGCTAATGTGAGCAAACTCTTGATGATGTCAGCCACATGTTCCTGAGGTGCCATCCGCAAACTTGTTCACAGTGGCAGTGGATGACACCATCTTGGTAGTGCCTGGCTCTGCCCACCTTCACAGCTAAATAATGAGGTTGGAGGATGAGGGGGAGTGGGTGGCATGTAGGTGCAGTCTGGTCATGACCTTAATTCTGCAGAATTTGAACCTCTTGAGCAGTCATGTTAGAAAGGTCATTCTCCAGCAGGCTATAAGTGTGTCTATCCCCGGTTTTGAGAGGTTCACTGTGATGTAGTGGAAGCCATATCTGTTTTCAGTACCTCTACTTTGGCTTAATTTTTTTTTACTACATGCTACATGCAGAGGTCTGTTGCTCTGGTGTTACCACTCTCGCATTCTACTCATAAAGATTTTACCTCGCACCTCACACATTTGTCGGTACATTTTCATAGTGGTCTGAGAAAAATTATCATAACTGTAATATGCATCATTCCCACTAATATTGTTACGGTCATCACCACGAGGAAATAACTTATGCTGGTGAGAACAGTATTTCCATTCAGACTGAATTGTGTCCCTTGTCTTATTGCGCCTCATTTTGCATAGCATTTGTTGTTGGATTTAACTGATGACTGGGCCATTAAAAGAAAACTGTGTGTTTATTAGTTTTGAGGAGGCCAGGCATCAGTTTGATGAAGTTTACTATTTCAATCCCTGAGACATCCACAGAGGCCCCTGAGTATTACTATTGTCTGTCTGAAACTGAAATGGCATTACCACACAGAATGAGTGCTGGCCACTTATTAGCTTTCACTCGCATAATGTGCTCCTTGACTTTGTTTGAGGCTGATTAGTTTGGGTTGTTCAAATGGAAACTCAGCAGACCGACTGTTGTCAGTTAGCTAGGCATGCAGTGCCTTATCAGTTTTTTTCTTTTTATTTCCTGAAACATCCATCCATCCGTCTTTGGTAATAGTGCCTTTAAAAGTGTATTTTTTACTGTGTAAACACAGGAAGCTGCATTGTCATCCACAATTTCCAGTAAATTCCACCCAAGACAGCCTCCTGGGTAGTATTTTTTCCATTCCTGGTTTTCTTTGATTGCATACATGTACAAATGAAGCAATATTTGGTTCCTGTGGCCACGTAGTTGACTCGGCCCAGTCTGCCCCCCTTCCCCCAAGCCAAGCATATTTAAGTTTATACACAATGCACAACATTGTTCAAAAGACGAGGCACTCTCAAATCGTCTGTGAGCCTTTGAACATCGTGAAACGAGTCATTCCAAGGTTAACTTGGACAGCCTAACATAAACTCTCAGAGAAGAATGATTCATGCTGAAAAGAAAAAAAAAATAGATGACAGCTTTGTATTTGCTAGAAAATTAAAACATCAATGTAGGAATGAGATGGATGGTAAAGAGAACTTGAACAGCTTTTCCACTTCAAAAAGCACAAATTAATTATCCCCCCCCTCATTCTTCTCGACCAGCTCTGTTCTAGCCTTGCAGGCCTCATGCAGTGGGCAGGCTATTTCGGGGGGGAAGACATGGTGAGAGTCTAATCATCCCACCGTGGCAGACACTCAGCGTTCGCTGATTGTGTTCAGTGGCAGAAGACAAGCTGAGAGCAAAATGCTTCTGCTGGAAGACCCAGAGCCTCCAGCTCATCACCCATCACTTAGGCTCTATTGTTTACTTGCGGACTCCAGCAGACCCCCCCCCCCCCCCCTTCACACACACACACACACACACACACACACACACACACACACACACACACACACACACACACACACACACGCACACCTACAAACAGGCAAAAACTGCCTGACCCAACCCCTGGTGGCAGGTTAAACACCAAGATTGTTCTGCCCTGCCACAGCTCATCAAAGTTGAAACTATTTAGAGAGGCAATTGAAATCTGAATCCCGCCCCCCCCCCCCCCCCCCCCCCCCCCGCCCTTGCGTATGTGTGTGCAGGCGTGTGCATGTGCGTATGTCTTTGTCTGTATGTGCCAGTCAGATACTTTACACACACACACACACACACACACACACACACACACACACACACACACACACACACAGTAACATCGGTCTACCCTTGTAGGAAAAATTTTGTCTTTCCATCCTTATTCATCTGATTCATCTTCTTCTATTTATTTCTCCTCCTAACAATAAGAGATCTGAATTTAGAAACCACAGCTGCTTATCTGTTTAAATATTCATGTTATTAATGAACAGTGATGACGCTTGTTATTATCACTATAACATAAATATATCATTATAAATGTTTCTGAACGGTGGTGATGTTTTTTTTTTTTTGCATGATTCAGCTTCTGATTCATGATTCTCAGTATCCAGTGTCCAGAGCTTGATATTTATTTCTGTGCTATAAAGATCCATGAAGGTCGCTGATCATCGAGGCCTCTCTGGGTGACACAGACATACATTGGAGTTGACTTCAAATCATTCCACATTTAAGTAGTCCCTGCATTTTTGATGTCACTATATTTGACTTTGGTACAGATGCATCAACTTGCTTGTTGAAGCTTAATTATATAACAGTTTATTTCTGACCCAGCTTTAAAAATGTGTATCTCCATGTAAGGATGTGCACTAAGGCCTAGTTGGCTTTGACCCTTTGAAGGGATTTGCTGCTGAATAGATATGAATACGCAATGTGATATAAAACATTCCATAGAACATCAGTGTCTCAGTCTCCTTATATGTTAATGTGTGTGTGCTCGTTGCACACGTGAGCAACCGCGAAATGATGCCGCATGAAGAAAAAACAAAATCTCCGATTTGTTTTTGAATTCACAAATTTTAATTCACTTCAACACTGGATGAACTAAGATTTCATTGGAACTGCATTCGAGTCTAACCCTGATTCCTGTCATACAGAGAAGCACAATATTATCATGTGGAGTGACTGGCATCGACAGAATAATTAAAAGGCAGGTAATCTGTTTGAGTGTAGCAGCCAATCAGGATAGTCCAACATGACACCATCCTTTCTCAGATATTCTTTTGAACATACTTAATGCTGTTCTTGTACACAACTGCACCATACATCAAACAAACAAAAACAGCTTGAATTATTTTAAATACTCTCGTGATTGAATTTTCCTGGCACAATGAAATGAGCTGATTTCACTGAGTTGTCCAAAAGGAAAAAAAAAAGACAGCACTGTTCTGGTACTCCAAACTGGCTCAAACATTTAAAGTCACTCAGCAAAATAAGAAATAAAAGTTCATCAATAACAATTTATCCCTTGTTGGGTATTTACACACATCAAAAGTGAAGAGTTGAACCTGCCACAATTCCTATATGGCTCAAAAAAGTAGATTGTCATCAACTGCAGCAACAAAGCACAGTTTCGCTTTCTTCTTTAGCTATTTCTCATTGAAACATCTCTTATCTACTATTTTCTGCGAAACAGACCTATAAAAACTTGGCGTAATACAACATGACTGGATGTTTTTTTTTTTTTCCTAACCCAATAACACTCAGTAACTGCTTCTTTTTTTATTCTCTTTCACTCTCCGCTCCTTTTCTTCCCCGTCTTTCAGGGCAAAGCGCTCTCGAGCCACCCAAACAACCACCCAATTCTGAAAACCAAGATTTAAAACCATGGAAATAAAAACCAAAAATAGCACGTGATGACAGCAATTCTAACCATAATAACAACAATAATAACAATAATGATAATAATAATAATCATGGATAAAGATAGCAATAAATAGGGTTGGTGAAGTTTAAGTGCGGGTAGGTGTGGTGAAACACAAGACTGTGGGCACCAATTAGAGAGAGGAAAAGGGGGAGAGAGTGAGATGGATAGAGGAGAGGAAGAGGAGAAGGGGTGGACTGCTATTCATAAAGTGACTGATTGTTTGGTTGCTGAATCTCTGCTCTGTCCGTCCTCCTTTGACATTTCTGGAGGTGGTGCCAGGAAGGCCTGAGCCTCGCACTGTGCCACATCCTCTCCATGTCCATCCGCTGTCCTCCCACCAAACTATCCAGCGCTCTAACCCGGAGTCCGCTTGAGTCCTCACGGCATTTGAAAGCGATGCAAAGAGAGAGACAGAGGGAGGGGGGAGGGAGTAAGAGCACATCACATCACAAAATACCAGTGTCCATGTGAACAGTAAGTGCTAGATAGGACCGGTGGTGATTCTGCAGTTAGACAGTGAACTGAGGGCAGCGTGTGGAGTGGTTGTTTCCTTTTTCCACAATGAAATGAAGCTTGGAGATGAACAGCAAGAGCAATTGATCCACAGTCTCAGGCAGGCAAAAGCATTTGCAATATCTGTGTGTGTCCTGAGGGTTTGTAGAATAGCGGAGTCCTTGGAGGGCCCCTGGATCCAGTCTGTGACTGTCACCCAGCCAGGGGAGTTCAACCTAGCATGTAGGAAGTTACATATTACGTGACTGTGCTCTGACTTTCTGGGGGAGGAACAGGAACAGTCTCTGGCTAAAGCTGGTAAAATCCTGCCATTCCTGGGAGGTCTTTTCTGACTACCAGCTGATTAGGAAAGGGTTGTGGGATCATTTTTGGTTGGTGACACATGGAGATTTTGTTTTTGTGTTTTGTGCCTGTTTGCAGGTTAAAGGCATGAGCAGCAATAGTCATACCTAGTCATATCAATTTCACTTCACAAATCAGATTTTCACAGATCTGTCTGAGATTGTCACTATCAGGAGTCGGTCAGTCTGGTCATTTCAACAATGTACAGAATTTCTGTTTAATGGTTCCAACATATTCAACTCACACAGTTCCAGACCAGTTCCTTACTCTACTATCATAGACCTTCTCTTTGTTTGGTCCTCCTTCCCTCTCTTCTCCCTCTGTCCTCTCCTCTAGGGCTGGAGTCTCTACCTCTGGTAGTCAGCCTGCTCTCTGGGACTGGAGGAGGAGCTCCCAGGGCCCAGAGGGCCACCAGGTCGGCCATGAGCCTTGTCCTTGCCTTCCTCCGTGGTGGCATTGGTCCCTGTGGACGACTGGCTGGAGTTGGAGCTGGAGGAGGCTGGAGGCTGGCTCAGAGTGCCTGTGCTCCCACCATTGCCTTCTGTGGACTGGAAGATCTCCTCAGCTCCGTCCTCGCTGGACTCTGGGTCCTCTGAGCCTGAGAGAAGCTCCTCCTCTCTGTATTCACTGACGTCCACCCCTCCACTGGCTGCGGCACCCTCCCCCAGCTCCTTGAGGCGGCCGTGGTGTTTGACGTGGTAGCGCTGGTTCTGGAAGAACTTGATGATGGTGTGTTTGGGCAGGTCAAGCTGTGCTGACAAGGTGTGGATGGCCTCCTGGTCTGGGTACAGTCCCACATCCTGGATGAAGCTCTGCAGGATCCCTAAGGCCTCCAAGGAAATCTACAAGGCACAGAAGCAGGATTCAGGATAAATGCACCAACACTGTCATCACTAATCATAGAGGAGGAAAGAGAAAGGGGAAGAAGGGTAAATGCAGTACCTTGGTGCGTGACCGTGGCTTCTTGCTGCTCCCAGTGTTGCCAACAGAGCCTGGTGGACAGCCACCTGCAGCACTTGCCCCTACAGCCTGGGATCCATCCTCATTCACAGGTGCAGACAGTGGTTCCTCACACATTGGAGACAGACGGTGTTCTTTCAGTGGGGTCGGAGGCGGCCTGTGGAGCGCCTGACGAGAAAGACAGAACAGCTGATTAATGGGGCACAGTGACCCCTGATCAAGACTGTGCCCAGAGTTCAACATAGAGGAATGCAATGGAATGAATGCCAAAAGCACTGCTGAATTTATTAGGAATACGTAAGAATATAAGTATATTATTATGATTATATTATTTGAATGCAAATATATGGCAACATTTTTGTCCTGTTAGAGTCTCCATGTTGGAAGACCTAATAAAAGCTGCAGTCTAGCACACAGTAGCCAGGACTGCAGGCTGAGCAGGAGGTGAGAACAAGTGTCTCATCGCTCACAGTGTCACAGTCCATTAAGCCGCTTCGAAGCTGGCATTCACACCATTTTGTGTCCAGTATACCTTTGACCTAATATGTGTAAGATTAGCTCTAGTCAAACGCCAACCACCTGTCTGTGAGGAAGTGTCTTATTTACAAACTTATGACACCTCATCACTCTTTAACCAGCCCATTCAGAGGCTCTGATGGGCCGGCAACCCTCTGAAGGAGGAAGTACAGAAGGCCAAACAGGGGACAACTAATGTCAAAATCAATGTGGATAAGTTTAAATGTGGATCACAGTGGGCAGTAACCACAGCTGTGGTAGCAACAATGGGGATGAAAAAGCAGTTTGAGTATTATCATGTATTGAATTTCACTGTTACACAAGTACAAGGCAAAGCAAGCTTGTAGTGGGGCCTTTCAAAAGCTATTTATTTCTTTCAAATAAATCTCGACAAGGCAATGAAAATGAAAAATGGGATAAATCTGAGTAATTTTAATCAATCTATAATCAACAACCACAAATTCATTTCAGTGTCACTGGGGAAAAATATGTTTTGTTCCAGATATTTCATGTACAACAACAAAGAGCAGAACAAACAAGATCTTAGTCATTGAATGCTTTTTATGCCATCTTTTTTTTTTTTTAACATTTTTATGTAATCTTTAAGTAATCAAACGCCAAAATCAATCATTTGATAGTCTGGCCATGCAGACCTGACATAACAATCATCAAAACAGCAGTTTGCTGTTAGTTGGCAGGTCCTAGTTATTTGTGGCTGGTTGGACATGCTGTGTAGACTGAAAGTAGAGGAGGGACAAACTAAACTCAGGGCTAAATATTGAACCCCACCCCCTTGGTGGTAAGGAATTTGATACAAGTAGGGGCAGATTTACACACAGGTCGACCAGACAGTGCATTTAAAAGGGGCTGGGGAGGTGAGTGGAGGTGGAGGATATATTGAGATCTCTAACTGCTGACAATGAGGGTAGGTGCAGGAATGTGTTTGTTATTGTGAGGGGTGGCGCTCTGCTGCGGCTGTCAGGACCAGTGCTCGGGCAATCTGACAGCATTGAGCATGGCAGGGTGATGTGTTGGGAGGGAAAGTGGAGACTTTGGTTGTTTGTCAGAAGGTAGTGGCTGTTGTGAGAGCATTGCGGTCATGTCCCGCCCGCTCACTTTAAGAGCAGGGAGGGGCCTCCCCACTGGAATGCCCAGCTATAAATCTGTGGTGCATTAAAATTAAAGGACCCACATAAAGATAATAGTCATTCACTTTTCTCTCCCTCTTTTCAATAATAACAGGGTATTACTTAAATAATATTGAGGGCAGGCCAGACCATGAAATTGCTCCGATTTCATTCGCAGGGGCTTCATTTTCAGGGGGAGAATGACCAATTTACAGGAATTCGGGAGGTTTTTCCTTTTTTGTCATTTCCTCTCTAACTCTCCCAATCCTCTGTTTCTTCCACGTAAAGTGACAGTTTAAGATATTGGGGAAAAGACTGTGAGATTTCTGAGAAGCGAACAACAAAGAGAGCGAGAAAAAAACGAAAAAAACAATGCTATCTGCTCCCGCCTTAATGAGGACCACACAGCCACAAACATCCAATTACAACCTAACTGAGACACTTAATAATTTAATTGAGGCTATACCAGGGAGGGGATTGTGAAACCTACACCCCATCCGCCCATTCACATACCTTCATCATTGCTACGTTTATTTGGGCTGACAGCGAGGACTCTTGGATCAATCACCACACACACATGCATGCACTGATGGAGGGGCCTGGTCTCTCTCATGCTCTAATGATGCTGCTGGCCAGGCCAGCAAACACACAGGCCCGATGGGCTCCTCCATGGTTTACCTCCAAACCCTCCTTGTCTTGCTCTCCATCATCTGGCAGATATCCTTCCCCTTCCTGCTCAGCCTGCTCTGTCATACCATACCTTAGCTTTACTCCCTGTCGTGTCTTTTCCCTTTCTGCTGCCCTCCAACTCGACTTTCCCTCTCCTCCTCCCTCTCCCCTCACTTCTAATGCATCAGGACACTAATGAAGTGGGCCTCTGCCAAGCCAACATGACTCTACATCCAAATCAACCCTGAACTAGTGGATGCCAGGAGTCCCCACCCCCACCTCTCTACGTCCTCCTTGTCCACCCCTCCATCCCTTCATCCTTCATCCACTCCACCCCCCCCACCACTATTTGCTGCCTGACCCTCCACCTGCACCATATGTCAGTCAGTATGTAAGACAGTTGTCTTGCACACTCTCCTCAGTCTTTAGTTTGGATAAAACATATCAATTTCCATTTATATGACACAACTCTTCATTTGTAAATTCTGGACTAGGTGCATACGGATGTAGTAAACAGGTTGGATTTTTTAATTTTTCTACACTTTCTCACCAGAGGCTCAACATTGCAAGATAAGTTAAGGCAGTGTGGGAGTGTCAGGAGCAGTGATAATGATTAAACCGGCTACTCCTTTTCAGGAAAGCTGATTATAAACTGAAAAGAAATCAGTCTTTGGCCATATGCCATGCCAAGACTTACATTAAGAGACAGATAGGTAAAAATGTAGCCCCACTGCCACATATTTGTCAGTCCAAACTAAAAGAGAAAATGTTAAATGAGCCGGGATTTGCACTGCCGTCCCAAATGACCCATATGACCATTGTCTGACGGTGTGCACCCATCACCACAACAGCACTGTTTTTCAGTGCATTTCAAAGAACTCATGACCATCACAGTGACTCATATGACCTCCCACCTCCCTGGGCAACCTTTGGTTGGGGTGAGGGATAAAAACGACTTGTTTGAGGTTAAGGAAAGATCCTGGTCATTGCTGAAAGAAAGTCCAGACTGTTCATAACCAGAAACATACAAATACTAGTCTCCCATTTCAAAGGCACGTTTTGTTGACCCAAAAAAACAAAGCCAACCTCCATCTTTTCTTTTCTTTTCTTTTCTTTTCTTTTCTTTTCTTTTCTTTTCTTTTCTTTTCTTTTCTTTTCTTTTCTTTTCTTTTCTTTTCTTTTCTTTTCTTTTCTTGTTTGTGCATTTTATGCATCCTCCTTAAATTGAACAACTCCCATCATTCATATTGCTGCAAGCCGTGTCAACTGAATTCAAACACACCTTAGGTCTTTAAAGGATTTTCAAATAAATAAAACAATATAATACATGATCTGCAAGTTGGTCTTTCTGCATAATGAGTACATTTAAGTATATGTATTTACTCTGTAATGAAGTTGTGTAACAATGCTGTGTTTACCAGTGCAAATGTGCCCTGTCTGGCGCACTGACACTCATCACTGATGTTATGATCACTTGTTTCTTTAGACAGTGAAAGTCAAATGAGTGCTTGCATTACTCAAAACTTTGTCATTAATCTAATTTGTGTTTCTAAACAAATTAAAACTAATAGCCGCTTATGTCAGTTTAGGCTTAATAACGTGTTTGGCCCTGTTCACCTTCACCTCCTGTCTGTTACTCCTCCCAGAGTGACATTACACTTTGGATGAGACTGCCTGTCACTCCAGAGCAACACAATGCAGCCTTGGTCTCCAAAAACCACAAGGCCTGGAGCCCCACAGCCAGACCAGCTCTTCTCATGGCATGATTCAATATTCTCAGTCTTTTTCCCTTTCTCTCTCTCTCTCCCTCTCTCTCTCTCTCTCTCCCCCGCTCTCTCTCTCCCTCTTTCTCGCTTGCTTCTGGCAGTGCTGTGAGTGCACTGCAGTAAAATGAAAAAGTTTTCTTTTAAACGTAAATCAAGGCAAATTACTGCGCAGAACTATGAAAGAATTATAGAACATGAAATATTCATTTTCTCCTTAATGAGCTCTGGTCCTCCAGGGCCCCTTACTCAGTGTGTGTGTGTTTTGGTGGTGGTGGGTGGGGATGTGTGACCACCAGAGACACCATTAACACAGAGATAAATATGTAATGAAGAAAAAAAATCACTTTTCTGTTAGTCTTGTGCATGACTTCACCTTTCCTGTTGAACCTGTTTTTTCTCTCTATCTGTCTGTTTAGCCAGTCTGTCTGTCTGTCCCTCTCTCTCTCGCTCCCGTGTATGAGTGAATATGTCTGTGACTGTGATTCATGAGGACTGCATCCAGGCCCAAGGAGTGGATGAGTCACTAAAGTTTACTTTTTTCGTAAAAAAAAAAAAAATGTTTCTCATTCATTTTTGTTGATGAAACACTGAAAACCGCCATACACGTAAGGTTATTGAGTCTAGCTGAACGTGTGTCTGTGTGGTTATGTGCATGCACGCACTTGTGCTGCTCCATATTTTTTTCATTCAGGCTGTGTGTGGTATTCATTCCATTTATCAGCAATTAAACAATTAACTTAATTGTGGTTTGCCAAAAAGCCCAAACTCCACCCAGCGACAGTGAGTAAAAGGCCACCGGGATGCACTCGAGACTGCAGAGAGAAACATGCACAGAGGCTGCCAATGACGAAAAGAATAGAAACAAATCCTCCTCGCTTGTATAATCCCATCGAAAATATAAAGAATATTTAGCAGGAAACAGCAGCAACTCTCTTTGTCACAATGACAGGGAGGAAGGGCTTAAATGGTGAAACATGAGAATAAATGTGGTATGACCTTTCAAAAAGACCAAAACCAACAGTCTGCCTCAATAATTTCCTACTTCCCCTCTCTGTCTGTTGTACACAGGCCCAGGCCCATTAGTTCCCTCTGGAGATGTCAGTGACAAAATGCTTCAGCCATGCAGCATTTTAGCAAATGTTACTCACATTGTTTGAGACTATTAACCTGCTGTAGATTTTCACACTCTGGCTATCGCAGTGTTTCAGGAGGCAGGATCCTGTGCATATGTTCATGGCAATGTCATGGTAATGAATCACACCCTGTTAAATAGTGCGGTGCATTGATGGCTTATAAATAGTTTTGGTCAATAAATGGTCTCGCTATAAAAATGTTTCTGGCAGCATGGAGCAAGTTCTAAAATTCAGTGTGTTCCCGTCATTGAGGAGAAGATCTATTCAAAGTGTGTCATATTTTATCCTGCACCAAAGTCCACCAAACCGAGAAAAAAAATCGAGATCAACTATAGCCATTTGGCACTGGCCTCAAAATAATGACACTGTATCCATGACAATGCTCAAGCAGCAAAGTTGCGTCAGATATAAACTTATTTACGGCCTCGTAGGGAAAAAAAAAAGGTCTCCGCTCCATGACAACAGCTTGGGCTGGATTTGTCTTTAACTGGCTCATTTGAATCAAACTTAAAGTTATGCATCATTAAGGGTGTGGTCATGTGAGTGACAGCTTTGCCTCTTGGATTCAATATGCTGAACTTCATTTGGCCCGAGTGAACTCCACCCACACTCTGTTCCCTTCTCTACCCACCATTCACCTCTCCATGGCCATTTCTGGATTAGCTGGTAGTCAGCCACAGTAAAGATGGCCACAGCCAGTACCTCTGTAAACGATCTTCACAGTTGGTCTTCAGAAACAACCGAGTGACATGATGAAAACCATCCCCGACAAGCCGTGACAGTGTGGTGTTGAACCAGCACAGCTAGAGCCCCAGAACTGGGGCACTTCAATGGAATGCAGCCATTATTAACGCCACTATTTGTACTTTCCTTGTTGTGACACATGAAAGTTTTTGCTGTCATCATATGACCAGTTTACTCACTAGCAGGAGCACCACCACATACTGGTGGAAACATGTTGCGTAATGGCTCTGGTGGGAATTTTCCAAACTCTCAGAAAATAATACCTAATGATGTCATCGCAGTTTTCTTGGCCTGGCCTGGGCCAGTTTTCTCATTTTTAATGGAAAGTCAGCATTACTAAATTGGGGGTGTGGGTGTGGAGCTTTGAGGACATGGGAAGCTGACACCTTGCGCCCCGCTGTTTTTCAGGGCTGATGTGTTGCTGTTTTTGGTAATCAGAATCTCTCGGATGCAGGATGAACGTGAGACACAAAGAGAGAGGGGGAGGGCACCGCGGTGCAGCCTCCTTGTTCTAGTCCACCACTCCTGGGGTCTCAGCCACAGTGAGTGGCCATAGACACACACACACAGGCACACATGAAGAAGGCCTCGATCTGCAGCAGAAATCAATTTAGCAAAAACAATAAAGAAATAATTTATAAGGGCAGACTCTGCCAAATTAGCTGTGGGACGCACTTAACTGCTACAGCTGTATGAATGAGAGCTGTGGAGCGAGCACAAGGACGGTGTCACTCATGAAGAAATCTGATGCTGCTGGGGTTACTGACACAGACACACAGACACACAGACACACACACACACACACAAACAAACATGTCGCACCTGCAGAATAAAATACACATTGCGACACAGTCAGGGATCTCCCTGAGCCCCCAACATGCAGAGATGGCTCACGCTACTGTACATACAGTCCATTCCAAACGCACACATACACGCACGCACACTCATCATTGGTCTGTGGATTAACAGTACAGCTATGTCTCAGCGCGACATCCATTTTTCATGTGTATTCTGTGGTTGGTTGTTACAGTTTCAGAGAGCCTCTTATTGTCCACAACACAAAAGAGTGCTCATATTACCAACTATCAGTGTGAGATTTTTTTGTATGTGCATGTGTGGCAGATGGGACACATGTGTGGTCTGTGGTGGCAGGCTGGCTGGAGCCTGGAGTTGGTGGGGGCTTCATGTGGGATGGAGGGTTGTCTGAAGACAACAAAATGAGCACACATATTTACACACACACACACACACACACACACACACACACACACACACACACACACACACACACACACACACACACACAC
The DNA here is from genome assembly GCA_029224185.1 of Karalla daura. Taxonomy (NCBI): domain Eukaryota; kingdom Metazoa; phylum Chordata; class Actinopteri; order Chaetodontiformes; family Leiognathidae; genus Karalla; species Karalla daura. Next base: position 21,550,792 of record CM055202.1, on the reverse strand, counting down.
AGACACGCACACACACCTCATTTCCCATTAATAAATCACCAGTGTTTCGCCACAGTTCATCTCCCCGCGTCTCTCAGGCAGGGTGGAGGTTTCTGGTGTTGTTGAAGGGTTACAACATGGGCGTTATGAGGCTAAACTTTATTTTTAGTCTTTGTTGAGAGTGTGAGAGGAGCAGAGGAATGTGTTAATGGTGCCACCACAGCTTCCGCTCCGTCTTCACATCGGCCTTTAATACAGGGCTCTATATAGGAAGCCAGAGAAATTGGTGGTGTGGAAGAGGAGGGTGGGGCTGCGTAGCAACCCAAAGGATTTCGTGTCAAAATTCTAAATGGGGGTTTTCAGAATTTGCCTGGTTTTGATTTATGACATATGGTATATGCTATATGTGGTATATAATCGTCGTGCATCGGGGCAGAGGGGGCTGGTGGTTAGACTGACTATCTCTCATCCGGAGGACCTGTTCTCAGGCCCATGGAAGAGCGTTTGTATCTATTTTTATAGTGCAGCCAGAGTGGGATAGAGACACTGTTTCAGCTGTTCTCTGCTGTTGCTTTGGACCCTGGCCTGCATTTCGGTCAGGGATTAGGGAAATATTTAACTTAGCCACATCTGTTTTGAAAATTCAGTCAATATCTTAAAGTCAATGTCTTATTATCTGCCAGTTTCAAAGTGAAGCTGCAGCCAGAAAATCAGTATTTGATGTTGATTTTGACGCGTCTGTTAACTATGCATAGGAATGATTTTGTTTCAGGCACCTCAGGCAGACAAAGGAGGTCTTATGCAATCAGTGCAGGTACGGAGGACCTGTTCTCTGGAAGTGTCTGGATTGCAGAGGGCTCTTGAGAAAGATGGAAAATCGAATGCTGTGCACGTAAATAAATACAGGCTGAACATAAGTGGTTACCCTATAAACCATCTGGTTTACTTGTGCGTGGACCCCACAAAAATGTGTCGTTAGAGTGGTAGTCGGCAACATTAATGCGGGAGATCAGCATGCAAGCAGGGCAACACCTACCCTGTGACTCTATCGCTTCAGTGGCAGTCAGCCTAAGTGTTACAGTGGGAGAAGAGTGGGAGCTGTTGGAGCGACTGAAAGCCGACATAATGCTGCAATCTATGCAACTCCAGAGCACTAAGAGCAGACATGATACGTGTGTCTCGACACAGCGGGAGGGACGCAGTAATGACAGAGAGCGTCACATCAGTGCGTTTCCTCCATCGATCTCCCTCACCCTCCTTCAGACCCTGCCGCCCTCCTCAAAAACTAATGAGGCATTTCCTCCAGTGCCACACCACCCAGCAACACTGTTTACTCTCTGCTCCTCTGGGGCACACACACACACACACAAACACAAACACATGTGCACACACAGTCGGATCAAACAATACAGTTCAGAGTTCCTTAAAATGAGAGAGTGCAGCAAGGAATTAATAATGACAGCAGTGGTCTCAGAGGGCGAGGATGTGCAGTATGTCGAGCGGGATGTGTCATTATTGTTATTGAACATGAACTCATGATCACGCCCAAATGGAGCGGGAGCACAGGCCGGGCTGATAGTGCCGGGTCTTACCTGTGTGTCCTGGGGCAGGTGGAGCACTGTGTGCAGCCTCTCGGTGTGGTGGTGCCTGGACTCCTCCTCGTAGGCCATGTCTCTGTCGGCCTGGGCCAGGGTCAGAAACCTCCGGATGGTACACAGGTTCTCCCACAGGGTGCGGTTCTCCGGACTGGGGTTCTCCTTCCACCGCAGCAACTCACACAGCCAGCCCTGGACAATGAAGGAAGCTGTTAAAGACTTGTGATCAACAGACGTTTTCACAGTTTTTAATGCTAATGCATATAGAAGAGAGGAGAGACGTGATTCACTGCAAAGTATAAATGAAGGCATGGTCTACTGCAGATTAATTTGCCATATTATGAAAACTAGGTGACATGGTATTATTCTGGCCACATGTACTAAATACAAATTTAAAAATTAGGAATTTGGGATTTTTAAATGGTGTGAAAACTGATGGTTTATTCACATCACATGTTCACAAAAGTGAAGTGAAAGTTTGCCATGTGTCGTGGGGCCTAGTGTTTTTGAGGCAACACTGGGACGCAGGTGCTGCAGGCTGCCGGCCAGCTGCCAGCCAGGGAGCTGCTGAGATGGACGCTGGTGGCAGAGCCGGAGCCTCTGGAGGAACAAACACCCGCTGGGTGTCACACCAGGATAGGCTCTGATCTGGGGCCATTTAGAGCGCTGAAAGTTTACGTTTTTCATTTTCAGGACTCCCAAAAAATGTGCTGCTAAGAGCCAGCGCCAGTCCACATGTTGGTGCATTGTCTCTGGTGATGATTGCTGAGACACAAACACATACATACACACTCTCTCTTTCACACACACACACACACTCACACACACACACACACACACACATGGAACAATGATTGATTTGTTGTCTTATCAAACCAAACATTTAGATTCTTAAATTATTAAAGCATTTTGAAGGAGACGGTTTCTGTTTCGTTGTGTTTTATCTGCCATATTCAGCTTTTTAACGCGAGGCTCAACAATGTTCACCTAAAGACAGCTGGGTGAAAGGATGTCAAGGAGATGAGAAAGCATGGGCGAAGAACATCAAAGTGTAAGGAGAGAAAGGCTGGCAAAGTTGTAAACGTGCAGGGTGTTAGAGGTAAATGCAGGAAAGGAAGACAAGGAGAGATGAAGAAGATTCAATTATATCTGCTAGACTGGTTCAGTTTGTGACACCAGCTGTTATGTTCAGGCAGCCTCCTCGGGCAGCATGCTCTGCTAATAGCCTGATCATCTCTCCCCTCTCTCTCTCTCTCCTTGTGGCCAGCTGCAGCAGATGGGTGCGCTGAGCCGTAACCCCCAGACCCCCATGCCCCCGCCCCACACCCAGCAACCTGGGGGACCTCGCTCAGCACACACACAGACACACACACACACACACACACACTGTAAATATGCATATATCTTACTAAAGTCACACTGCAAATCTTACGACAAAAGGTAATAGGTATATAGGTAATAATAGGTAAATAATAGGTTCATAGAGATTATCGTTAAAGGCCGAACACTTTGAAATTTACACTTAAATTAAGATAAATTATCCAGCACTTCTAAATCTAAAAGTATTTAGTAAAATCTTGGTAAGAACCAGATAATTTTCACTGTACCTTTCCCATACACTACATGTTCAGAGATGGTATTTCCACTGTTTTTGTTTGATGAGTCTTCTACTTTTTCTTTGAAAATACAGTATACAATTTTAATCCATAATAGCCAATAAACTTAAATGTTAATACATAAACATACATGCGCTTTCACTTTTTCTTATTTTAAAATTAAAATGAATCAATTAACTAATCTAGAAAATAGATTAGTTAATTCTCAAGAGACTTTGAAATGATTTATGTTAATAATCATCATCATCATCATTAGTGTAATAATAGCAATAATAATTATGATGATAATACTACTACTACTACTGCTAACAATAATAATAACAGTGATAATAATCATAATCCTAATCCTCATAAAATATCCTAAACGAGTGATTGAAATTTTAAGATTCAAAAACATACTGAAACAAGTCAACTGACAGAGTTTCAAATGAATAAATCTAATGTTCAGGAAAAAAAACAATAGAAGCCTCTGTCACTACTGGTGCTGTGGCACATGATGTTATCAGTGCCCAGAGAAATCAAAACGATAAAAAGTCTGTACCGAGCCCTGAGACAGGTGACACAGTCCCAGACTGACTGGGTAAAAAATGGCAGATGTAGAGGGCAGAGCTCCAAATTTGGTCTCTGCAGTAGAGTGTTTTGCTCAGCTTTGTGTATCTTATGCATTTCCAAAGCTATTCTGCAATGCATATTTGTCAAACAGTAAATTCTGTATTTTATTATCTTGATTTCATCCGAAGATAAAATGCTTGTTTGTTTCTTAGGATAAAGTCCCAAGCTGGACACGACCTAGCAGGTAATCTAATAGCATAGTTTGCCTCACCTGGCTCTTGTTGGCAGCCACCTTTGCAAACAGAGCTTGGGACACCTTGGCTCTCTTCATCTCCTGCTGGATCTCATCGTAGATACCCGATGTGATGTTGACCATAGACTCCAGCTTCAGGGGGAGGTCAGAGGCCTGTCCTGATGGCTTTGGCTGGGAGAAATTATCAACACATGATGTAACACACAATCTGTTAGAGTGATAGTGTTTTATGAGGTGTAGACATCAGATAAGTTTTGATGGATGGAAATATCATAAAGGGCATCTATTGTGGGAATCCTATATGCCGGGTGTGTATATGTGTGTAAGAGCCCCCTGGCCAAAGCAGATCTTTTGTATACATATGAGGAGAGGTTATCAGCTGATGATCAGGCCAACTTTTTTTTTTCTCTGAGAACAGACAAACAGTGTTCCCTGCATGAGCATCAGATGCACATCTGCAGAGCATGTCTCCACATGAATTTTGTTTTCAGATCAAAGTCATTAAGGCCTGCTCTTTTGTCTTTCTTTGTTGTTTCTGTTTGAATGAACATGTATTGGCTCTCCGCGAGCTTGTATACACAATGTTTGAAGTCATCCACAAGACATGTACAGACCAGCAAGCTTACATTCCCTCAGTGTAAACGATGCTGAGATAATTTTACATAGACAAAATAAGAATAGCACACAAATTCACCCAGACCCATGAATGGCCATTTGCACTGACATCAGAGAGGACTTCTTATCACTGCTGTTAGTAACTTGTTATGTGCACATGGAAAGAAATGTCCAAATACTGTATAATGTCCTTTGTGTTTACGTAATGCTCGAATGATAGCTTTGAAGCTGTTTTTCCATTATAAATGGAATTTGCTTGAGATAAGAACTTAAATCCCAAAATAGTTTAAGAAACAATGCATGATGTGGTGCAGTTCTTTGCAGAGACATATTAAAGGTTGCCAGTAACTCACAGAGTTGGAAATCTTCGTCTTGTTCTTCCAGATGGAGGCCCAGGTATCAGGGGTTATCTGGTCATCCAAACTCCTCTCCCACACTTTCTATGCACACGCACACCACACACGAGCCACGTTACTATAGGTGCTTTGCATCAACACATGCTGCCTACATGCAAATCTCAATAACCCTTTCCCTCCCCTGTGTTCCCACGAAAGTGACCGTTGTGATCTAGTCGTTAAAGCTCTGACTGTGAGCTTGAAAGGGCGCTGTCGCCTTGTCCGAGCCTGGCGTGCACTAACCTGTGAGAGGCGTGGAGCGCCAGGGTTGGACGAGTTGGATGCAGGAAGCCCAACAGAAGGGTTCATGGTGCGCTCTCTCTCCTCTTGGTAGATTCGGTCCCTCTCGCTCTCAGGCAGGTTGAGAAAGTTCTGCATTGCTTTCAGATTGACCAGCAGGGACTGTGAGGCAGTGCGAGGGTCCTCCTCCTTCCTCAGGATCTCTGACAACAGACCCTGCACAAAGAATAAACATATTAGCCCCAAGAACTCTGTAAAAAAGCCATGTTACTGCTTTACAATGTTCTTGAACTCCAACTTATGTACCTCATACTAAGGACTAAGAAACTTTGAGGCTAGATCTAGACTAGATGCTAGATCCTAAATATGGGATGGTTGAGCATTTGTTATTGCTTGGCTTTGCCCCACTGTCCAGTTTTTACTGTGGTTGTTAAAACATGGATACAAGAGCAAATGTAATCTAATTGCATGAAGTGATTTAATCTTAGTATTGATGACTAGACTCTCACTGTACACCCATCATTGACTATCATCAGGTCTGTCATTAAACAGCTCCTCTCATAGTTTTAGTTTATTAAAAATAAATAGTGCACGCTAAAATATTCCATAAAAAATAAGTGGCATACAAATTAAGTTAAGGACATAAGGATTAAGTTCAGGTAAATGTATAACTCCGAAGAAAGTGCTGTTCAAAATATAATAATAATAGTGGATATAAAATAACCTACAGCATGAACTAATGTCTGAAAAAGGATGTCAAAATACACACAAACTCGTTTTGAATAATAGTTAAAATGAAAAAAATGTTAAAAAGTTTGGCCATTTTACACAGACAGTAGTCCAGGAGACTATCAAAGTGGCTGCAAATGAACTGCCAATCAGTTTAACTAACTCACTCTCTGGATGGTGTAATTCAGTTTAGTATTGCAGCAGTGTTGTGTAAATTATAGAAAATCATGATATAAAAAGTAAAAGAAAAAACTGTGCATAGCCACTCGTAGCTTGTGCTGTCAAATATATACAGCAAATATACAGTCAAGTAAATAATCCATCCTCCCACTGAAATGTAGAGCGGCCGTACAAAGTAGTGTACAAGGAATATACCTGTACCTCAGATCTTTTAAAGTTATAGGCAATGACAATACTGCAGTTATTTTGGACCTGTTTTTGTACTGTAACATTTCTACAAACTGAAAACAATGCATCTGAGGTACACAGAATTAGCATCCAATTTAAATGCTCACACTAATACGCACAGCTATACCCACGCCGCACAGAATATAAATCACACCTGGTATCTATAGCAGTAGGCCTATGAGCTACCTCCCATTACTTTGCTCTAATGGGGCGTGTAACCAGTTTAGCACAGGCTGAATGCATCAGGTGTTTGTGCTGCTGTGAGGGCGGAGAGAGAGAGACTCAATGACCCAGCAAGCTACCCTGCCACGCTTCCACTAATCCCCCCCGCAAATGCCAGGAGGTGGGTGACCGCAGATTTAGCCAAACCCTGTGTGAAAAATTATAGTCTTGGTGACACCGGCTTCCATTTCTGTCCATGAAATATGGCAATTATCCCCTCCAGCCCGATCTATATTTCGTTTGATGATTATCTTTCTTTTAATTAGAAAACGTAGCTCAATAAGCAGGAGGAGATGATGATAGAATGCAAGATGTCTAAATGGAATCTTTCTCCACCTAGACCCTCCATTTGTCTGTGCAGTGTGAAGAATCCCTCTCCCAGCAATTCTCTGAGCTCCACTTGTTGACAGTGTCCAGGGTTCCTACCTGTGTGCGGTTGAAGGCCACTCGGGCAAACACAGCCTGAGAGACGCTGGCTCTCTTCAGCTCATCCCGGACCTGCTGGTAGATTTCAGAGGAGACCTCAGCAGCTGATGGATTGCTGCCGGGGTGCTCGCCGACTTTGGATGAGCCTCTGGGGATGGGGGGGTGGTTTAGGAACTGCTGGTTGAGGGCCTGGGGGTGTGGATGGGCCAGCAGGCGACTGACTGCGAGCTGCTGGTTGATGAGGTGGGCCATGGCGAGCTGCTGACGCACTAGCTGGGGGGAGAGCTGGGGGGAGAGCAGCCCACCTGGCCCCAGCAGGGGTTGCAGGGCACCAGGCGGGGGTGGGGGCGGAGGAGGCACCTGGCCTGTGCGGAGAGGAGGGCTGTGGTGGAGGGGGCCGTGGGGTGAGGGCTGCTGCTGTGGCGGAGGGGGCTGCTGGGCTGGCTGCGAAGGTGCCTGTGGGTCTCCAGATCCCGGCTTGAGGAGGGGACTCCCAGCCCCCAGGTGACCAAGCTGAGCCAGGCCCGCCAGGTGAGGCGGGGGCCTCTGTCCCAGCACGCAGAAGTCTGCCATGTTGTCCCTCTCAACTGGAAAAGAGAAGGAATGGTCAGTGTAGTCAGTAGAACGGCCTTCTACTTGTACAGCAGCAGAGACACTTTGAAGACTGCTCACTTTTGATGTCAGTGGCATCTCGTCCAGACCACATCTTCTCCAGGTAATCTACTGCTCAAGCAAAAAGCACATATAGCGATCTCATCAGAAAAGAATTTCACAGCTTATGACAAAACTTATTTTATAGCAGAACAGAACAGATAATAGCTAAATAAAAGAATGCTGAGATGGTCCTCAAGTTCAGCTCATTTTTCAGTAAACCACATACATGACTAGACGAGGCAGGTATCATGTTTCTAGGATGCAGTCTGGAACAGAAGTGTGTGCACAGAGCGCACTCTCTCCTCCTACCATCTTATTTAAAGGTTGTTTACTGTGATGATTGTTAAGTCGTTTCTTGGAAGTTAAACTTGCTGATCTAGTTGAGTGAGTCATAACAAACAACTTTCTTTGAATGCTGATTTTCGTAGCTCCATTGGTCAGTCTAGTGTTCATACAGTCGATACCTGACTTTATATTTGTTTCCACGATTCTAGTGGCTGAAAAATTGTACACAGTCACAGTTAGCTTGTTCTTCACAGACAGGAAAGAACAACCCTTTACTTTCATTGCAGACTGTCATTGGCAGCCCTGAGCTGTAGGAACACAAACGGAGGTCAGAGATATTTGCTGAATTGAAATGTCACTCATTAGCTTGTGTCGAGGCCAGCACAGTCTGGGTTTCTGAATGGTATGTTTATTGTTGATACAGCTTGTTGTACCTGCTATTGTGTCTGCATTGTGGACTGATTTGCATGGATGAAATCAATCATAGCTTCCCAGCGATATATGGCAGGAGCATAAATTCAAACTTTACAGTGGTGTGCTGAGGTGACGAGAGTACACCTCACAGTATGTCATTATTTTTATGAGGTTTAAAATGCAACCATCAATCCACTTTAAGAGTTGAGGGAAGGTGGACAGCTGTTTACCGTAGAGCTCACCTTTGATTTTCTTATACTTCTTGTACCAACGGCCAAACTCCTGGCATTTGGCAGTGGAGACATTGGCATAGTAGGAACTATTCACTATGGAGGAAATCATACTCTGAGAGAGAAAGAGTGTGGAAAGATAATTAATAACCAATATAATATGAAATGCTTATGCTCACGCAACAACCACATGGCATGCTCACATAAACACGAATGCACTCACACACACACAAGCACAATAGAAGTAGACAAACATTAATCACCATTGGAAGCCACCCATGGAAACTTAAGCCAGTACAGCGCAGAGAGGGAATCTCCAGCCACACACACACATGCTTACAATTGATGCAGCAATCAACACCCCCACCAGGGCTCCATTTAAACACACACACACACTCACATACACACAGGCATAAATCTCACACAACAACCATTACAAGACTAGATAGAGAGCTGAGTGAGCTGCTGACTTAACACAATTGTGGGGACCGTTCTTAATTTCTGGGTCGAGTGCAACAATCGCTACAACGCGTTATGGGTGGGCGATATGGGTCTGCAAAAATATCATGATATTGCACTGGATATCTGTGATGTCATGACATTCTTGCAGATATGACAAAACACAAAGTGCAGCTTGCCAAGGACTCAGAAAAGTAAAGTTGTGCTGAGAGCCAATAAAGTCTGTCTCCTTGGTTTAAAGCTCACAATAACCGCTGAATTCTTGTTGGATACTCCTGACCTTTAATACGTCACTGTAGGTCTGCTGGATTGTTCCCTTTTGTTGCTGATAGCATTTGTGCACCTCTTACATATGCTGGGGTTTGTTGTAAACCTTATCTTTTGAGCCATCGGGACACTACTGTTTCCCCTTTCTGAAACTATCTCTTCCACTACGAATCCAGTAGCTGTGTTAATTTCTGTTGTCAATCACACTTGTTGTTGCTGTACATATATAACATTCAAAATCAGCTTCAGCACTGTGTGATTCATATTTGAGTATGTTCGATTTTGATATTGGCTGTTGTGCATGTGTTGGTCTTGAGATGCTATCAAGAAACTTGATAGCATCAAATCTCAATGAATTCTCAAAGGGATTCCACGTCAACAAGGCAGTTAGTGAGTAAGGAGTACGGTGCGTCAACGTGTTGTGTCAGATGTTACCTGTGATAGAGGACACTCTTTGGCCAGAGTGCTTTGGTTCATTTCCTTCAGGAGCTCTTTGAGAGCATTCCTGACAGTCGCATGGTTCCACTGTTCACAGGGGAGGTCCTCCAACTTTGAAAAACTTAAAAAAGACAAAACCACATACAGAACTCAGTTTTGTTTCAAGGTTGTAACACAACATCTACCCATACACAGTTACTAAAACAGACCTGAAAATGATTTTACCCTTTGAGTGGTGTGGTCAGATAGCACTGCACCGTATTGTACAGAACTCCTGAATATTTCCTTAAACTCCACATTAACTCCTCAAATGCTGAACATCAGCAATCAACCTCAAACTCAGAGTTTGTGTTTTTATGTCGGTTCAAGCTGAAAACAGTCATTCAGAGCATGGAGCGTGCCAAAGCCCTGCCATTGCTATGGATACAAACATAAACAAGTAAACAAACCTGGCTGGTATGTGCCAAGACAATAACAATAATAAGCCTCTCATCTGGAGTTTATCTGTTTTTATCTGTCCATCAAGATCCTGCTTGACTTATTCGAGGGAACTGGAAGTTCCTGGCGCACAGACCCGCCGGAGACAGATAATAGATAAATCCCCGCGGGGCTGTTCAACTGAAGCTTCAGTGTTTCAATATTGCTGTTTGCAAATGTGATAGATATGCTAAATTCTTGAACTGCAATCAGCAGCAATGACATCAGCAACCCGGCGGACAGCACGTCTGATTCCGTGCAACCACACACGGCGCAGGGTTTGAGAGCATGACATGAAATGAGAGACATGCGGACTTTCCACTGTTGCTTTGGATAATCTGTGGAGGAATATTGGGGAAGCTGTATTTCACTCGCTTCAGGTGCGAACGAACAAGACGGGCTGTTTCTAATGTTGAAAATCATTCCATGTGCATTCCATGTCTGACCTCTGGAGCTGGATGCGTAGCGTGACCATGTGGTACACCTCCAGCAGCATGTCTGCCACTGTGGCCTCCGGCGCGTCTGTCAGGACGTGGATGGGCAGCGGGTTCCACCGGCCCACCTTAATGATGCCTGAGCCAAGGTGAGAGGAGGGACTTTAGTTTGAGAGGTTCAAAAATGTCCACGTAGAAAGCAGAGCAGGCAAAGAGGACGGAACACAGAGAGAAGAAATCCCTCGTCAATCTCAGCTAATCTATCAGCTCTATCAGATGCTGCATCCTTGATGTATTTTGTTGTTCCATGCAGGCTCGTCTAATATCTATGGTGCAACTTTTGTTGTGCATTCTGACTAAAAAGGATTTTAATTATTACCCAATCACTCTATTGCCTTCCTCTTTCTCTAATACCTGAGATTATATACTCTGTAGTGACATCAACAAGTATTTCTTTGTCTTTTGCCCTTTTTTCTCCACAATGTGAAGACATTCTGTCAAAAATGAAGGAAAGGTAAGAATTACTTTAGTAATTGTTGTTTGAGCAGTCGATTATCCAAATCGTTGCTAGTTAATTTGATGGTTGATTCGTCCTAGCAGGCATCAGCACTTGTTGCATAGCATTGTTTGAAATTACATTCTGCCCTAAATGATCTTTTTTGTCTTAGTAAGCTAAGACGTTGCTGGGGTTGCTGCAAATTATCTGTATGCACGTTTGCCTGAAAGTTGTTAGGGCTTCGGCTCAGTTTTACAATTAATTTTTAATCCTCTGCTTGGATGTAAGCGGCAACATACGTCACTGTTGTGATTGATTGTGTGTGTTACATAAGAAGATCTCTTCATTTGACAGATGTTTTAGTCTGCTAACTGTGGCGGTGTTAATAACTTCATTTTATATTTTCTGTCTGTCATCCAGCTATCTGTCTATTACTAAATAGAAAAATCAGCTTTCAAAGATTTTATGGAATAGCTTCAGTGTGCAGCTTTCAAAACGTGCCTCAAATTACAGAGAGAACAGTTCACTGTGTCTAAAGGTGAATTTTTGAATTAGTGGGTATTTAAGTATATTTTGAGCTGTTTAGCTGAAGACTCAAAAAGAAAGCAGGCACAAAACATGATACACACACAAACAGCGTCTTCACCCACTTGTTCACCCTCAGTGACACACTCACACACACACACCCTCGCAGACTCAGATGTACTGAGGCCTCAGAGTCACACACTAGCCGGGGTTTTTCATGGGGACTGGCTGGAGCTGTGAAAACTAAACAAAGCTAATCGCATTACTATCCTCCAAATGAGATCCAGACGGGTCCTCCGTCTCTCTCTTTCAGTCCCCTTACTCCTCACTGTCTACCTCCCCTCTCCCCTCCCCCATATCCCCCTCTCTCATTTTCTTCCTCTTGTCTTCAGATTTCTCTTCCTCCCAGACCCCTCTGATCTCTCTCTCTCCCTCTCTCTCTCTCTCTCCCCTTCCACTATGTTTATACCTCAGTTATATCTTTGATTGCAGTCAGACCGAGCCATGTTCTTAATTATCGGGTCATACAGGAGAAGCATCATTTAATCCACTATGAACAGACTGGCCTGGTTCCCTCAGGGCAGGGATCCCCAGAGGAAGACCACCATGACAATGCTAAGGTCTCAAACCAAAGAAAATGGCCATATCAATAGCAGCACTGTAACCCTTATAATATGACATATTTTTGAGGAAAAACAGAGGGAAAAACGCAGGTTATTTCATTACACGGAGAGATTTTTCTCATATTAATCACAGGCCAAGGTGCAATTCATGTTTTAAAATTACCTTGTGACAGTGATATTTCATGTGGTCTTTGTCTGTGGTCACAAGCAAAATTCAATCTTGCAAAGGCAACAACATGATTTTCACATGCACAGGTTTTGTTTCTCTATTTGAGGGGGATATGTAATGAAATGCATTTTAAAGACACAGAATACGACACTGAGATCATTTTATGGCCCTGAGCTCATCCTCCTCTCTTTTTTTCCCCCGTACACAATCAAACAAAGAAACTCTTTTTACTGGCTATCTGCAGCGTGAGGCAGGCTGAAAATAAGCCATTGCGATTTTGCTAATGCCAAGTTGGGTGGAAGCAAACGCGTGAATAAGCAGACAAACACCAACTCACAGAGGACACAACAGCACGCGGAGAAGTGGACATGTACATGTAGCGGCTCGCATGCAAGCACACAGCCACCCACACACACACTCACACGCTCACAGTGTGATGGTAAATGCATTAATAATTGATCCATCATTTTTGGTCTGCTGTTCAATGGGCTCTGCTTCTTGTCCACATTTAAAAGTAGAAATCATTGTTCCCATTTCCATATTAAAATTCCACCTCCCAGAGACGCGCTTTTATGTGGCCGGCTGGTGGCTTGGCTCATGTCTGAGTGTGCCCATCCGCACAAACGCAAACGCATACACAAATACACACTGATGTGTCTGACTCCTCTCATCAACACTCGCACAGGCCTGCATGCATGGATGCCTGTGTGCACGCTCACTCTACACACACACACACACACACACACATACACAGACACAATCACTCACAAATACGTGTGTACACACAATAATCCCATTGTGCTACACTAGGAGTCGCCTTCGTGGACATAGCAGCCTGCACACACATGCAAGGTCTCTTTAAAAGTGGTTCCAGGTTACAGCCAATGAAGGCACCCCAGAGGCACAAGTCATCCCTGTCACCCCGCCACCTTCACCTGTCACTAAACCCCGGGGAAGTGGTGATGGCAATCTGTCAGGATCCTTTCAGTGAGCGCCCTTCTGTTCACACGCTTCTCAAGTAATCATCTGTAGAATCATAGGCAGGAGCGGGAGCTCCCCAGCCCTTTTTTATTAATGTTGAATTAGCCTACACATTACTAACGCTTCATTGAGTCCTGAATCGCAACAGCATTTCAGTTGCCACTTGAAGAATCAGTTTGGCTTTGTAGCTTGAAGTAAAAAAAAAAAACACTTCCATCGTACAAAAACAAGGTCAACTAGGTCAACATAGCGTGAACTTCTGTTCTATGGTTTATGTTGATGTTTCCACCTACAGCTCACCAAACTCCCAGTCCAACCCTGACATCTACAATCCAAAAACAGCTTGTATTTCTAGCCCTGTCTGACTCTTTCTATAAAGCTGTTGGCTCCAGGATGTCAACAGCAATGTCAAAACCTACAAAGAAAAATACTAATTATGTATTTATTCTTCAAGATCGTCCTATTACCTCAAAAAAATGGCAATTTATGGATTTATAACCACATTAGCGACATAAATATAGAAGTTAAGTGAGCTTTGAATACCCTGTATATAAAATGGTGTCCAGATTGTAATAGCACCTTGCAAGAACCAAGATTACAATTCACAAAAGGTCTAAACTGAGATGCTCGGTAGATTGCTGACATGGTCGGCAGAAGTGACCCTTTGTGGCTTCTTAGACGTGGCATTGCAACAATGCTCTCTCTACCCCCTCTCTCTCACTGACCACTGTTAACTGTTCACTGACTAAAGCCGTAAAGTACAGGTCTGCTCCCATCCAGTCTATAAAAGCCTTCAGACCCTTATAATTGAAATAAACAATATCTCCCAGTTAATTACTGGGCTAAGCTAATTAAAGAAAGGCCGTGGTCCTCGGCAGTGACTTTAAATACACCGCTGGGACAGAAGAATGCAGGACACAATTCAAACAGGGAGAAAATAGCTGGGACTCTGTGTAATTTTGGTCATGGACCGCAGGGGAAAAAAATGTATAATTTAAGCCAGAAATTATTCATTTAACATAAACGCGTGTTTTAAAAAACAAAAAGTATTCATTTGAGAGGAGTTTGGTGGATGTGTGTGTGTGTGTGTGTATTTTGTCTGTGATACTGCATGACTACAAAGTATTCTACACCAAGCTTATGTTAACTTTGGTGTGAGTAGAAACGCATCCTTCCACGGGTTAAAGAGAGTTTACAAATGTGTGTGTTGTGTGCGCAGACACATGTACACACAGTGAGTGAATAGTGCTCCAGTCAGCTCTCAGCGATTTGTTTGTGTTGAGTTGCGATGTCCCGTTTAGTTTTGCCTTTGAAGCCCCTGGTGTGGGGCTTTTAGGGAGGACTGCATTGATGTGGACGGGGGACCAGTGTGGCTCACTGTTTTCCATACACACTGATGAGACAGACAGAGACCTCCCCTGATACTTAGCAAAAACACTGAGGCTAAAAGTGTTACTAATGGCATTCAGCTGCAGGCCATAGCAGACACTCCACATCGAATTTAGTGGGCTCTTCTGGACCATCACTGTAGGACGGTGTACATCTGTATGTGTCTTATTTTTCTAATTGACTCTAACAGGCTGTCAATCACATTCCAGAATTTAGGAACCAAAATGGAGAAAAGATCTTAAACTCAAGAAGGTGGCAGTAATAAGTACACAGACAGAGGATAGGATAGGTTATACAAAGTTTGGGTACTATTCATATCCTTTGAAACAACCTGTTATGCCCGCTTTGCCTACCCGTTATTTGAGTTGCTTATAAGAACTAGCATGAGCTAGAAGCACTGTTAAAGAAAAGACACTAGCATGAGCTAACAGTGTGAGTTTTATAAAAACATTACCAAACCTCATCTTTGAAAGCCAGTCACAAAATATCCGCTCTGATGACCAGAATTAGCCAGTGTTGCCTCTGACAAGTGACATTAGCTAGCTTTAACTGTGCTGTGAGGTTCGCATGTAGAAGGCCTACAGAGGACCTCAGTCAAGTTAACGATAGTTCTATGTGGACAAAACAATAGGAAGGAAAAAAAAGAAAAATGTGTGGAGTTCATCTGAGACTGTTTAAGCTCCAAGTAAAACGTGGAATTCACCTGTAACCCCTAAACTACACGAGTTAAAGGTTTCTTTTGGTTTTCAGTTTTCTACTTGGCAGGGTTTGCAGAAACATCCAATAACAATAACGGCATATTCTGTTGATAGCAACTCTGCACACAGACACTTTATAGAAGAACTACAACCTTACGTGTGATTTTCAAAATAAAATGGCTCCGATAATTGAGCTAGATGTAATTTACACCGAGCTATTTACAATTTAAAGCAATTTGAAAATACTGAAAAAGTGTACAGATGTTTTCTTTATAAACAATTGAGTGACAGCTGCTCTCCTCTCAGTTCGGGTGTAGCTCATCGTTGGTTTTCAAATTTAATTTGGGTTCATTTTTTTGTCATTTGTCAGTAATTCTTGAGACATGAAAACTCAACATATTCCAGCCATTGTCAGTCTCAAGCAGGTATATTCAGTCATTTCTTATCCTTGGAGCCAGAACAGGTAAGAATTGCAGAAGACCTGGCTGTTTTTGTGTTCACTCGATCATTTACCACAGCTGGATGCGTCTGCACACACCCTGGCTGTAATAAACTACTACTTTGTAAAAACTATGAAATATGATACATCTCTATTCAGTGGGGGTGACACCCACACACAAACTCTCGAGTAGATGACAATCTCCAACATTTTCCATCTTTTGGGATTGCAATATGTCGCTCCCTGTCACTCTGTTGTTACCACTTTATATCCATGTGAGGCAACTTCCATAGATAGAATTTTCTGCATACTTGAGAAAAACAGCAGTAAATGACACTGTCCTGTTGCAGATGACTACCATGTGTGCAACAATAAATTACAGTTTTTCTTTCCCTTTGCTCCGTAAACATTCTCACACATACTGCACACAAAAATTGCACACACACACACACACGCACACACACACGAGCACACACGCACACGCGCGCACACACACACACACACATGCACACACGCACACACACAGGCTTGCCCACACAAACACACAATGTATTTTTGTCTTGTGTAGACATTCCTGTGTAGCTCTTTGTTGTGTTTTTAATGAGTTTTATAGGCTCTGTCTGTGCCTTAGTTGTGTTTTTAAAATATTCTTGTCCTTTATGCCATTCTAACTGTGCAGTGTCTACTCTGAACAGAGGATCGAGTCTCCTCTTGACCCCTAAGCTGCATGCTGTTTAGCTCTGAGTCATGCGAGCCTACGAGTTTGCGGTTGGAAAATTATGACTGCTATTAATGACCTTAATTAAGCCATCTTCATACAAACCAAAGAACATTTCACTTCAGACATTTAGCTCGTTATTTTAACTGAGAGTCCAAAACAAGCGTAAGCACTCTAATACGGTAAGTCTGGTAAACCTGTAGCTGGCGCAGGCTGTCAGAGTCGCAAAAAGCCTGGTTCGAGGCTGGCTCCGTCTAAATGTAACAGAATCTGCCCACCAGCCCTCCCCCACCCCCCCCCACCCCCCAAGCTTGCTGATTAAAAGGCTATATCCCTGTTAAACAGGGGAATGGATCAGGGATCAATGATCCCTGCCTGGAAATAGTTTGGTACAACACCCCTCATAAAAGTGCAGCCATTTGTAGTCAGCTGATTCCAAAAAAGTGGGGACACTGTATAAAATGTAAATAGATTTGCAAATGAACTGTCAAGGCCAAATAACTTATCCGGAGTACTTTGAGTGTATTTTCCTGATTTCGGTAAACATCTGATCACACTTGAAGTCATTTACAGTATGTGGCAATGCAGAAACCTCTGAAGGATTCTAAAACCTACAGATTTGGTTCATTCTCTATAAACCTGTAAGACACTAGAAAGTTTTATTTTTCTGTTTTTCCAGTGTTTAATGTTTTAAACGTTTTATTCTTTTAAGATTCAATTCGAGGCCATGAATCATTTAATTAAATTAATGCCTGATGCATCGTAACCTAGAAGAATACATTATAACTTCCTGCCTTTGAGACCTTGTTTTACATGAAGTTAGACTATTTTATTTTGAAAATCTGCGAAGAATTTTGACTTTCTTTCAAAATATGGGACAAATCAAGCAGCGTGTCTGTGCTGGTGCTACTGTTTGTTGTGTCTGACTAACCGTGTGCTTGTGCGGCTGAGCTGTGGGAGTAGCCAAGGGCCAGCAGAGCTGTCTCCACCAGCTGAGAGAAGAGAATATCCTTCCTGACGAGGACAAACTCTGCATGCTCCTCTCTTCCCTCACATGCGTCCGTCTGAATCCCTCCGTCTGACTGCTCCACCACGCAGAAGACTGGAATCATCAGACCTGTTGAGGAGGAAGAGATGGAAGGGAATAACACAAGATTCTTTTAGGGTCTGGCTTTTATTGTCTCTGATCATCTCTCATAGACAGTGAACATGTGGATGGCATTTACTGCGGGTCCAGCTTATAATCACTTCACTCTTTTGTTTTACACAGTTGGATGTTGCAACACCTGAAATTCCCAATGAGCTACACACAGGCAAAGAGGGGAAGCAAATTAAACAGATCCCCGGATGGCCTGTTACAGTGCTGTCACTACCAATTGAACATTTCCAGGTATTCAAACAGTATGTCAGATACTCTGCTAAACCTGAAACCTCAACTTTACACATGCAAATAAATGACCAAATCCTAAAAGGCCATGGTTCAAAGCAAAACTGGTGTGAAGTATGATGCTTAATTGAAAGAATAAACAAAACATACGTCCAAATGATATTTACATGGCAAAGTGAGTTTTTCAGTCTTATAAATAAAGGCCAGGTGAAAAGCAGGGCAAAGACCTAGACCATCTCCCAGCAATTTGTGAATGTTTAAGGCTTTGAGCATTTCTATTAAACAACAAAATCAAGGGAATCCAAATCATGTGGCTAATGCTTCATCGGGCCAGGAACGTGCCTTCACGAAACAAAAATGAATGTTAGAAAAATGACTCATTCGCTCGTTTCCTGATCTGCCACCATTACAGTTAAGGTTTGTTTAGGTTCGGGCAAATAACACATAGAGACAAACACTTGACAGGTGGTAGGAGACAGGATGTGGGAAATATCAAACTCACATGCTCTGCTCGCCTGGCAAGGTTCTAGGACACCACAACAGCCATGTGCTAGTTGTCTTTTCGCAGACACTAAACGTCCATTCACTCCCTGTGAGTGTTCTTTCCCCTTAACCGCCACAGAAAATGGCTTATTTCACAAGCATAATACTATAATACCCCAGTATTTCATGCAATTACTTCGATTATTGGTCAGGTAACTTTAAAAACATTATTTATATAACAATCATAATGCACATTTACAGATTAAAACTCTAAAATGTTTAAACCGTGTCGCTTGATAGCCACGTGAGACAATATTGTAAAAACCCCTGGACATATTTCTTATTCTATTATCATTTCTTATGTATTTCTTTTTATCACGTCCACTATATCCACGCATTTTTTATTTAAAACCAGACCAGCAACCAAGTCTGTTTTCTCAGTATTGCCGCTACCTGGTTCCATTACATCAACGTACTCTCCCAGCATCCCTGTCATTCTGGCTCCGTGCACTAATATCAATCCTTCCTATCCAATATCAGCTTTTTCCTAAAAGCATTTTGGTTTTGGGCCACCTGTCAACTGGCAATTAATTAAGGCTCTTTGAAGAAATGATGGAGTGAGGGCATTAGGCAGCGTCCCAGCTCTAATAATACAGGCAATGTCAGTGTGTTTTACGGCATTGATACCACACAATACCAAACACACACGCAAACACCCACTCACACACACATAAACACACACCTGCTTCCTTTTCCCAGCAAGCACACACACACACACACATACACACACTCCCTCTTTCATCCAAATACATGAGGTGCATGCAGCATTAGCGCTCCTTCCCCAACGCTCTCCCACCTAGATCCATCCCGCCCGTTGTTTTAATCAGTCAATTCCTATATTTCTATTTCCTCTTCATTAATCACTCCGCTCCCAGTCCTCCAGGCTTTCATGGAGTGAATTACACACTGGAGCACCATGCCAATCCAAGTAAGTGAATTTCCCCCAACAGGGAAATATAACTGTCAACACAAAGCAGCTCCCTTTGACCAGTGCTCCTCTCTCTCTCTCTCTCTCTCTCTCTCTCTCTCTCTCTCTCACACACACACACACACACACGCACACACACACACTTACACACACACACACATAATCCATCTCTCCCTATCCACCTTAGTCTGTCTTCTCTTATATCCTATGTCCTGTGATTTTCCCACTGACTGTATGATCTGGTTTGGATGATGTGATGTTGCCTCAAACCTCTAATCCCTCTAATATGTATGGGGATGAGTGAACAGGGACATTAAAATAAGATATGCGTTTTGTGAGTGTGTGTAGACTGGAAGTGGGTGTGTTTTGGCAGTGTGTGACAGCGTAGAAGTTAGTGAACATGGACATCTGGTGTGTGTGAGCATGTAAATCTATTTGGGTTTGCATGCTGCTGTTGCTGGTGCCACTGTGTGTGTATGCGTGTGTGTGTGTGTATGAGTGGGTGTGTGTGTGTGTGTGTGTGTGTGTGGCCCCTTCCTCATGGCAGCAGTGAGGTTTGGAGGAGACACATTGAGTTTCCTAACTTCAAAGACAAGCCATCATTATTAGAGGCCAAACATCCATTCAGAACAGGAAACCCATTTCTCCTCCCTCCCTCGTTTTTCTGTTGCTCCCTCAATCCCTGATCACTTCTCCCAACACATAAACACATAAATTCTCTCTGTTCTTTTCTGTTAGGTATTCATTCAATAACTCATTGGTTCCTCTTATCTGCTCACTATGAACCAACCTGATCTCTTGATGACTTATTTAAAAGTTAAATCTCTTTTCCACGTCCAAACCAACAGACAATATCTGTACAGGCTCCATCAGCACTCTTCGAGTTATTGAAAGTAAAAACAGTAAAATATGTGAATAGACTTTACATGAAAAAGAGGATTCATTTGCTTTTTTGTCATATAAAGAAAAATAACGGCCTTAAGATTGGCTGATTGAGCTCTGTAGGAATACACACACACAAACATACACACACACACGCACACACACACATTAATAAGAAACAACTTTCACAATGAGTGCGGGGATCGATAAAGCAGAGTGAGTTGTATAAATCTTGTTTATATGAGGCAATCTCCTTTATTTGGTAAGCCTGTATTATACAGTTCCCTCCAGACTTATAGATTAACAGAGTAGGAATAGCTTGGGTTCTCCCTGCAGTGCTGCCATATTACAACACAGTGTACTGAGCCAAACTCAACTCAGCCCCAGGATGTGGCTCAATGCTGAGCCAGAAGCTGTCTGTGGCTACGGTACACAAGAGCTCCGAAAGAGAGAGACACTTGCAGCAAACGGACTTAGCTGTTGTCAGATACTGCCACCCAGCACACCACACAGCCCTCTCTGCACTTTTGGTACTATTTCACTGTTTGGAAATTTTGTCATTTTTTGCTTTTTTTGGTTCTAATTCTCCTGGAGATACCTGCTATTAAAATGGGTCTGCAAGCATCAGATCAGGTTTGCTGCTCTAAAGTCAAGCCTCAAGCCAGTCTCTTGCTCATTGTATTGCTTACCTCCTTGGGGTCTGGGTGGGGCCCCGTTGTGGCGCATGCGGGGTCCGGTAGGGCTCCCGTTCAGCTCCAGGCGACCTTTCTTCCCTGGTGGTGGGAGGCTGCTGAGGTCCGGGCTGCCCCCCATCCGCTCAGGACTGTCCTGGGTGATGGGACTCTCCCCTCCTCGCTCCATCCTCCAGACCCCCAGAGGAGCTCCAGCCAGAGAGAAGGAGTCTGCAACAGTTGGAGGGATTGCTTTAGTAAATGGAATGGAAATAGTTGGAATTTTCTATTTTATGGTGCTATTTCTTTCAGGGGAGTGGTATGAATTTGATTTCATTGTAAGGGTTAAGGATATTTTTACTACAAAGAAATCTAAAGAACAGATGTATTTCATTCCTCGATGCCGAAGATCAATAGACAGAAAGCATGTGAATGTGAAGCCACACGTGAAGCTGTTATACAACTAGAGCACAGAGGAAAACATCCGTCAGTATCCTCTGGTAGATTCAGTTTTATTTGTGTAATACATTTTCACAAAAATGTTTTTAGTGAAAAAATGTAATTATTTTCTCTCTTCTCCTTTTGAAAATGAATCACGTTGCACTTGACCCACACATATGGAAGACTACAATGCACTTTTTACACTATTCTCTTTATCTTTCCAAGAGGCTGCATAATTCTACTAATTTTATTTTACTTAGGTAGCACTTTATTTATTTTTAATGAATACCTAGAATAAAAGAAGAAAAAAATTCAAAAGTAAAATATTGTAACAGTTTTCTGGACACAGAATTAATAAGAAGTGATAAAGTGTTTTTTTCTTTAGTGCTCGAAAGGACACAAGTGAGCCATAAAAAAAAAAAAACTAACAAAAAAACAACAACAAAAATCCAGTGACTACATTTCTTTAAAAGGTTCTAATTGTAACAATGCAGTTTTAAATGTGAATGTCTTCAGCTTGGGAGTCACAGAACAGATGAGGACGGGAGGCGCTGACAGGCCGGCTAACTCAGTGCTGGCTCTGCTCCTTTTGTGGCATTTGTGGCAAGCAAGAAAAAAATAAAATAGCAGTTGCCTTTAAGTGGCAAAAGCCAAATGTATTAGATATAAACGGCAGGATGTAATTTGACACAGAGAAAGAAAGGACAACGGAGACCATCCATTCTCAGCCTTTGTTGAGACTGTAAACTAGGCAGAAAAAAAGCACGAGCACTTGTGTTTGCACTTTATGTACACACACATACACATAGCATGCATTTCCACAACCCTCAGCGCATAGATACATACACACACACATGCTAGTGGTGTGTTGGAGTCCCTTGATAAGAGAGCGTCTAATACAGGGTAATGCCATTAGGAAGGCTGGCAAAGCAGACAGGGCACACATGCCAACATGTCACACAGCAGCCAGCTCTCTCAGGCCAAATGGACTGCATGTATTTACATAGCAGCCCCAGGATAATAGCTGCCAGCATGTGTGACCCCTGCCGAAGAGAGAGAGAGAGAGAGAGAGAGAGAGAGAGAGAGAGAGAGAGAGAGATTAGAAACCGTCAGTGGAAAACTGCTGGAGAGTCCGAGAGAGAGAGAGAGCGAAGCATGTTAGGGTTTATGCTGGAGTATGGAAATCCAGTTAGTGGCCAGATCTGAGAGTGGAAAAACACAGAGGGTCTGTGTGCTGAGTGACACTGGCCAGCAATCCAGCAGAACAAATGAGGGAGAATCTGTGGTTATTGTCTGAGCGTGGCATATTCCACAGCGCTGCCCCTCCTCACCTCGCCCATGTTTCTGCATCTTTTACTGCTCCAGCTGTCACAACCCCAACAACATAAGACAGACAATATTTGGGACTTCCTCGTCTGTCCCTCCACACTGACTCTCAGTCTTACACAACACGGACGAAAAACACCATCCGCCCCAAAAAGAGAAGCATGAAAAAAAATAAAAGGCTGTCTGAGAAGTATTAAGAGCTCGGGCGCAATTTCAAAATGAATAATAAATTAGAAACATTAGCTTTGGCATGATTAGAAAGTGTGGGGAGGCAAAGATGGCAAACACGCAAGTGGCAGAGTTTAATAAAAGTGGCCTGAGAAAAAAAAAGGAAAACAAGTTCAAAGAGTAACACTGAGCGGAAAGCAACAGGCTGGTAGCCATAATTCACAATGCGAGGCTTGCTGAGAAAAGGGGAGGCTTTGCAAATAAATCTAACCGCTAACAATGTTGTAGCTGCAATAAAGAACAACTCAATAGAAGAGAACGTGAAAGAAATCCACTGGTTGCAGTTTACAGTAGGCCCTGATAAGTGCGGCTCTACCTGCCTTGTAAAAGCCGGATGGCAGGAGAAAGAGACCGAGACAGACTCGGAGTATTTATTTTCTGCGCCTTCTACCTCTTATTTAAAAATAATCCTGCAAGGAATATGTCTCCATCCCAGGCAGGCCCCAACCTGCCGAGGCTGCCTCACTGCTGGCGATCCCTATCACGACCTGGCCTCGCGACATCTCACCATCTAACCTGGGCCCAAACTCTCTCTCTCCCTCACACACACACACACACACACACACACACACACACACACACACACAGAAACAGCTCCTCACAGCTTCCCAGCATCCACTAATCTCTGAACACATCCTGCATCTATTACATTTTATTCGTTGTTTGGCCCAGGAGATAAAAAACATTTTTATCGGTGTGCTTTTTTTTTTTGTCCACCAACGCTGACTGGCTGGCATCTCAGAGATAAGATGTTCCATCTCGACAACGAGTATTACCGTGTCAAATTATTCTGAGGTGACGCACAGTCCGATGAAGCATGCTCTCGGTGCACACGAGTGTTTGTAAAGTACCTGTGAGCAACCGTAACTCCCTCTGTGGAGGGCGGAAGTGAACGCGTTAACAGTAAATGTGGAGTGAGACTTACAAAAAAAAAAAAAACGGAATGGTCGCAAACCACATTAATGGCAGGCAGTGGCGCCATCTCTGTGTTAGACTGTATTAAGACCATTTTAGACTGATAACCCTCCGTGAAGCTTCTCTGCAGCGTATGGGTTCTATGGTTTCAGCTACAGCTCAGTTAGCTTGTCATGGTCAGTGTATTAATGACCTGATGATTCAACAGAGACCTGACTAACTCTCCAACCCCCCGGTGTTTTACTCGTCATTTCTTTGCCGTTTGCATTTGAAACCATAAAACATGTAAATTGCTGTGAACTTGTGGGCGGACGTGCATGTCCTCATATCAGTTCAGGAACATCCACAGTCACAGACTGATAAATGCTAATCTATTTTATGCAATTATTATGGGCGTGGAGAGCAATAACCTTTTGTTCCATAGACAGTCTTTAAACAAATGTGGGCAGGACTTGATAACTGCCCTGACATTATATAGCACACTGCATGCCAATAGCTCTGACTGCCCCTAAAGGCATGGATTTAGAAACACTGATATAAGCCTTCAAACACTGTGATGGTTATCATCGATATCCTAAACCCATCTGTGCTGCATTGCTTGATAAGGTGTGTGATATTAACTTTCACACACCTTAGCAAATAGTTAATAAAGAAGTGATAAGAGTGGCTACTCCATATCTGTTATAGACAAGTACCAAATGTAATGTCTTTTTGATAAGGATAGGGTCATGACACATTTCCCAATTTATGGCTCATCTGAAAAACTGTCATATCTCTATGAGACACTCTCTAATTAGTCATTTAGAAAGAGCGTTAAGGCCTGTTTCTCTCACAGCAGATTGGCAGATGTACAGTAAGGTCTCCCTCCGCTCTGCTAGTCCCACATCGTGCTTGAGACGGGGACAACCTCATGTTTTCATGATAAGCCGCTATCAAATTCCACATTATTACATGTTCTAGACATAACAAATACATACTGAGGGCCAAAGACAAGATTGCAGAGCAAAAATGTCGACACACCCAAAGAAATAGAAGAGTAGGACACGACAACAAACACACCTATAAACAATATATCCAAGTCAAAGACATAAACACACACAAACAGAGGCAAACGTGTAATTCAAAGCCAGTCTAAACTCTACAAATCAGACGGCTGACAAACACTGATTGGTAGTCCCTTCCTTTTGAAAGACATATGCTATAATGACTGGTGTAAATAATTGTAAAGTGGAAGCTCCAGCACCAGGACTTGGAAGAGTCACTTTTAAAGTCCATAATTTTTCATCGAATCTTACTTTTTGATTTTTCAACCCTCCCCCTGGGTCTTTATTCTTTCCTCAGCTGGATTAGTTCTGAATAAACATTTATAATGTTAATGCCTGACCTCTGATAAATAATAATGAACACATGATAGGTAAGAGGAGGCAGAGAAAGGCATGAGCCACTGCTGATCCATGTTCAGATGCAGTAAAGAACTCTGTTTTCATGTTGTCCACTCCCCAACAACCACTCACACGCACACACACTCACATACGCACATGCATGTACGCACATGTACAACACTTCACTGTAATGCCACTGTGATAAGTTCTACGTGTTTGGAGGCTGAGAGCAGTAAACATGGCAGCAACGTAACTCCCTGAGATGACAGAAGTACAATGAAAGTAACTGTGGAAGGGTACCAAATACAGTCAATCACGGCGGAGCAGGAGGAGAAGCTCTGCCTGTGCATGCAAGAAAACAACAGATGTCAAAGTGGTAGTAAGAAACACAACTAACCTCTAGCGCTGCAGAGCTGACGACAGTGAGCCAACGCTACATGGCCTCTGAATTAGTGTTGCTCTAACCGCTTCCCCTGTATCTCTTTTACCGTTATGATACGTGTCTGCTAATGAAAGGCTGAGCCTCTGGCATGCAAAGTAAAGAGAGAGAGAGAGAGAGAGAGAGAGAGAGAGAGAGAGAGAGAGAGAGCGAGAGAGGGAGAGAGAACTTATGAGAGCATTATTAGCACTGATAGCTGGTGAGATTGGGAGAGGCGTCACCTATAGGAAAATATTCAGATACAGCTGTTCTTCCCGTTCCAGATCAGCTTTTATAGCAGGGTTATCAAGCTATTGGTTAATGCTTGGCTCTGCAGAGCAGATAAAAGAAGGCAGAGGGAGGAGGAGGTGGAGGAGGAGGAGGAGGAGGAGGCGGCGGAGAGGGGGAGCCATATTAAAAGCCCTGCTGTCAACCAAGCCCATGCACATGCTGAATGCATACATGTATAGCCAGGGAGGGACAGACACAATGAGGCTGGACTGTCGCCTGCTGCACTACCCACGTGCCACTGAGAACCACACAGGAGGAAGCAACGAGAATGATCGCACCGAAACGCTGTTGTTTCAAAGTCTGAAAACAGTACGGGAACAACATGAAACTCTTTATGTGGCTGTTTATGAGAAATGATTGCTGTTAGGGAAGGTTACATTATTGTGGAATTTGCCGTTTATGGCCGTCAGATGTGTTACTGTGAGAGAGTGTTGATGTGGAGGGGGCGAGTGTGAAAGGAGGAGAGACCTTTATGGCACACACACAAACACACATGCAGTAACAGGCAACTTTTTTGTTACTGTGGAGAGGGTCCACGGCTCTAACACACACACTCTCTCAGTTAGGAAAATAAGCAGGGCAGAGGGGGAGACCGAGGCGGCCTGGCTAACACGCCTGGCTCTCCCATAAACATATCATTTGATAATACGGGATGAAGAGTTAACACTTGGTGTTTACAGCCTGGTCCCTCAGGCTAAAGGATGCACATGCATGCTGGAACACACTCCTGGTGCTCACACACAGACAGACACTGAAGCCACAATAACCACAGCCAGCGTGCTACACACACTCCCTGCTTTAACACTTCCAGGGACCACACACTGACTCAGAACATAGTCTACACACACATACAGTCACTGCCAGGCAATGGAAAGGAAGAGGTGCAAACACATGCATGTACACAGTCCAGGAGCCGCACCAAGACGCTGTAGTCCAGGACGGAGACGGAACTCTGTGTGACCTGATGTGCTGTTTCTATGATTAAGTGCTGCCCTGGATGTAGAGCACATACAGCTAACACACACAGGCTGAGGGCTTATAATTGTGTGTGTGTGTGTGTGTGTGTGTGTGTGTGTGTGTGTGTGTGTGTGTGTGTGTGTGTGTGTGTGTGTGTGTGTGGGAGAGCTGGGAGTGTGTATGAGAAAGCTCAGGCCAGAGGTGACCAAGAGAGACAGAGGCTGCCCCATGACGCTCCTCCATTATCTAATCTGGACTGTAACGGTGCTGACACAGTCCTGATACCTGCAGCAGCCCAGCGGGGCTCAGACTGAGGCTGAAGTTGAGGCTGAGGCTGATGCTGAGGCTGAGGCTGAGGCTGAGGTTGAGGCTGAGGTTGAGGCTCAGGCTCAGGCTCAGGCTCAGGCTCAGGCTAAGGCTCAAGCTCAGCCTCAGGCTCAGGCTCACACACCTCCTGACAGGCTTCAGTGTTTCACCTGCACGCCGCACACATCCTCGCGCCTCAGCACCTTTGCATATTTCATGCTTCACATTATGCAAATATTTCCTTTAATATTTTCACTACCTGGTATATTTTACATATACTATTCACGTTCTTTGCAATGTTGTAAAATGTTTTGGATTTTCACTGTAATGATGTATGATAATGT
>CM055202.1:21310547-21518047 GCA_029224185.1 Karalla daura | reverse complement strand
ACATTACAGTGACGGGGTGTGAATGCGTCAACTATGGGCGCGTGTCGCGCGCAATTGTAGAATATAATCATATATAGATTTACATAAGACTTAAAGAGAACGCATTCTAATCAGAGGAGTACCATCAGAAATTTGCATTTTCCCAGGAAGATTATTATTCACATTTTATTTATGTGGCGTGTATGCTGTGGTGTTCTCATTCAGAAAACCATTTAAAATAAATTGCGTAATGGTGGTGTTACGCGTCTGCTCGTTAAAAGTGTGTGAAGCTTTTTAAAATGAATTGTGTCCAAGCATTGCCTATTGTTATATTATAAAAAAAATGTCTTCTTTTTTCCATTTTTTCTATGTTTCCTCTTAAAGGTGAAGCCTTTTATTACTATGATAAATTGTGCTTTTTAAATCCACAACTCACAGCGCCGCTGATGGCATGTTTGATTTGATCTGATTTTTTTTTATTATTTTTATTATTTCTGGCTCAATATGTAGCCTCTTCGGTTAGAGCAGGTGACAGGTAAGGGCTATGAAAACAGGACGTTCCCCGAAGTGCGGGAAATAGATCTATAGAATGAATAAAGAGCGCACGGAGTCCTCCGTTTCTCCATTTTAATTTCGGCGCTATTAGCACTGGGTCGGCGTGGCGAAGGTGCGCGGGTGAGTTATTTGTGCTGCGGGCTGCGTTATCCTGGAGAGAGGAGAGGCAGCGTGTCGCTGAAGCTCTGCCCGCTGCTCTCTGCGCTCCTGCGGCTGCCTCGGCGGCCACGGTGAATAATTCAGGGCCTGCAGGGCTGCCTCCCGCCTACAGCCCTCCTCCCTCCCTCCTATCTGCTCTCCATTTCTTGGGGAAGCTGGAATCTAGGAACGAGCCCAAACAAGCGTAAAACAGCTCCACAAAGAAGTGAATGAAATATTGATCCCTGAAATAAGCCCCGCGGAAAACAAATTCAGCCTCCGCTGTGAATAATTGATTCCGCCTCCTCCAAAGCCGCTGTACAACATGATAGTGACTGCGGGACACTTAGTGTTATTATTGAGAACACATTTATTTGGCCTGCATCCGTGCGTGTGAGCGTGTGAGTGTGTGTGTGTGTGTGTGTGTCCCACCTACTCCCTGTGACCCAGCCCCACCCCCGCACCCCCGCGGAGCAGCAGAAAATAAAAGCAGACTTCTCCGTATTCCACATTGAGCAGCAGAGCAGTTGATAGAAAGTGATGCTGTGATTGTGAGCAGAGCTGGCCTCCGGCACAACCTCATTTGCAATTCAACAAGTCAGCGGAATCCTGGAGAGGAGAGCGTGTCTGGCTTGGATCAAGCAAAATGAAGCGTTAATAAATAAGCAGAGGGCCTTTTGGCCCTGCGCTCACCGGACAGGCCGGAGGAGGATGCGTCATTCCCCCGGAATCTCCACGTCCGGGGAGGATGCAGGATGCTGTATACCTGAGCGCATCCTCCTCTGCGCGGCTCTGCGGGAGCGACGCCACAAAGTGGCGCAAAGTCTGCGCACACACAGCGCGACGCACAGAGACAAACGCACGTGTGTGCGCTGCAGCCGCTCTCTAGAGACGCCGACACTTGTGCAAAGCCAACCGCAGTGATGCGCCATTTGGTGTTGACATGGGCTATGAGGAACATGAGGACAAGAAAAGTGAATTCATCCCGTTTATTACACCGTTTTAAAGCAATCATGTCGCTTGATTACTCGTCCAAAGTGATTGTTCACATTGTCACATCCAGTTGTCTCTCTCCACTTGGGCTGACTGACATATTTCCCCTTCCTCCTCTTCTTCAGTTATATCATTATTTGTGACTTCCACCATGAACGTCATCAACCAGCACAGTTTCCCTTGACGCTTGTGTGTGTGTGTGTGTGTGTGTGTGTGTGGGTGTGGGTGTGTGTGTGTGTGTGTAAGAGAGAGAGAATGTGAGAGTAAGCAGCGGAGTCACTTGTGGTAGTGTAGACCAGTCAAAGCATTAGCGCACATTAATACAGTGAAACTCTGCGATACCATCATTTTTCTCTACTACTAGTATTAATAATAATATTAGTCAAAATAATATTAATAATAATAATAACATTAATAACACCAACCATTTAAAAAAACAATAACAATATCGTAGTTATAATTAAACGCAATGCATTGCAAGAGAATTTTGATTTTTACTGATGCATAAATGACAATATTAATAACCTACTAAAAATAAAAATCAAAAACCGAAATAATACTAAGAATAATAACAGCAATACTGACACCAACACTATAATAATAACAACATTAATAAAAAAATAACAGCAACAATAATAATAATACTACTAATAATAATAACAATAATAATAATAATGATAACAATACAATTCATTTAATTCTGAGTGGCTGCGCTCGGTTTTTCGTGCTTGTGCGTTTTCCGCTAAACGAGGCGCTGAAGGTTGGAGTCCTGCGTCAGGAAAAAAAAACAAAAAAACGATAGCAACAAGTAAGTAATTAAGAAGCGATCTCCATGTCATCACGCAGTGGGCGAGCGGGCCCGGAGAGCGTGGGCCTCCGCTGCGGGCTCAGGGCTCCGGGGATGGCGGGGGTCACTGGGACCGTCCTCCGGCTCTCCGAGGCGCGTGCCATCCCTCATCATCGCCCCCCCCCAGGTAATGGGGGGCTGCTGGGGACAGCTGCAGCCTGGACACCAGTGTCAGCGGTGGAGCTTGTTGGAGACCTTGGTCGCCTTTTTTTTTGCACTTTTTTTTGCACTATATACAGTAAATGCATATTTTGACTTAAACTTAATAAATACATGTGTTGCAGGTGTCAACACGGTTTTGTCTAGTATCGCCACACATTTCTATTCAACTCGCATTTACATTTTTCCTTACTAAGAGCAATGTTGTCATAAAAAGTCATCTGTAGCTTCCCTCCAGTCTTTTTTTTTATTATAATATGATCACATATTTTAATGGAAATGGTTAATTATATAAATTAGAGCATTTAGTGCAGGGTAATAAGCTGTTAAAAAGGAACATTTTGATCGTTAATAATTCTGGCAGTTCATAAAAAAAACTGTAGGAGGACCTTAATCTTTCACCAGTGAATGAACCAGCCACATGCAGTGATTGAAATCTTTTTTGATCATGTGTGTATTCAGCAGGGGGACAGGAGAAACATGGTCAAAAAGGTGTTTTTCCACAAGCTGGAGAGACGGTGTGACATCAGACATCATGTCTGAAGATGACCCTAAGACAGCTGCAAACAGTCCTGAGGAGTGAGCCGAGCCTCCAGGTCCTGCTGCTGCTCCCAGCTCAGCTCTCTGTCTGAGCCCATTGAGCTTTGATATGAAACGCAGACGATTGTTTTCCTCTGGCTAAAAGCCGTGGCCCCGCCGGCAGACCCCGTAGCCTGTTTTCCTCCCAATAAGTTCTTACCTGAAATCAAATCTGCCTGCTTAACGAGGAGGGAGCGAGCTGCAGGGGGAGAGAGAGGCGGTTGTGAGCGTCAGCACTCTGCACTATGTCATTGGGCACAAGTATTTGACAGTTGGAATTATCTGTAAATACTTCATTAAACTGTGTATGAGTTCCCCTCCTGTGCCTCATGCTCCACTTCTGGTAAGATTTACAAATGATAACATAAACACTTTGAAAAAAAAAAGGCAAAGAAATTCAATTCTCATTTGAAAAGAATTGCAGGAGGGAGGGGAAGGGGCAGGCTGGGAGGATTTGATTGGGGCCCACGAGCAACAAAACAGCGGAGGTCTCTGTAATGAGCTTTGGAAAGTGTGCGCAGTGTTTGGGGGCCAAGGTTTACTTGACCTGCCAGGGAGATTGTCTTCCAAACGGACATGGTGCCAGAGGCTGAGTGGGCCGTCCAGGCCCACTACCAACTACCCACGCTGGCTTCATTGGAGCAGAAACCAGAAACAAGCAGTTCCTGGGTCAGCTCCTCAGGTGAACCTAATTCATCCTGCAAGCTGGCTCCTAATATTCAGCCTCAGTCAAATGAAATTCTTTCCCTTCAAGTCGAGCTCTCAGCACTTAAGTGTTCCTTGATGAATACTTGTTCCTCTCCTAAACACACACTATCTCGCTGCCAGTTCAATAAAGTACTCTCTGGATCTCAGATGGTTCAGTCTGCACTCAGACCCATACTCACACACACACACACGCACACACACACACACACACACACACCATAAAGTGTCTCAGAGTCGCACTGGGCTACACTTGTGGTGCTGGCCCCTCTCTGAGGCCAGCACAGTCCCCCTGGCAGACAGCCACAGTCCCCACGTCAAGCTGTCTGTCCTAATAAGCTGGCTGCCAGCCTCGGCTACCTGAGCCTCATGTCCACAGCAGGCTCATGCTTGGAGGAAACGGAAACTGATAGGCTTTAAAAGGGAGTGTGTGTGGGGGGAGGGGGTTGTAGGTGGATGGAGGGGTGGAGGGGAGGGCACAGAACCTGAAAATATTTAAGAGGTGGGAATGAAATTATTTCAAGGAGTCCGTTTGCAGGCGGAGACAGAGACGGAGGAAGCCAAGAAAAGTGACTCATATATAATCAAGTGGCTTTATATGAAGAACCCCCCCCCCCATACACACACACATGCACCGGTCCTTACCCTGCTGCATTCTGGTCCCCGTGCTATCCAGACATGTGTTGTCCTTGGTCCAATGTCACTAATTTCCCAAACGTCTCTTCACTCCAAGCCGTCAGCACCAAAGACACTGATGAGCCAGCGGCCTTGTAACACGGGTGCAGGGTCATGGGTGGTTTCACTTTGCAGGTCCCCCCCACCCCATGTGGGCGGAGCCAGTGCATTCAAAGTAACTGTCAATCATTTACTGTCAGAGGCCGAAGAGGAAGCTTTTGTCTCCCAAAGTAAATCCGGGTGATTCCTCTGAAGGGAGTCAATGATTAAAGATATGCTCTGAGGGACAGCACCACTGGCTGGGTGCGCTGTTGGGTCACACTCAAATAGATCATTGGTTTGCAGAAAAAGACCCTGAATAAAGTTTTGGTTATGATAAATCAAGTTACTGTGGGTCAACTGTGCAGGAAATGTCAGAGCAATACCTCCTTGAATAAGTGTGTGTGTGTATGTGTGTGTGTGTGTGTGTGTGTGTGTGTGTGTGTGTGTGTGTGTGTGTGTGTGTGTGTGTGTGTGTGTGTGTGTGTGTGTGTGTGTGTGTGTGTGCTGGCTCCTCTCCGAGTGGCTGTCAGAGCGATAGTGATCTGGCGGCTGTGTGCAGCCTGCGGGGTCAGAGGTGAGGTGGCTGCTGTGATCCTGTGTTTGTTATTGCTTTGCTGCCCTTGGACAGGTTAACATAGCACACTCGGCATCAGCTGGCCAGCACACTTCCTCCAGCAGACACGCGGACAGTGCTCAGTCAGTGGGCCAGCGCGAGCTGTCTCAGGGTCACTTCCACATGTGTCAATGGTCCCGAGTGAACTAATGGGAGCTGGTGAAATGTAATCCCAGCTCAGGGAGGACAGGAGCCCTGGGGGCCTCTCTGCCGGGCTCCTTATCCCCAGATGGAGGGAGATCCATGTCTGCAAGCCACTGTGGCGCTCACAAACTTTGATTATAAACGAAGTGATGCTAGGTACGTTCTAGAGCCTGTCTCCAGTGACTAAACATTGTTTTAACAGTAACGTGTACAGCAGCGCATAGTCCATTGAAAGCCGTAGGCCGCCCTGCTATAGTGGCAACACATCTTTAACTTTTCTTTTTCTATGTTTAGGTTTCTGTGGGGTTGGATGCTTGGTTGGAGTGGACGAGTTTTAAACCAACTCAATGAGGAGGATGTTTATTGTTACAAAAATCATGCAGTTCCATAGGACCTGGTTCACAGTTTAGTCTCTAATCTCATTTTTTTCTCCTCGCATGCTGATGTATAAACTCCTTTCTGGTTGCCTTGCATCTTGTGGCAAACCAATACTGAAAAAAAAGATAAAATCCTAGGTTTCAAAAAAGTCAGATGTAACATGATCTTTACTGGATCTCAACTCAACTTTATTTGTTTTTAGTACCAGTTCATAACAGCCATTATTTCAAGGCCATTTACAAAGAGACAACAATATATACATAGTAAAAAAAACCCTGTCCTTAGACACAAAAGGCTGAGGAACAACTCCCAAGAAAAAAAACTATTGTTTTCTTGAAGAAAGATGTCCCATCTATGGGAACACAAATGGCAAAATATGCCGTACATAACAAGCAGTTTATCACATGTAACATTTGACATTTCTATCACAAACACAGAACTAAAGATATAAATAACATAGAAATAACAGATATAACAATTTCCCATTGTCTTACTAATTTGAAATTCTTTTCAAATTGTTCAAATATACATAGAACAAAAATATATTTAGAATAGAACAGAAAGTCTTTATTAAGATAGTACAAGAACAGAAAACTGTTCACACATTCAGTGATTCACACACAATCACATATCATTTATATATATATATACACATATATACATATATGTGTGTGTATGTATATGTATATGTATATATATATATATGTATATATACTTTCACCTGTTTATTCATGCAGTTAAATAAAAATAAAATAAAATAAATGAAGTACAGGGGTTCATACAGCTTAACGCATGTAGGTTTGGAATATTGTCACTAATTTGTGAAAGGCGCGCTGCCTATCAGCAGGACCGTGATGAGAAGGACTGTCCCTGAGCTCACAGGCTTGGATGTATTTAAGTGACGGGCCATAGCCCACGGATTCTTTGATGGTGTAGCCTCCATAGCAATGTGAGAGCAGCCACATCATAGTGACTGTAGCCGAGCCAGCAGAGGTATGCTAATGGTGGCAGGGGATATTTCTCTGTGCGTCACAGGTCTCCTCTGAGTATGGTGGTCGGATGCCCACCCACCTCCTTCATTTTCATCCCTCAAACACTCAACAAAGATCCGCTAATACAGAACACATTGGGGGATAGAGGGCAAGAGCTCTGGACATGTGAGCCTAAATCCCAGTGCTCAATTGGTTTTCTGAAGTGACGCAGCATGTCTCCTTGCCCTGATCCTGTATTGCCTTTGGCTACATACAGTACTACTGCTCCACAACATCACTAGAATACATAGGATGATCATACTTACCTGACAGTGAATATGTGATTGTGTGAGTTCGTTCTCTGCTCCTCCACGCATATGCGTATGCAGATGTTCTCCTGCATGTGTGCGTGGTGTTTTGCAAAAGCTGTGAAATGAAAACAAATGGGAATCCTGAGTGGGGTGAACATGACGGATGGAGCTTCTTGGAGGGAACAGAAGCATTAGTGTATATAGTGAGGGGTCTGGTTTGCCACATGGAGTGTGTGTATGTACGCGTGCGTGCGTGTGTGTGTTTCTGCGGGGGTGGTAATAAAGGAATGGGAATGACAACGCAGATGAGGGGAATGGTGCAATGAAGTCAGTGACAGCCTGACAGTGCCAGAACCTGCCATGTGCTGCTCATTATCTGCCATGAGCTGCAATGATTTAGTTGACAAAGCATCACATTAGTGCAGTCAATCCAAGTGTGTGTGCGTGTGTATGTGTGTGTGTGTGTGTGTGTGTGTGTGTGTGTGTGTGTGTGTGTGTGTGTGTATGTGTTTGTGTGCCATCCCTATGATCCAGTCAAGTGAGTGGTCAACAAGGCAGTGTCGCCTAAATGACTTTAAATATGTTTGCTAAACTATGCTACTTTACCTGAGTTGTTCAAGTCTGAACAATACTCCCAAAAGTGTGTGTGTGTGTGTGTGTGTGTGCTGCAGGGGAAAACTATATCCTTCTTGATAAATAAACTGAGGTGTGAAAAGGACACTGAAACATTGTTTAATTCGACATTTGATGCAGCGATTTCACTTTTCTTTCCAGGAAAATTGACCAAAGGAATTTCTTGGAAGCGATTCTTACAATGATTCATGCAAAACACTTTGCAGCACTCAACAGTAAATATTAATATAGAAACAACAGGGCAGCAGTTGTTGGGCTTACACAATAAAATGATGTATGTGATCGGGCAGAAGTGCAATGAAATGAAGTGGATTCATTTTAAACGCAACTAATTCGAGTGAAACCTTAAAAGGTTGACGCAAGTCAAACAAATCAAAACAAAACTTTTCAGCTAATATAAATGTCTTGAAATGAAACAATGGGTTTGGAAATGATTTCATGGAGCTAAGGTTCAGAGCTTACTTTACTCGTCAGGGAAAACCGTTTAGAGACAATGTGAAAAACACCAACAATGAGGATTTACAGAGATTACAATGTCTGGATCTATTTTCTGCATCAAATTTGCTGTTTCAACAACAACAAAAAAAGCAGGGCTCCGGGAAACTACATCCTGCAACTGCATAGGGCTCTCTGTGGGTGAGAGAGAGAGAGAGAGAGTGAGATGGAGAGAGAAAGGTGAAAGGGCTATGTAGACTAGGCTAGAGGAGCAGAGGATAAGTGAGGGACAGGAACAGCCAACACTTTTCTTAAAGCGGAGCTAGACCTGTTTTATCTCAGTGCCAGGAGAGAAGCAGGGAGAGAGGTCTGTACTGGGACAAGGCCAAGCTCAGCATTGTGTGGCCGGGGGTGGGGAGGTGGGGGTGGGGGTGGTGGGGGGGTGATAAGATTAAGTTGCTGTAGGTCTGGGGATCTGTCTGTCTGTCTGGGAGCTGGGGAAGGCCTGCCCTTGGGGCTAACTGATTAGGCCATAATTTGAGGGGTGTCTTAAGGGAATGGCCACGTCTATGCCCACCACCACCACCCATGGGAAGCCGGGTGGGTGCAATTGGACCCAGCGTGAATCAACACACACAAATACACATGCATGCTTATGAAATGATGGATAAGCAGTTGTGGGGATTGAGAACAGGAAGTGATGATTTAAACAGAGCGCCAGAGACGCCAGCAGTAGGGCTGCAAACCCACACTCTCTCCCACACGCCAAGCATGCACAGCCCAGGGAACAGGTAAGCCAGGAGTTAGGTTTCACATTCCCAGCACAAGGCACAAGCACAAAGTCAATCTGTTTTAAGCACTCGGAATCAACAACGGATAACAGGCCTACTGGTATCTAAGAAGTATTGCTGAAAGTGATGAAAATACAGAGAATTATCGGACTCTGTGGTTCCCAGGAGCTCTGAGGGGCGTCTAGCATCTTCCCACCAAACGACCTTATGTTTTACTCCACCCTGACTGTCTCTGCTTGCCAAAGAGCAGACAGACAGGGCAGTAGAGCTTTTAGCAGCTAAATAGACAGATTTATTTCTCAGGAGAAGATCAAAAGCTCTCTCACAGCTCTGAGGACAGCAAATGTTCCATCTTTTTTTCAATACATTTTTGACCTTTTGACATTTTTGACCATAACAAGGCATGGTCATAACCATTCACTCTCACACGTTGTGGAACTTAAGCACCTGAAATCAACCTAAATATTCTAAATGTTGTCTGCAGTATGACAGAGTATTTCCAGTCTGTGCAATGAGTTGAGCTAAGTGGATGTCAGCTGTCACAAGAATTCTGTCCAACTCTTGCCAAGACAGTCAAAAAGTATTTTCACACTGTCAAACCGTTTTGTTAACGCATGATAGAAGTTATCAGCATTCCCTGCCCACAGCATCCGACTTCATATTTTAATGCAGAGAAAAATGCATGTGCATGCGGAATTTCAGTATTTTTTTAATCAACTTCTTTATCAGAGACAAAATAACAACAATCCTTGCTGTAATGCAAAAAAAAAAGAAATCCTATCTAAAGACTCTGAAGCTTGGCGATGGCATCAGTTCTAGCAAGGTGTAGCTAATAATGTGGGTGTATTTCTCTCCATACATATGTGATTAATGAATGAATGAACCCTACATAAAGATAGCAGTCCACTTTAGTCCAGTTACCATGACCCCTTCCAATTTGAGGCAATACAGGCAATAACACGTGTAATAAAAGCCTATACAATATTTATTGTCATCACTTTTAAGCAAATACACTGATATTTATCTAGTAATTACAGGTACTAAAGTTCAGCCCTGGGTTGTTTCCCTGCCTTGTTTGGCTATTGCCATGACACTGCGTGGGTCTCCACTGTCAACAAGCGGCCTGCAATCTCTCATTAGATCAGCCGCTATTAGGCCAGAGAGAAGGCACTGAGCAAACACTATCCCTGCCTTTAAAAGCGGGTTATCTAATCTCCTCAACAGGGATGAGCTGGACTTTGGAGTTCACAGACAGACAGGGCAGTTTGTCCACAAGTACTGCTTGGCACAGGAATACAACACCACTCAAGATCAGGCGCGTCCTCATTGGTTGATTGCCGAGAAGGTCCTCATTTGGAGTATGAGCTTTATGAGCGGGGATCAGATAAGAGAGTGCTGAGGGTCAGATAACGCTGCTGCTGCTGCTCAGGGAGACAGTCCTGTGGGGATGAACCTGTCACTGCAGGGCTGTGGTTAGCGGCATTACCCAACTGGCTCTCTTCTTTGGTTTTATTCAAGTGCAGGCTTGAGGTGCATTTCTGCCCATGAATTAAAGGATTGTTCCCTGTTTTTTTACAGTCCATCCTAAAACAATACTTACACAACCGAACGTTCCATACAGCCACGAGGAGATCTCCCCCCAGCTACGCTGTAACGCAATGAGAACGTCATTTCTTTCCTCGTTTCATTGCATTAAGGGATGTAGGATGGTGGATTCGGATCCCCATTTCTCATATCAGAATTATTTATGGGCTTATTGTGTTCAAGAATCACAAATTTTGCATAAAAGGTTTATATTTCTTTGACCTCATGTTTGAAAAGGATGAGGCACAAGCATAACCTTGTATGTATCCAATTTCCATTAACCATTACTACATGGCTGGATGTGGTCTGTTGGTCCAGTGACCACAATATGTTATGTTCATGATATACATGATGGGCATGCAAATGTTGTTTTCAGAAACTTCAGAATGGGAATAACAATAAACACATGTACGGTATGCTTCTAAAGAGCAAGAAAAAAAACATTGCACACTGTCAGTGGCAACAACAAAGCATGGACAGAAACAAAAGCATAAAAGCCCATGAAATGAAGCGATAAAAGGACACAGAAAGTGGAGAAATGCTGCCACGACCGAAGAGTCTCTCTGTGAAGGCTCATTTAAAAGCAAAGGTATGTACCTGTGTGCAACCTTTGCCCCTCACCTTTTGTCCTCTTGCAGCTGGTCCAAAGCTGCAGTCAGGACACAGCTATAGCACTGTTAATGCACAGGTAAGACAGAGCCAGGCCATGCAGGTACTGGAGAAATATTCTCCTTAATGTAGACAACAGCTAGTGTGGTGTTGCAAGGACACGTGTGCTCTGGTCGATTTCTCCTCCAGTCTGACACCAGATATTTGGTTTTGAACCTTTGCAATGGTCCTGAACTGGGGAATGCACGACGGCTATGCTTGGATTTGTATGTTAAAATAGAGCTCAGGTTGCAGGTAGAGTGTTTGACAGCAGGACAGGTCCCAGAGATTCTTTTCCTAAATCACAGTCCGGGTTTTGGGGGACAGAATAAAAAGAGCTCAGAGCCAGAGGAAGTGTGACATAAGGCATTTGATATCAGGGGGACAAGCCAAAGCAAAAGCAGTATCATGAGTTTGGAAAGAAATTCTTTAGGGGAGACACCTGAGCTGAGTCTGGAAAACTCAGCCTCGTCGCAATGTTTCACCTAGGTATCACATGGTGTTTTTTTTTTTAATACAATAAGATCTTCACTGAATATCAATAATTTGCTATTTGTTTGACCTGATCCTGGGCATCCATCCTCTCCCGTCTCTTCACCATGTATGCATAAATCTCTGTTTCTCTCTCTCCCTCTCTCTCTCTCTCTCTCTCTCTCTCTCTCTCTCTCTCTCTCTCTCTCTCTCTCTCTCCCTCCCTGTCATGGCTGAGTGCTCTGGTCCAGGCTGGGAGGCAGAGGCGGCGGTGTATGCGGGCCTGGCCTGGCCCCCGGCCTGCCCAGCGTCAGCCTAAGTGCCTCTGACAGCCCACCGCACAGTTATTAACTGTGATACGCCACCACAGGGCCCGGGCAGGCCCGCGCTGAGGGGAGGGATCCACCAGAGGGCTCTACTCTAAACACAAAGGCTGCTTTCACCTCTCTGCAGCCTCCCCTGCACTCCAACACACATACACACACACACTAATATATATTTACATCATGTCATATACTATGCATACAGTTCTTTTATTCACGTGGCCCTTGAACTGGCGCGAAGCTGCTCCGTCTGCCATGCATGCATAGCCCTGACACTGATGGGCTGGCTGAAACTGCTACGAGGGCCTTAAGTGAGGGATTACTGCAGGGCATATACATACTCCCGCTGCATACGTACAGACGCCTCGTCGGGTTTATGTTGCCGATGGAATGCCATCCATGCACTCATGGCTTTCATCCATATAGGTGGTCTCCGGCACTGTTTGTCCTGCGCTCGCCCTCCAGTATCCCAGCCACCCCTTCTCTTCCTCAGGATGTGGGAGACCAGAGAGCCATCAGCCCCTTCAAACAACAACACAACACAGGTCATTAGATGACAAAACTGGGAGAGAAATAAATAAATGTTAGCGAGGGGGAGGACAGACAGACAGAGAGAGAGAGAGGGACAGAAAAGGAGAGAGAGTGAGATCCATAATGACAGTTGACTATGTTTAGCCCCCAGAAAGGCATTGGGATAAACAGCAGCTCGTCCGAGTGAACAGGAGGGCTTTAAGTCGCTGAATTGAAAACCCCTAAAGCCACTTTTTCCTGCCCACATCGGCCATAATGAGAGCCCCACCATTCAATTGTTGAATAGTTGAGGCTTTTCCCTTTGAGGTGACTGGCTTTAATATAGCAACACGACATACACAGTGGAGCAACGGACGACCCCAACAGTGTTCAAAGCTGTGGCGGGATAAGGATACGGCTGACATGCATTATTCCTTACAAAAGCTGCCCTTTGTTTGCTTTATGCTCAGATCCCACAAATTGTAGGTTTTGTCCATCAACATTTCTTATTTCGGGCAGAGTCCTTTTTTCCCTCCTTGCCCCCCCCCTTCCATTGCTGTCCTCCCTGTCTTGGCATGTGTTGGTGCTTCACGCCACATTGCTACACACACATTGAAAACAGTCCAATTGCCTTTTTTTGTTGTGTGTTGAATTCATCCTGGCCTCGATCTCGTGAATAGAAGGGGGCAACGCGACGACCTGTGTGACATGCAGAAATGTGCAAGAAACAGTTTGTCCTACATTTTCAACTCTTTGTCCTCCATTAAAGGACTCAATTTCATTACATTACTGGCAGTTGTTACTTTTTATGAAATTTGGACCTGATGGAGGAGTCCGGACTATAATCCTACTCAATGAAAATCATCTGAAGCGTCTTCAACACACCTTGATTTGTGGGGAAAAAAAGATTTCATTATTTGTCTTTGTTTACTTGGAGAAAGTCAACTGGCCAAAAGACAATCATGGAATATATACAAGCATTGGGTGTGGATACATCCAGAAATGGAGAAAGTTATTAAAATATCACTCCTTTGTGTCAGTTCATCAAAACAGCACAAAAGCCAAAACATTCCGCATGTTCCTCTGGCATCCAAATATCAAATCAGTGAGGAATATGTGTCTGTTTGTTTTGACAACAAGAGCAAAGCTCTGTCAATGCAGACACCATCTCTGTAGATAACATGCACCGTCAGCAGGCTTATGTAGCCTTTGGATCAGGTAACTTGCTTTAATGGTGCGCCGAAGACTATGAAGTCTAAAAGAAACTCTGACCAGAATGAAGGGGAAGGAGGAGAAACCATCTCAATGGCAACATCACTGCCAAAAGGCAGAGGCACATCTGCTTTTGAATCTCCATATGGATTCCTGACAATTGTACTTTGCGTCTGAGGGACTTAAATAAAACAGGAAGATGACTTTCTCATATAATAATTTGTGGGAAATGCTGCAACATGACCATATTCTTTTCTGAGTAATACTCCGGTGTCATTTTGGGGACGCACTCGTTACTAACTCTGTGCCTGGCAGGTCAGGCACCATTAACCAAGCACACTGCCGAGTCAGAGCAGGTCAAAACACCCAATGGCGCCACTACACCCTCACACACACCACACACACTCACACACACACACGCAGGCACAGAAAATAGATTGCTCAATTAGCCCTCCTTTAGCCTGTGCCTCTCTTAACCCTGCAGCTACGCTTAGAAATCATTACACTCAGGGTCAAGTGTGATGCCTGTGCTTATCTGCGTTGACAACTGGCAAGTGTAGAGCTCTCCTCCACCTACACACACACATACACACACACTCACACTCAGAGAAACACACTCACACATACAGTCAAGCTCCTCAGCCCTCTGGTGTGTGTTGTGGGCAATAAAAAGTGATTTACGGTGGGATGTGTTTGAAGAGGCAATGCTGCCCTCATGTGCTCTGCAATTTGTAATTACAAGTGGTTTAAAGATATTATTTGTGGACGATTGGTAAATCCCCAGCATTACTCACTTGGCCCTCTCTCTCTCTCAGAGCCACATGTGGGTGAAGGCGTGGAGGCGGCGGCGGCGGGGGGGGGGGGGGGGTCCAGGGGTGGTGGGGGTTCACAGGCTGTCACCTCACATACTGAGAGCTGTGATGGAACCCTTAGGTGTATATGCTGCTGTAGGTTGAGGTGCAGAATTCTGCACTGTTTACGTGGGGTGTGTCCCTTCAAGCGTGCTACACTGTCATACAGTAAATAACGACTAACTCCAGGGGGCATCTGGCATTAATAGCAGCCTTTTGAGAAATATTCCCCAGCTGTGCACAGTTTGTCTCTGTGTGTTCTGGTGTCCTTAAAAGGTCGGAATCTTGCTTGTGCCATTAGGATGGAGGAACAGTGAGAGGTTTATCTGCGCCGGATCACAAAGCCTCTCTTCTCCAGCCCTGGAGTCTGAAAATGACTATGGGATGTGTGGTGGGCCTCCAAGGAAACTCCCTTTACCACAGCTCTGCTATCTCTGTGGGAGTTTATTACACAGAAACTGGCCACACACATGCATAACACACACAAACACACAGACACACACACAT
The DNA here is from genome assembly GCA_029224185.1 of Karalla daura. Classification (NCBI taxonomy): domain Eukaryota; kingdom Metazoa; phylum Chordata; class Actinopteri; order Chaetodontiformes; family Leiognathidae; genus Karalla; species Karalla daura. Next base: position 21,502,993 of record CM055202.1, on the reverse strand, counting down.
ACACACATGACAAACACATACACACACACTTATTTACAAACTCATATTGTGTGTGCAACAGTCAACATGCATCTACTATGAGAGATTAGTACACACACACACACACACATGCCCTCCTTTGGGTACATGTGTACACTGTTCACCACACTATAAACTAACCATCATGAATCTGTCTCTGGATATCCCCTGCCCCACCCAGGCAGACAGACTCCCCCAACAACCGTCCACCCATGGCCTCTCCACCCACAAGTGCTGTGTGTGAGTGTGTGTGTGTGTGTGTGTGTGTGTATGTGTGTGTGTGTATGTGTGTGCGTATGTGTGTCTGACACTGAGCCACCTGAGCTGGAATGGCAGCTGTAACAGTAAAACAAACAATGGAGCAAAGCCAGTGAGAGGTCATGGGGTCATGAGGTCACTACAGGTGAGAGGTCATCTCACTCTCACATGGACCACATACATCCACTCTGGTAGGGACAGTAATGTACATTAGCCTTCATGTCCTGTCTTTGCCATAATTTGAAACCTCTTTGAAAACACTAAAAAGCTCAAATCTGATATTTCACATAAACTAATTCTAACCAATTTTGATATAGATTTTTGATATAGACCCTTGAAGAATCTCCAGTCTCTAAACATTTATTATATTGAAAATTAATCTTTAAAAATGCTCTCATTAAATTGGCATTTAAAACATTAAAGTCCTGAAATGTAATTAAATAGTAATGTTGATCAGAACTGAGATTAACAGAAAGCTTGTTGTGAACAAAAAAAAAAGGTTTATCCGATATCTTTTTACAGCCGTTGTTTTTATGTGGCATTTTTGTTCCCAACAGTAAAATTAGGGAGAATTTTATGACAGTACATGAGGGTCATCAAACTTAATAAGCTGTAGAACAAGTTATTCATTTGATAATAAATCATTTCGATCACATATATAGGTAATAAAATCATGTTCATCACAATTGCCACATTACAAAAAGACAAATCTCAGAATCGACAGCAGCATCTGCCAACAGGGAAGAAAAATATCTTATCTCAAAGAAATAGAAGTTATCTTGCTGGTAAGTCTGACATGATCATCCATCATCCACTATGTACTATCTTACCCGCTTTGTGGCTTAACAGAGTGGCATGGGTCTGCTGCAGCTTATCCCCAGTGAAGACAGAGTGAAGGAAGGGAATATAAGCTGCCCGTCCATCGCAGGACACACACCCCTACTCACTGTCATACTCGCACTCAGATCCCTTCTGCATGTTCAGCTCTGATTCTGGAGACTCGATTATTCAGGCATACAGAGCAAGAGAATAGAAGAGAATAGAAGACGGAAAGGAAAACGAAGTGAAACTTGCAGACTAGAAAGTGGTCTCATGAGAATAATTTGACAGGGAGGGAGAAAAGAAAATGAAATGACGTTTTTCATTCATTTAAGATGTTGCTGAAATTGCTGCCGATTAGATTTACAGTTATACTGGCATCATGCTTAAGACCACAGGGGAACGGGACTCAATGGCACTGGCAAGAAAGAGATAATTCCACCGTATAGGTTGATTCCTCATTTAGGTACAGGCATAGTCCTTAATGCAGACTAATGCTGGCTGATGGATGAGGTCCTAAATTAACAGTATGCATGTTCTTTGAGATGACCATCTTCTCTCACAGGTTTCACGCTTGCTTTCCATATGAAAACCATTTCAGAGGTCTAAAGATAAGATGAACATTCACGGAGGCGTTTACCTCATGCTCAGGGCCTGGTCTTCTGGTATTTCAGCTACTACACAATTATTTTGACCTCCCTGCATATGTTTGAGTGGAAAATCCCTTTACGTACACTCATATCATGATGGGTTCATGCTAAATAGACTGGATCTTATATGGTGCTTTCCAAGCCACTGCTTTGTAGCGCAAGCTCCATCAGCCCATTCTAACCCGTCCATACACTGGTGGCAGAGGGGCAGCGTTCCCCTGTGCACCCAGGGGCTGTTACCAATCAGGGCCAGGCTGCAGGGCTCCCTAGTGACAGAGGCGAACAGAGGAAGGCCCGCACCACCTTCTGTCACCTCCCCTCACTTCTGTCACATCCAGCGAGTGAACCTTGACAGGCACTCCCGGCTCCTCTTCCGATGCTCCTTGAGCGCTGCTTGCCGGATGCCGCTGGTGATCACTGGCGACTTAACTTCAACTCTGACGTCACCTGCTGGTAGGTCTGGGCCATGACAGTTCATCACAATTCATAGAAATCTTTATTAACGCTCAGTTAAAAGTACATTGCCCCCTGGCACGCCGAGTAAAAATGGCCAGTTCAATCACACTTAAGGCCATGACACTCGTAAAAGATGGCGCTGCAGTCACTATTCAAAACACGGGGGAGCGGAGAGCCTCGGGAGCCGAACGTCAGTAGCTCCGGATCAAGGAGCAGAGCGGGACGGCGGAATCGAATGTGAAATGCTGCGGTGTGTGTGTGTGTGTGAGGTTCCTGCGGGCCAGAGGAGAGCAGACGGGCAGTGTGCCGCGCAAGGCTTCCGTCCGCCCAGGGCCCGGAGCGCGCGCCGATCGCCAGGCCTCCTCCACGGCGGGTGATCACGGGGGGGGGGTCAGCCCCCGGGTCACGCTGAGCCACCTCAACCGTCACGGCGGCTCGAGCGCAGCGCAGGCCGATTTCAAGGGGGGAGGGGCGAGAATAAAAACAGAGGATGTGCCGTGGTCTTTCCCATTTACAAAATGTTATTGTGCAGGAAAAACAGTCGCAGGCAGGAAGAAACAGCTCAGTTCTGAAAACGTAGGATGGGAAAGTCAACTTCAGGACTTGCACGGGTTTAGGGCCGCGGCACGCGTCTGCTCGATCTTAACACTCCACCCGGGTAGGAATGAGGGGACTGAATCATTAAAAAAAAAAAAAAAATCTTATTATACCATAATGCAGGGACAATAATGGACAAAAACACAAATGTGTCCTTTTCCTTTTCACGCTCACAATAAAACGCCTGCAACCGTCCCACTGATCTCAAAAGTGTAGAACATTACAAATGAAATGGATACAAGCCATCCTGAGAACAGTCTGAAAATAATAAATACACCCTGGCCAGAATTCAGAGCACCCTCCTGCTGCGAGAGTGTGTGTGTGTATGCGCCTGTGTGTGTGTGTGTGCGTGTGTGTGCGGAGACGGGAGATATCTCAGTCCAGGCTGTGTCTGTCAGTGCGTCAGTATCCTTGTAGCCCGTTGTAAATTTTCTGTACGGAGCTCTGTTTCAGGAGGCCGCGGATGCCTGCGAAAAGGACAAAAAGAGGGAGAGAGGCGTGAGAGTGAAAGCCTGGCTCGGGTGGGGAGGGGGGGGGGGGGGGGGGGGGGGGGGGCGCGGGCGGGGGGGACACTCACCGTCTTTCTGCTGCTCGTCCAGCTGCGCCTGAGGGAACTCCACGTCGAAGGTGATGATGAGGGAGCCGCGGATGTTGATGTTGTCGAAGTTGGGCAGGCCCTCCCCTTTCTTCCACATGCGCGCGCCGGGCTTGGTGATCTTGTCTCGCACGATGTGGACCTGGCGCGCACGCACACACACACACACACACGCGTGCAGGCATTCAGTTTAGCTGCCCCATTCGGTCGCACAGTTAGAAGGGGGAGAGTACGAAAGGGAGTGGGAATAGCTGAATAGGAGCCCCTTGACAATCCCAGGCTTAGCTGTGGGAATGTTATGCTGGCCCCTTTCATTCTTATCTGACCATTTGGCCGTTTTTTGACTGACATTTCAAAGTCCAAAATGTCGATATGGAGGAGGACGTGTAAATGGTTTCGAAATTCTAGCTCCCTCCAGAATGTCTACAGTGGGGAAACCAATCTGTCAGTACCTTGTGTCCGTCCAAGTGTACGATGTCCATCTCAAAGCCGACCAGCGCCTCCACTAGGGAGATGGTGACGTTGGTGTACAGGTCGTCCCCTCTGCGTTCAAACACAGGGTGTCTGTAACAAAAAAAAACAAAAAAAATCCACATATCACATCACTGTACGCCACTACTCTAGAACAGAAGTTGGACGGAAAAACAAATCCTCCTCGTACTTTAAGACTTTGATGCGAAAGCGAAGATCTCCGGGCTCGCCGTCAATGTGAGGCTCCCCTGCGGACGCGGACGAGAGGTGAACAACACAACACATTTGGATCGCGACGGCAAATGACCTCCGTTTAAGCTTTGGGGGGGGGGGGGGGGGGGGGATTACCTTCTCCAATGAAAGGGTACTCCATTTCATCTCTCACTCCCTGTTCAATCTCTACCTCCAGGGTCCGCTCTTCATTGACCAACCTGGGTATGGTGGCAAACGCACGGTGCGATGTTAGATCTGGGCAATTCCAACGCCAGGCGGAAAAGTCTACATGGTTGAGAAAGCCGTCGGGAATGCCGATGACAGTCGTAGCTTCACTCACCTCACGTTGGGACACTCGTCACACACCATCTCCTGAGTCATCTGGAAGCGACCGGGTCCGAGCTGTGTGGTCCTCATCTCCTGTCTGCAGTTGCACTTCCTTTTGCCGGGGGCTTCTTTGGCCACAGGCTTGTTACGAACAACCTGCGCAACAAAGCCGTTTTAGGAAAAAACTACCACACGTCAAAGAAGCGAGGGGGTACTGCCCTTTGAGTCTGATCTGGCCTCTTCAAAGAGTTTGACAGTATAGTAGAAAATAGGATCTGGTTAATCCAATGGCATCCAATGTTCGCCCCATTAAGCTAGCTTGTTTTTGTTCAAATGTACTTAGTCGAAGCCAGGATCAGATTGGATGGAAATCACAGGCAACAGGGAAAGGTTGTGGAATGCTCTCCTTGGAAGATTCCAGAGTCACACATTCATCCCCAACACATTTGATCATCAAATGACATTAAACACGATACCGTCAAATATGGTATCCATGCACATTACATTCAAGTGAGCACGACCACGATTGTACAGTATTGTGCAAACAGTAGCGGGTGAAGGGACATTTTGAGACAGGCTCTTAAATTAGTATGATTGAAGGAAAATAACTGGCACATTTGCACAATGGGTGTGTGACCTGCTATGCTTACAAAAGGAAGCCCTGAGGCAGAGTCCTTCTTTCGGTAAAAGGATCCAAACAGCTCAGATCAATTATCCTCCCCGTCGATGTTTCTGGGTCATTTCACTGGTTCAGGAACCAGTTATCGAGTAAAAAAGGACTTCACTGAGCACCAGTCTACGTTTACAAATGTCAAGTTTAGGGACTGAAGAAACGGTGAAATGAGTTCATCCTCACCTCTACAAAGTTCCCGGAGTACACCTCTTCGAGCGTGACCTCCAGGTCTAGTATGATGTCATTTCCTCTGGGGATATTGCGGTCCTGTTGTTGTCGGTTTCCTCCAAACATGAAGCCAAAGTCTCCAAAGAAGCTAGAGGAGGAGGACGGTTTAGGAGAAGGAGGAGGGTTGACATTTATCAGCAGCAGAATGTGTCAAACACATAGTACTTACAACATACATTATGTTATTACATATTTTTAAGCAGTATTTATGTTGACCAATACTGTTGTTATTAGATATGAGTGTTTTGTGTGTTTTTCTGCTCATCTGCCTTGTAACAATACAGGATAATTCATTTTGAAATTTCCCAATTGCCGGATTAATAGTGGCATATTCTATTCCTTTCCACCGTTTGTGCTTTATCCATGAGACAAAAGAGTGGGCTGGCAAATCAATCAGTATCCCTTTGTTATCTTATGTCCTGCAGAAAATCCTGCAGCGATGTGAAACCAACCTGGAGAAGATATCATTGTGTGAGCCCTGGTGACCCTCTCTGAGTCCGTCCTCTCCATGTGCGTCATACTGTTTCCTTTTCTCCTCATCGGAAAGCACCTACGGGTAAATAAACCAGTCAGTCACACAAGTCAGCTTTTGAGGTGCTGTATTCATACTACAAACATCTGCATAACCACCGATATAACAGTGTCATAAAACATACACTGACCATCGGCACCTCTTGTAACTTGCAATTCAGAAAGCTAAAACCTTGCATAGTGAATCCACAATGCTAGTGCCATCAGTGTCACATTTATTGTAGTTATGCCACTTATCTACGCAGCTTTAAAGAATTTGCTTTAATGAATGGTACAGGGAAAAAAAAGACAGGGTGAATGACAAGTTGTCAGCACAATTCACTTAGTGTATGAGATTGAAGCACACAGGATAAAACCACTATAGGCACATAATCATAAACATAAACAATTCCCTGAAATGTAGACTGTATGTAAATCAAGTACACTGTTATCAGTGTCACTGTGAGATACTTCGGTGTGAAAATGTCACATGAAACCAGCTGAATTTCCTGAATCTACTCCCACTTAACAGCGTCTGGTCTCCCTGATCACCAGCTGTGCTGTGCAACAGCCAATCAAATGGAGCCACACGGTACAGTCGACCAATCAGGAAGCGCACCGTTTCCAACGACAACCAGACGGCAGGTGGCGAGAAGACCGCTTTGGTCCACCTCAGCAGCTACACGCCACATACGACCCCAAGACATGTCCCCCAGTGTCCCCACAGTCCCATAAACACACCCCAGAGATTTAAACGAGGGAACCAGTTCCGGCTTTTAGCGTAACAACGGCATTACACACACCTCGTAAGCGGCACCCAGGTCTGCGAATTTATCCTGAGCCTTGGGGTCGTCCTGGTTCCTGTCGGGGTGCAGCTGCAGGGCCAGCTTCCTGTAGGCCTTTTTAATGTCCCGGACTGAGGCACTCTTACTCACACCCAGGATCTTATAGAAGTCTCTCCTACCAGAAACACACAGAGGGGCAGGTTATGGACGTCACAGAACCAGATTTACTACTGCTTAGTTCCACAGCTCGTATGATGTGTGGTAGATAATGCAGACAGGGTGGACAGAGCTACTGTAACTCGTCCAGAGTGAGTTACTGTGATGGACATTGACACAGACATAGACGGCATAGACAAAGACAGCTAGCTGTTGACAGTGAGGGGAGAAGCCGGTTTAGCTTCCCTGTAAGAGCAGCTAGCTCCCTGCTAACAAAGCTAACGTGATCTAGTTCCCCATAATGTCTACTAAATGGCAGCAGAGTGGTCAGTGAGACTGTCTGGGACAGCTTGCTGGCGGCTGAGTCCACTGAGGGGAGGGTTAGCCGGCTAGCAGAGCGGGAGCTCCGGCACGCACATGCAGGTTAGGTCTGGACCAATCACAGAGGAACATGTGTACCAGCTGGAGATGCTGCTCCACACTCTGTCCCCCAGCTCCCCTCACTGATCCTCACTTACCCAGCCAACACCGCCGGGACCAGGTAGAGCAGCAGCCAGCACACATGGCACACGCTGAGCGTTTTAGCAGCCATAGATCCCAAGCTTCCAGCGAGGACGAGGTAGAGAACAACAACCGGCTTCTGAGGATCCGAGCCCCGGCCAGTCACCAGGCTGCTTCCTGCTGTCACTGAGGGACCGCCCCTTCAAGGAGGGAGCCCCGCCCCTTTACACACACACACACACACACACACTTTCAAAATGTACCTTTGATCGCCACTGGCTGGAATGACAATAAAAAAAAAGACAATGCATATCTCCTCGTTTTACCTTAGGAGATATGCATTGTCTTTTTTTATTGTCATTCCAGTCTCCACCTACACGACAGTGAAACGGTAACAGCAAATACGTGAGTAAAGAGCAATAGTGTAGGGAATAGTAATAAGGCAGGCGGGTCATAAAATAAAAACCCAGAAGATAATACAAATGATGATGCTCAAATCTTTTGTGTGCAAATATGGGATTTCAAAAGCTGTTCAGAGTTACATGATAGCATACTTACATACGTAATTATTTAGTTCCCAGTTTTTGCTATTAACGGTTGTTCAGTTGTTGGTCTCAGCTTGCTCATGCATGTTATCTGTCGGGCTGTATTTAGTTTTATCTGGGATGTCTCTTCATGTAAAGTGTCTTGAGATAACACCGTTATGAACTTGCAGTTTAAAGTTTAATGTAATTCAGTTTTATTGAGCGTCAGTTTCATTGTCACTGTTGTCATCACTGCTTGTTGCTTTTTCTGCAGCTGTTCTTTCCATTTCACTGCTCTTTCTCTACTTTCTGCCTGCTCTCTGTCCTTTAGTAGACATAAAATGAATGTGTGTGTGTGAGTGAGGCGTAAATAAGTGAAGGATGGACACTTTGGAGCGCGCAGCAGGCCGAAGCGCGTCCCCGCGGTGCGCGCAACAGATGTCAGGAGGAGTGCGCCAAATGTTCAACGGCAGATGTGTGTGTGTGTGTGTGTGTGAGGGTGTGTGAGCCGCCGCCTCTCTCCACGTCAGCTCCAGGAACCTCATCTCCACGGTCACATCAACGTCCCCGACCCCGGCTGTCAGCCCTGAAGGCGGCCTGAAGCAGGGGGTAAGTGACGGGGCGGCATCCAGCCTCAGCTCTGCTAGCCTCTACGGGGCTAGCATTAGCTCGGTGCTCCGCTGGGTTAGCCCGGGACCAGCGTCCTACCTGCTGCCGACAACAGCGAGCGACTTCGGGGAAGTTCTCACTAACCCCCGGACCTAGCAGTTTCAACACAGAGCCGGATCGGTTGATGTCTCAAGCTTGCTGTTGCGATGCCTAGTCATGTCAGGTGTCGGTGACTTAAGTCTCGTTGCCACCAGTGCCGTTCTTCCGTCAAAACATCATCACCAATAATAATAATAATAGTTATTTTTATTACCATAATAGCTAACTTCAAACGAGCGGCGTAGAAGTCCTGTTTTAGAGTTTGGAGTAGTTTTAATTTCGCTAATAAGTGATTTGCCAGTTTCCTGCTACTTTGTTAATAATGGCAGTGAAGTTGAAGAACTCCCGGCTCAGAGCAGGTCCTGGTTCGAATCCCGCCTGGGAAAGCGGGAATGCTCCGGGTACTCCACATTTCTCCCGGGGTCTCAAAACGTGCCTGTCTGGGCTTATTGGAGGCTCTCAGTTGTTCCCAGTTTTGTGTGTGGGGCTGTCCTGGATGGGATGGACTAGAGAGTTGTCCAGGGTGTATTCCCTGCCTGCAGATAATGGATGTATGTTACAGACTCTAAAATGTTGATGCGTGTTTCGCTAATGCCATGATGGAGTCCTTAAATATATAGCTGTGTCCACACTTGATAGAACTGGCGTTTGCTCAGTGTGTCATGCCTTTGTTTGTTTCCTCCAGAGATGGAGGCAGACGATGTTAGCATATGGCCACGCATGGAGCCCTTCTTACTGGGTGCTCTGCAGGTGAATACACTCCTCCATCCCCTTTCATGGACTAATAATACCTAACACGTGAAAGATGCAAAATAACAGGAGTTGATGCTTTTCCAGGTGGCTCCCTCATCCAAGCTGGGTCTGTACTACCTGCGTAAGATAGCACTCTACGTGCGGACCCGGGATGGTTGCTTCCCCGTTTTGGGTTGGCCTATGTGGAGGCACATTGCCTGCGGCAAGCTTTCACTTCCAGAGGACCTTGCTTGGCTCTACTTTGAATCCTTTGACCTGCTCATAGGGCACCCTCCCGAGGAGAGGCTGGAGTGGGCAGAGTGTCTCTCCCAGTGCTCCTCCAGAGGCGATCTGGACCAACAAAGGAGCAAGGTAAACCTGAATTACCAGCTCAAGACACAATGACAACTCCCGTTCACATTACAAAACGCACTCTCAGTTTACCTCATGGTCGAATAGCCATTCACACACCGAGCTTTGTGTCTTCACACCCTTGCTCTTGGTGTGTACCCCTCATTGTGTTGAGTTTAGCTCCAGGCAGAGATCAGAGTTCAGCATAGTTTTTTTTTATCACCAACTCGGAGATGATCAGCCCTCGTTTCTTTTTCTGCCCCTCTCTCCAGTTGTCTGTGAACACCCTGCAGTTCCTCCTCTTTCTCTACATTCAGCAACTGAACCGGGTGTCTCTGCGCACCTCTCTGATTGGTGAAGAATGGCCCAGCCCTCGTACACGCTCCCCTTCTCCCTCCGACCGAGAGGCAAAGACCAGTTCTCAGAACAAGGTTCTTGTCCCTGTGATAGACAAAAGATCCACTGATGACATCGCTGGCTAACGTGCAATGATCTGTTCTATTCTATTAACTACCGCTTGCTTGCTGCACAACATTGCAGTGCACAGTATAAACTTTTCAGCTATCTGTGATGAACCGCTCATGTTCCATGTGTTTGTTGTTTGGTTCAACAGAACTGGGATGATCAAGCCCACCTGTCATTTGTAAAAAGTCATCTAGGAAAGATTCTGGAGCTTCTCGTGGACCCGGGACAACTGTCTCAATCTTGCCAGGCCCTGAGAGACTGTCAGGTCTGTGGACGGTCGGCACACATTGTGTGGAAGTAAACTTTCAAGTGCCTGTAATCATTCATTTGATCATGAAAACATACGTGATACATGTTTGTTGTGTTTTGCACAGATCTCCTTGGAGGCGGTGCGAAGCCTGGCCCTGCTCTTAGAAGGCTCTATGGGCTCTGGCAGACCTGTCCAGCCCATCCACCGCCTGCTGACCAAAGGTCCACTGCAGACACAGGCTGGCTACTCTCCACTCACCCACTCCTTCCCCCTGCACAAACTCCTCTCATGCCTCAAGCAAAATCTTACACTCAACCCCTTTGGGATCACCGCCTGCCTGCACTCGGGCAAGAAACTTGCCTGGGCTCAACAAGGTATCCTGAAAGCTCCTGCACTAGTGCAATTGCTTAGAAGTAACCCAGAGTAACTCTGAGTCTGTGGGGGGTAAACATCATGAAAGCGTGCTTCTTTACAGTCACCGTTTTTGTGTACCTGTCTCTGCGTCCCCGTTCTCTACTAGTGGAGGGAGCCATGAAGAGAGCCAGAATTGCCCGGAACACCCACCTGGCCCCGCCTGGCAGTAAGATAGTACTGATGTCCCAAGTCTTTAAACAAACACTGGCAAAAACCTCAGACAAGCTGACAAGTGCCAACATCAAGATCCACCGCTGCTCGGATGCCTTCATATATCTCCTCTCGCCTCTCAGGTAAGACTTGGCTCCCTCTCATCCAGCTTCTGGACTGTGGTTTGGCATGCTTCTTCATATACCTGCTCCCTCAGGTCTGTCAGTGTGGACAAATGCCGTGACAGCACCATAGTCCTGGGACCTGTAGAGACCAGTGTTCACATCCACAGCTGTAAGAACGTGCGGGTGGTGTGTGTGGCCGGCCGTGTGGCTGTGGGAGCCTCTTCATCCTGCACCCTCCACCTACTGACGCCCACCTGCCCCCTGCTCCTACCCGGGAACATGGATATTACCCTGGGGCCGTTCCACACCTTCTACCCCTCCCTGGAGGACCACATGGCCAGTGTGGGGCTGGCTGTGGTCCCGAATGCCTGGGACCAGCCTCTGCTCCTGGGGCCCGACGGCCTGGGCGACCCCTCCCTGGGGACATCCTCCAGCCCAGACTCCGTCTGCTACCGGCTGCTGCCGCCCGCTGAGTTCCACACTCTGGTGGTGCCTTTCCAGATGGAGGGGGACACCAGTGAAGTGCCGGGGGAGCTGCCCCCAGCGTACCAGGAGGCACTAAATGAGAAGCAGAAGAGGATCCAGAACTGGCAGAAGATCATGGTGGAAGCCCAGCTCAACAAGTGAGTGGCAAAGCAGGCCCTCCTCCTCCTCGTGCTCCTCACACCATTATTAATATGTGGATCAATCTAATGGTGCTTAAACACTGTTATCCATGTTTGTTTGAAAATACGTTTGATTATTCCATTGTCCGGGGTGCCATTTTAATTAGTGGAAAGTCATAACAGAAAAGTTCGCCCGAAACGATCAATCGGAATGTGATTTCGCTACCCCACTGAGGTATTTCAGAGTTCAGAGTGCCACTGGTGTCGGAGCACTCGCTCCGGGGGCTCTCCACTCACAGTGGATCGTGACAGCACATGTCAGAGCATCCAGGTCATCGCAGTCAAATCATTTAGGTGATATCTCTCCGGCCCTCTGGTCCACTGTGTTCGTTTTACAACCGATTCCTTCCTCGCCTTTCTCTTAGGGAGCAGAGGCGACAGTTCCAGGAGATGGTGGAGAGCAAGTTCCATGAGTGGCTTTTGGCAACGGGCCACAGGCAAGAGCTGGACAGCCTGATCCCACCCACCATACCGTCTGTGAAGGACTCTGATGACCCTGCAAAGGACATTACCGGGGGCAACAATCCCAAGACTATGAGGACCGGCCGGGCCGTTGCACACTGAATGGTTGGATCGGTCTCGTTTTGGGCCTCAGTGGGCAGGATAACTGTGCTTCACCTGGGAATGAAAGTAGCGTTGGGGCAAAGACCTGGAGCTGCTGCAGGCAAAGGATGCATGCTGCAGGTGTTGTTGTCCAGGAAGTGGAAGCGCTCTGGCAAGTAGCCAGCTCTTGACTAAACTTCCCTGGTCACCTATGACTGTTGCATTCTTAAGTCAAAGGCTGATCGATCCCTCCTTTCACAAAAGGCAGCTAAAACCTTGCATGGCCAAGCCAAACAGGGAGTGGATAGGCATGTTGTAAAACAGCATTGCAAATAACTGTGTAGAGGGCTACAAGAAAAAAAACAATGAAAAAACATGGGTGCAGGATCTGTCAAGTCACCACATGCTGTTCAAAGGACGTCTCGAGGCTTAGAGTGACGGTTTATTGCTGATCGTCAACTTTTCGAAACAGGAAAATCTGAAGTGGAGTCAAAGAGCAGGTCCGGCTGAAGAGGAGCGCTGATAATCCTCCAAACCCAAACTTAGGGAAGGACTCTGAGAACTGAAATCCGCCTACTACCTAATGCTGAAATGTAAGAGTCATTCATGTTTTGTAAAAAAAAAAAAAAATCACTGTGACGCTGTTATGTTGGTGTGAGCATCTAGCGGTGGAGGAACACTCCAAATGGAGAACCAAGACTGCTGGAAACGATTGGGGTCTCTTTACTAGAATGTGACTTTCTTTGAAAAAGGAGCAATTTTGATGCATGAGTAGGCAATGCAGGTAAGATGAGTAATGGTAGGGTGTGTTTGCGCACCGAAGTAACTTTCTCAAGGCAGTAACTCCGAAGTGTCGATGTGATGTTGACAGCGGTGAGTAAAAAGCTGATTTAAAGTGGAACTATTTATGTCTGTTGGTGTGTAACCATGGCATCCAGCAGTTCATAGAGGGAACGCCAGCAAGGGCTGAAGCTGCTCTGCGTGGGCTGAATCTTTCCGCACCTTTTCGTTTTGCTCTCGCCACGAGCGCGTATGTCCCAGCGACATCGGGGACTGCTACAGACGTGGCCGCGCATTTGACAAGTTCATCCAAGAAACCCAAAAGCCATGCGGGGCAGTTTGCGGCGCTGTGAGCAGACGTCGCCAAGTATTTCTAATTATTTCTATTTTTCCAAGTAGCTCACCTGTGTCCTTTTGTACATGTTGCCACTGTAGTTAGTTTGTATCTATGATATGAGATCCTTCCTACCTGAGACCGGTTTTAGCGTTGAATACCACAAAGTGTCCTTAGTTTCAACTGGGATTGGATGACACGGGGAAGCTGCTGCATGTGTCACCTGCTGAGAGAAGCGCTGTATCCTTGTTTAGGTTCACTGTGCGATTACGCCGTTAGGAGTCTTCCTGCTGTTGGACGCTTAGAAAAGCCACCCCTTGATTTGGACGCAGCCACACCTCTATGCAGCGGCCGTACGAGGAGCACTGTCCAGCTCCTGACTGTTCAAATGAAAATGAAACACTAAATGAAAAACTAATAAAACTTGTTGAATGCACAGCATTGCCCTCTGTCCCCTTTGTGTGCCTGGCGTCTTGACGTGGAGAGAGTGTGCCGAGTCATTCCTCAGAGAGGTGAAAACCGCCACTGGTGGGACGTGATGAGGTCCACACTCCATTTCGCTGCATCACACACTGAACGGGATTCCTATTTGCTTCATCGTTCAATTTAATGACATCTTGGAGGGAAGCACTGCACTTTTGCTTGCCACAGGTAGATCTTCCTCTGCTGTTGCACACACAAGTTGTCGAAACAAGCAAAGTACGCTTTTTATAAACCATGTTGCGTTGAATCGTTCAATTTGGTTGCGCACAAAGCCATCTTTCGACCGTTTTCCTAGTGTGCTGTAGGAAGACGGTTTAGGTGCACTGCCACTGATTGTAGCCGTCGGTGATCCACTGGAGACGTCTGGTGCTTGGGGATGGATGACAATCCAGTGATTATCCATCCATTCATCTTCATACCTGCATGGTACCCACTCATGTCACAGAGGTCTGCTGGTGCCTATCTTGAGCTCACATAGGGTGAATGCAGGGGACACATCATGGACAGGTCGCCAGCCCCTCACAGGACACACACACACACACACATACACATACCATTCACTCTCTCCAACTGACCTTGATGCATATTTTTGGACTGTAGGTGTAGGTGGAAACCCCAGCACACACAGGGAGAACATGCAAACTCCACGGAGAAATGGGTGGCAGCAGCTGGGCTTGAACCCACAGCCAGAGTAACCACTGAGTCACCCTGTGGCCCCACTCTTTCATATTTTGGCTTTCTGTACATCTCAAGTACATTTCTCATGTATATTTTCAATGGATTACTCTCCTGCATTATGCAACATGCCCACATATCCCACGTGTGTATTTCTTTGCCTTGTTCAGCGCTCATCTTTTCTACACATTGTCGGAGTCAAATTCCTTGTAGCTGTAACAACTTCTTGGTGTTCAAACCCGTTCCGCTTGTGATGCCGATAAAGGAGCGGAAACACTGTCCTCTCTGGATTCATCCATAAGTCAACAAGTCATGAGTTGGCAGGTCCTCACCAGGTGGGGGCAAACTGGCGGAGCTGGCATGTGTGATATGGTGGAAGAGCTGGAACAGGGGGGCTGGGCACTGGACCCAGCCAGGAGAGAAGTGGGGTCAATGGACGCTTACCATGCCCAGCCATTATGCCGTAATCCTTCCTCGCTTTTCTGGAAAAACTGAATAGCACTAGAATCACTGACTCAATTTTTGGATCTCATTTTCATGACAAAGCGATTGTTCCCCTTTTGCCTCCACTGTTGCTGTTTGTAAACGTGGGAAAGCGGGGATATAAAAGGGAGTGGTGCGGGGCCAGAGCAACATCGAGACCTCAGGGGAACCATCATTAAGCATCATCGAGGCTACTCCTCACTTTCTATTCAAGATGGGCAGGGTGAGTGGAGACATGGCTCTGCTTCTGGCATAGAGTCAGGGAACACCTGCAGGCGCTAGTAGCTGGACAATGACCCCATGCCATTAGACAGTTGACAAGTCTGTGTTTGATCCTGTGTGTTTATATATCTGCATGTGGATGTGTGTGTGTGTGTGTGTGAGAGAGTGCTTTGTGGTTTGCTGGTGAACTAAGACGAATGTGAGGATTTCTTAGCTGTTGGCTCTATACTGAGAAACCGCCTTTGCAATTTCTTTCCAGCCTTTGCAATGTCTCACAGCCTTTTTTTCATATCCCATGTGATAAACAAGCAACGCTGACTTTCGAAAGTGCATGAGACTCAGACAGGCATGTGTGGTCCCCCCAGATTGTGTTCTACGAAGACAAGAACTTCCAGGGCCGCCGCTACGAGTGTGACAGCGACTGCTCCGACTTCCACACCTACTTGGGCCGCTGTAACTCCATCCGGGTGGAGAGCGGGGCATGGGTGGTGTATGAGAGGCCCAACTACCTGGGCTACCAGTATGTCCTGACCAGGGGGGAGTACCCGGAGTACCAGCGCTGGATGGGCCACAACGACCGCCTCAGCTCCTGCAAGATGATCCACTTTGTGAGTCAGCCGTCCACCCTAACCTGACCTGAGCCACTCTTCTTCAATGTGCTGGACTTTGGAGAGGAGAGGCTCCTGTCCAGCTCTGCTGTTGACGGGGTCTGACTTAGTGCCATACAAACTCCATGTGTGAGGGTTTACAAGTCGGGACAGTCAGAATATGGTTGAAGCGATAAGAGCCACAGTGGAGCCCGCTGATGGACACATCAAAGAGGTCGTGGTGTGGAGTTAATGACTGTAGGGCTTTGTCAATGCAGCCCGATACCTCAGTCAGTCCATTTGTATGATGAGGATTTTGTCCGAGCGACCCACAGCCTGCAGGCAGATTCAGGGACATGACTCGCACAGATCAATCCAGTCAGTACAAGCTGCATGGGTACAGTTTTGTACGGTTTATGGAACTGTGAGCGAACACTGCAGACAGCAAATGGCGGTGTCTGTTTAGTCAGTTACCAAATTGACATGGTAGATCTTGCCAGACACACAAAGTGTTTCATTTTAATGAATGAGATGAGTCACACTAACAGGGCAGCAGACGTTTGCTTTGTATCCATCAGTAAATCCTTTCCAGTTTTTAATGTGCTCCCCCACCCCTGATCATCCTGATCATCCACTCGCCTGCCTCTAACCTCTTCCCCCCTTCCCCCTTTTGCGTCTCAGACCAGTGGGACTCTGTACAAGATGCAGCTGTATGAAAAGGCAGACTTCGGAGGCCAGGCCTTCGAGGCCACAGAGGACTGTCCCTCACTCCTGGAGAAGTTCCGCTGGCGGGAGGTCAACTCCTGTAAAGTCTTTGACGGCTGGTGGGTCTTCTACGAGCACCCCAACTACCTGGGGCGCCAGTATTTCCTGGAGAAGGGCGAATACCGCAAACCAGGCGACTGGGGCGCTGTTAGCCCTATGGTCCAGTCCTTCAGGCGCTTCACTGAATGATTTCACCTCCATCCACAATGATACAAGAAAAAGCTACCATGCCAGTATTTGACTGTCATACTTTGAAGATTTGGACTGAGGTCATACTAATAAAACCTGTCCATTAAGCAGACTGAGGCATCTGTTTGGCTTTTCTTTTATTTATAAAAGCTGTTGAATGTCTTTTGAATGACATCCACACTAACACATCAATAGCACCAACACACAAAGAAGTGCACCAAATAATCAAAGGTCAGCTAAGTCCCCCCTGGCTGAGATGTGTGGTGTCGCTCCTGCCGGCTGGGGGTTCACTCCCCCCTCCCAGCGCTGGTCTTAACCCCACAGTGACAGGATGAGAGTTGAAGTGAGTCCCGAAGGAGAAGCAGTTCCCCCCACCGCCTATCAACAGCAGCTCTGCCTCCTCTGGGTCGGTGAGCTCAGAGCAGAATGAGTGGAGCATCAGAGGCCAGGGCACTGAGGTCTGGAGACAACACAGTGATCATCAGTCAGTCCGTCCAACAGATAGACTACAACAAGCAGCACTGTCAGTTACCGTGTCCAGTCTGAACTCCACGCAGCTGTGTGTCGTCAGGCTGATGATCAGAACACCGGGTACACCATCTGAATGCAACCAAACGCCGCCAACTACAACCAGCTGCTCACCAATCACATGGGCGGAGTGGGAGTACCTAAAACGGAGCCAACCATCTCTTATTGCACTTCAGCGGTAAGCAGGACCACTGATGATGAGGAGGTATTCATGGACTGAACACTGTGAAGGACAGACCTGGGAACAGGAGACGGCTGCACATCCATTCTTTCCCAGGAGAAGCCCTTCTCGTCTGGCCTCAGCACTACGGCGTCTCCGAGTGGGACTCCTCTGCTGTTCAGTCCTCCAAACACCAACACACCACCATGGCAGGGACAAGCAGAGTGGGAATGTCGGGCTTCTGGAGCAGCTCCCTCTACTGGAATCTGGAAACCAACACAGACAAAAACACAGAACAACCACACAGCTGAATCTCATCCGAGAACAGATCTGGATGCTCATAGTGGAGCACAGAGACTTGAAAAAATGTACAAAGCTGTGTCTTTTTTACACTTCAACATTGGTATTATGTGCTCCTTTTAGGTTGCAATCAGCATTTCAGGCACACAAGTTTTACAGAATCACTATTCATATCAAAGAAACTGCAAGAGTCCAACAATAATAACAGTACAGCTGATGATAATAAGTCTTCAAAGAAGCACCCTGGCAGTAAGAGTGCACAGTCATACATGAAACGAGTCTCTGAACAGTATATTTTAAAAGAGTGAGCATTACTAAAAGCGTGATCGGAGGGAGCCTCTACTTTTAGCAAAGAGCAGGGGGATGCAGGAGAAGACACTGGAATAGTGGGGGGCACGCATTCATCCATTCATTCATTTACAATGAAGACAAGAGATGCAGGTTGAAACTCTCTGGAGATACTGAAGTATGTATTTCACAGAGAGATTACTCTCGGCTTTGAACGACCCCAAAGATGTGCTCTTGGCAACCAATAAAATTACATGGATCGGGACAGAGCAAACCTCGGCCCAGTGCTGTTGTTCAGGACACAGGAAGCAGCTGTCTCCCAGAACTGCCGCCGATTCATTCTTTCCTCCAAACACAAACACAAAGTCTTTGCCTGCAGGAAAAAAAGAGGGCTTTATTGTGGGAAAAAGCCATACCAAAGGGTGTGCGTGTGAATGAGTGAGAGAGTGAGGGTAATGAGCGGGATCACTCCGTGTGTGTCTCACCGCTGTGATGGACGACTGTGGCCGTGTGCCTCCATCTGGCTGCTGGGGCGGCGCCTGTACACATCATCTCCTTTACGGTCAGTTTCACTGGAGCAGAGGCTTCAGAGTCGCCGGGGTCCAGGCTTACTCTGAGAAGGCTCCTGGTGGGGTTAAGTGGAGAGGAGCG
This sequence comes from Karalla daura, assembly GCA_029224185.1. Lineage (NCBI taxonomy): Eukaryota > Metazoa > Chordata > Actinopteri > Chaetodontiformes > Leiognathidae > Karalla > Karalla daura. The sequence continues at coordinate 21,484,364 of CM055202.1, read as the reverse complement.
GCCACCGTACACCACGAGATCCCCTCCAGGGAGACAGGAAACCGTGTGGTAGAGTCGTACACCTGAAACCCAACAGAAGGTCAAAACTTGCATGTGCAAACACAAGCAACCGTACTCAGGATCTATTGCAGGAATTCCTGCATGGGATCCTCAAAGTAAGTTCTATTTGACCATTAGTATGAGTGCAGTAAGCCAGGGACACAGAAAGTTGAGGAAAACATTCTTACCGAGCTCTGCCGCAGGGCTGACACAGACAGACCTCCAGCCCTCCAGGCCCCTGAGTAGGATCCTGGCTACTGCCCCTCGACCAACTCTGCTGGAGCCTCCTGTTAGCAGGATCTGTCCTGGGCTCAGCGTGCAGGTGGCCATCCCCAGTCCCTCCACACACAGTGGGATGGGCTCCACACTCAGGGGTGTAGGGCTCCAAGATAAGCAGGTGGAAATCTCTGAGGGAACTGTGGGGAAAATATGAATGGTGCAGACAAACAACATCAAGCAGCGTAAAACAAAAACCAAAACATGTTAGATGAATGTCACAAAAAATAAACATGTGGGATTGAAGTATCTCAGAGATCAGAGCTATGCAAAATTCTGAATTGAAGAAGTGGCCTCCATCCACTTCACCAATGTGAATTTGAACTGAATTGGAATGAAGCAATAGCTACCTGGAGAGTGTGAGATCAAAGCCTGTGCCAACAAGGACCCTCGAGATGCAGTGAGGATGAAATAGTGAGAACATTTCTGGTGCCATTCCTGAGGACAAACAGGCATAAAGTGGAGTGGCTCAGTGGAACAGAAAACAAACAACCAAACAAACAAACAAAAGGAGATGAGGATGCAGACATATTTCACCAGCTGACCTCGTATTCATCAAAGGGCTCTAAGCTCTCCACTCTGCATCTCTCCTGCTCAGAGAGCAGCCCGAGGTAGAAGGCATTCATGTCCAGACACACACACTGCTCCCAGCCCTGAGCACAACAACCCGTCATCATACTTCAAAGACCAAGTTTGGATTCAATATGTGTCAGCACTACCAAGAGAGACTTCCTTCCTATAGCGAACATTATCTGTTTACTGACCTTTTCCAGAAACCTGTGCCTCTGTGCAGCTGTGTCTGGGTACTGTCGGAGGGCGTGCAGGGCTGAGTTTAGTTTCTGGAAATGGTCCTGCATGATCCGACCAAAGGGGTCATGGGGATGTATCTGCTCGTATATAACAAAGAGTGATTGTGGCAAGAGCTTTGCTACCCAACTAATGACTGCATCTGACCTGGAAGACACACAGCATACAACCATCACAGGTACACATCTGCATTAGAGCAGGGTCATTATAGCCAAATATTGTGTTTGATCAAGAAGAAACAACAATGCATTCATTGCTCGTTCCCCTGAATAACTCAAATTGCAAAGTGTACCATTTGGTTTCCATGTAGGTCAGAACAACTTCAGAGAGAATGAGGGTAGGGGCAGCCCAGTCCAGTCCGGCTGCACTCAGAGCTTCTTTCACCCGGGACTCCTCTCTAACATCTACACCTATCAGACAGTACTGACCACTGCACACATAGATGGCTTCTGGAGACACACAGGCAGGCATAGGAATGTGAGAAATAATGGAGCAGAATGTTAGCATTGTTTTCAGGACTTCTGAATGTGTGCCGTGTTGGAAGGAATGGTCAAACCTGGCTGAGAAGTTAACTGGGAGTCTACCATCCCCCTCAGTGTGATATTGGAATGGATTAGGGCAGCCTTTCGCCGTGTGACGTCAGGAAAATCTACCTCAAACACGACAGCGCTGGCAAGAGCATGATCTGCTTGTAGACGAAAGTACAGAGAGTCGAAGCCTGCACCCAGAGACAGGATCTATATAGGAGGAAGATGACAACAGAAAGAGGGGGGGGGGGGGGGGGGGGGGGGCAGACAAACAATGATAAATAAGACAGAAGTGCACTTCGAATGGAAAGTTGTGAAGTGAAAAACTGTGCTGGACAAATTGCCTGTCTCTTGGGGCACTTTTCAGTATAGTATAGGAACCTCCTAATGCAGTGATCCACAGCTTTCCAGCGCACATAGTATCCCCTAAAAGAAGCATAAAAAAAAAGTTAATTACATTACGTGGAATAGACCTAACATTTGTGGCTGCGCTGGTAACGACATGATCTCCAGCACGGACCTGTTGATGAGCGGGGCTCTCCTGGCTGCTTTGCACACAAAGTGTTGGAGGAAGGAATCGTGCAGGTAGCCCTGTGCTGCAGCAGACACCTTGCTCAGCACACTGCTGTCATTAGTTCCCTGGACCTGGGGTCACAACAGCCATGATCACTGGAGAATGCTTCAGCCAACACACTGAAAAAGTCTTTATCAAGTACACAGTGACTCACGATGACTACATAACGACAATGCTTCAACTCTCAGATCATCCAACTGTCAAAGTGAAATCTTCGTTTATATGTGGACTGCCAGTGAGGAGAAAACGCTACCACCTGGAGTGCAACACATTGCGGGCAGAATGTCGTATTTCTGCTGGTTTTCTGTCTGTATAGTGGTGAGAGTGTGAGTTGACGTACCGCAGAGTCCCGGGCCCGTTTCTGCTTCTGTCTGTGTGTGGCTGGCATACTGCCACCCACCTGCACACACAAACAAACACTAAACGTTCTTTGTTATTATTGGGAGCTCTCAAACTGGTGCCTAAACTTGTTTACTTCCGGAATGTAGTTTAAACTTCCGGGTCCCCGACCAACTCGACCTCTGGCGCCCCCTATTGTTTGGGTTGGAATAGCAATGCAGTTGATAAATAAAAAGAACAACAATAGATGTTTTGTCTATTCACTGTCATCCAAATGCCTTACGAAATCCAGCCACATTAGACATAACGTCTGTAAGGAAACTAAAACCTTCATTTATTGTTACAGTATGCTGGATAGTGGACATTATGCATGTATTTTCTGGAGCAGATTTTTTGTGTCTATCTGGATTACTTCCGTCTGGACCCTTTATCCCCATTACACTAGAAAGTCTCTTGGGTCTTTAGACCAGGGATAATATGCTTGTACTCTGCTCTAGACTTTAAACTAAAGGTGACCTTGACTTTGCCTGTATGGGTCTAACCATTTGGAACTGTCTTCCTCTGAAAATGTCGTCTGCAGCCTCCATAGAAGACTTAAAGTGTTTCTGTGGTACTCTACTCTCTACTTTGAGTGTATGATGTGTGCTTCAGTTTGCGTTTTATAGTGTTTCTTACCTTCTATCTATTTATACAATTACTACATATTGTATTATTGTGTGTTGTTAAGTATGTTAACACCTTTCACAGAAATTTTGTTTCTGAGAAAGGTGTAATACAAATAAATGGATTATCATTGTCACCAATATTGTCATTCTTATTAATATTATTAAACTGTATACAAACTGTTTGAAAGGTTAGCCAGCTGTAACAGTACAAAGGTTCTGCCATACATTTAGCTGCTTGAACATAACACGATGACACTATTTCAAATGTTCTGTTGTATTTGCAGTTAGATTATTTTACTTAAGTAAATTTATCAGTTGCTTGGGGAAAAAACTGCCTTGAGACAAGCTAGTTAAGTTAACAGTATATTGTGAAAACACAACTTTATAGTTTCATTCCAAATATCTGTCTGATCATTGCTGTTGTTTATCCGGTGTCAGCAGGATAAAAAGAGTTGTGATCTGATGAGCAATGCCAGTAGAACAGCTCCAGCTCTCACCAGTCAGCCAGTCTGACATGACATGAGGCTCCCAGACCTCGCTTGACAATGCGGCACCCACCGCGCGTGCGCAGCTTCTCTATCCAGGAAGTGTTCTTTTTAACCAGCTGATAGCCAAACAGTCAACAGAGAAGCCTGCCATAGCCGCCGCTGACTCCACTCCACAGCACTCCACACACGGTAAATGCCTCCCCTCCACCCTACCAGCACCCTCAGGCACATGTTGTAAAGCAGAGCTGTATACCAGGGCGTCGAAATTTACGGCGGTGGTTTGGTTTGGACTGGTCCGACCTGGGAGTCCGGAGCCGCGTCCCGTTAGCACATACCGCAAGATAAGAGAACAGTTAGAGAGGATCTGAGCTCAGATCAGATCAGATCAGCCCCAGGTCAGGCCCGAGAGCTGCAGAGGAGCTGATGTGCTGTAGATCTCTGCTCAGCAGGGCTGTGGATGAGATGGGAGACAGACAGACAGGCAGACAGACAGCAGCATCATCCTCCTCCTCCCTGTCCAGCTCCAGTTTCACTGCAGGATGAGGACCGAGCTGCTCAGGGTAGGATCTCCAAACACGGCCCGTTCCCACTGTACATAGCAGACATCCAGGGCTGAGAGCTGTACAGCTATCGCTATTCTCTGTGTCGATTCCCTGGTTTCAGGCCAAGTGTGTTTGAGGTAAGGTCATATGAGAGCAGTTTAGACATCTAGGGCTAAATGTAAAGCTATGCAGTGTCAGTACAAACTTGCTATCCCATCAATCCTTGTCAGATCACCTTCCCTCCTTAGCTTAACACATTGTGGATGCAGGAGATGACTTGTTGCATCAAAGCAAATCTTTTCATTTGATCCTTCAGACAAAACAAAGAGCCCAGAGAGGTGGGGACAGCGAGACCAGTGAGGGACTCTTTTTGGAAGGCAGTGCCAGTGGTCCAGTCCAGGGAGGAGGCTCAGCCCCCCTGCCATCTCCTACCAGGGCCGCCATGAGCTCCAGAGGGAGTGGAGGCCGCTCCAACGGCACACTGCCCCAGACCAAGATCTGCCAGTTCAAGCTGGTGCTGCTGGGGGACATGGCTGTGGGCAAGTCCAGCCTGGTGCTGCGCTTCGTCAAGGGACAGTTTGACGAGTTTCAGGAGACAACCATTGGAGGTGAACACTGGGAGATTCATTGTTTGTCTGTGTGTGTGTGTGTGAGAGAGAGAGAGATAGTGCACTTTGAGTTGGTGAAGCGGGCACTGGATTGAAGAACCCTGCCATTTGTCCCTTCTCTGTCCAGCTGCATTCCTGGCTCAGTCGGTGTGTCTAGATGATACCACAGTCAAGTTTGAGATCTGGGACACTGCAGGACAGGAGCGATACCACAGTCTGGCTCCCATGTACTACCGTGGCGCTCAGGCTGCTATCGTCGTCTTTGACATCACTAAGCCGGTGCAGTATATCCAATTACTCATCAGTTACTCATTTATAAAGCTATAAAGGTCTGCTAGTTGGTAAATGGTTGATACATCAGCTATAGATTAAAAGGCTTCTATGTCTTTAAGCAGGTAGGTATCTTTGGGGCATGAGCAACAAGAAAAATATTTCTATTCATTGTCTTCAATTTCATAGGCTGACTGACCAAGTATCAGTGAAAATAATGTTTTTTCCTCATTCATTTATATCAGCGCTACATCCAAACATTATTCTGTCTATATCCGCTTCATGCCAGACATCTTTTCTACTAACAGAATGCGTCCAGGTCCACTCCCCCTCCAACCCCATGGCTGTGGCGTTGACGTCGCTGGCTGATCTGACCTGTGTGTTGTGTTTGTCCAGGAGACGTTTGAGAGAGCCAAGGCCTGGGTGAAGGAGCTGCAGAGACAGGCCAGCCCCAACATTGTTATTGCACTGGCTGGAAACAAGGCCGACCTGGCTGAGAGGAGACTAGTCGAGTATGAGGTAAAGTCTTAGTGGACTGTAACTCTGACTCGGTCACCTCGCTGCTGATGATGAGTTATGCGTCTGCGGCTGCTTTAAGTGCAGTAGGTCGCTGGAGAGGTAGAACAGTGTGATTGCAGGACAGCTGATGTTGATGTCATGTATCTGTGTGTGTGTGTGTGTGTGTGCGCTGCATGATAAAGGAAGCCCAGACATATGCTGAAGACACCGGCCTGCTCTTTATGGAGACCTCTGCCAAGACGGCGATGAATGTCAATGAGCTCTTCCTGGCCATTGGTGAGTCCTTTTATCTGTGATGTTTCAGACAGTGGGATATGAGGCCAGGTGGCTTTCCCAGTGGTTGGCAGCATGTGTTCAAAACCTTTGACAGAAATAAGGGCATAGGTTGGGCTTGTGAAATTCTTTCTTTTGAAAGTTCTTTGAAAGATTCTCTCTGAGAAGAGGATGTGTAAATATGTCCATGCAACTGTTTTTATTCACTTGTTGTGATTTTGGTGCACCCCTCCTCTTATCCAAGATAATGGCGCAAAACATTGAACTTTGCTTTCTTGATGTAGCAAAAAAGATGCCAAAAACAGACACCCAAAACCCTACACATGCAGCCCGACATCGGGGAGTCAACCTCCAGGATCCAGACGCCCACTCCTCTAGAGCCTGCTGCAGTGGGAACTAGACCTCTCCGGCTCCCATCACTGCTCCACCCTCCGCACCTCCACAAACCTTCAGCCATCCTGTCTCCATCTACCAACTCACGGGGAGTGGAGGGGTGCTCTCACCCTCCACCCTCCATTCAACCTCCAGTTCAAGCCGAGAGGAAAACCAGAGACAGTTATTGAAAGGAGAGAATGAGGAAACAGGAAGAGCAAGCAGTGGTGGAGGAGAGCAAGACGACGTTTCAACAACCTGAGCTTCTGCATTTGGAAGATATAGGGAAGACTGAGATCGAGAAGAAGAGAGAAAAAAAAAAACGGAATGTGACTGTGGAAAACCTAGTATTTAGCACTAATTGTGAATTTTCTTTTCGTTTCCATTCTTCCTGGAACCATTTCCATCACAGCCCCGACTGCATAAAAATGCACAAAACGAGCAGCACACGCCGGCGAGTGGCCAAGGAAAGAAAGAAAGAAGGGAGGGAAGGGGGGCGGGGGCCTAACAAAATAAAGAAGCCAAACGGATTAGATTGTTGCCACTTTGTTCTTCTTCTTCGTCACCTGCTTGCTTTGTCTCCTCCCGCTCCTGCATCGCTGCTGTGAATAATGCCACGTGCTGTGTCACTGGAATGATCCCAGACTCCCTCATCCCTCTGTGCGCTGCCTGAGCTTCCCTGGTGTCACTGATCCCCCCCCCCCCCCCCCCGTGTCATACGAGATGAACTCCATCCGTTTGTATCTACTGTCCACCGTTTTGACTTTGGCTGCCGGTAGTGACGCCCCCAGTGTCTCTGCATTGCCGCTTCTTTGGTTCAAATAGATGTAGGAGTTGTGAGGAAGGCGAGGGCTATAGCAAAGTGCTCATCACATCTCCGAGACGAATGACTCGACTCAAATTCGGGTTGATTTGTCAGACTTGCTTGTTCAACGGGATCTTGCTGGACCGTGGTATTGACTGCGCGTCGATTGATTGAAAAGAAGAAAAAAAAAACAGTTAAGCGCCACAGGCTGTAGGTCTTAACGGCAAGGGTTCAGTATCGATCCAGAGGGCATGGCGTCTCACTACCTTTCTGTATATGAGCAGGAAAACAATAGCCGCAAACAATAACCCATGCCCGTAAGCAGGGAATCCTGCAGTAGTGAAGTACAAGACCTGCCCAGTCTGTGTCGTTAACCAAGTCGATTCATCTCCTCTTTTTCAGTTTTCGTCGTGAGGCCTGGGCCTGACTGTAGTAGTAGGAAACGTGCTAGTCTGTTGGTCGCTCTGCCCACATGGAACAATTGGCACTCTAAACGATAAACATGATTTTTTTTTTTTCTAAATGAGAGCTGCACCGGGCCCCGAAGGAGCAAACCTGCCTGTCTGTAGTATTAGGATGCGCCCCCCCCCTCACCTGTCACTCGTCGTCCGGAACATTAGCTCGCGCCGATCCGAAAGGCTTTCAACCCACCACGACACTCCCACAGCTTGGCCGAATAAAATCCACTAGGAATTGATGAAAACGGAACAAAAATAAATGAATCAATGAAACAAAACGGAAAAAAAAAAAAACAAAACAAAAAAACAGAAGTGCCTATTCCCTGTTTGTGTTCCATGAATCATGTCCGGGGCTCTCCTCCCTTAAGTGTGTGCTTTGCTGGCGATGTTGAGAGAGACCCATCCCCTGACCCGATTAGCTTGTACGATCACCAATAACCTGGCGCCCCGTTCATTAGGTCGTTACTGTATTGGCTCTTTGTATGGATGTAAAGAGATCTTGTTAAATACACTGTAATGTTATATATATTGTCTTAATTTTAATGAAATTGTATGTTTATGTTGATTTTGGCAGAGCACCCTTGTGAAACTGGAATGGATCGTTTAAAAAAAAAAAAAAGGACTCTAATCAATGTTATAAAATCTGTTTGACTTCAACAAATCTCGGTGTCTGGGAAAATCTTTGCTTTATTGTCAGACTCGGACAATGTTCATCCATGTTGAGGCATTTTGAAAAGAGGATAAGAAAAAAGGGTGAACTGGGGGTCTACGATTTAAAAAAAACTACAATGTCATGTTCAGGTACAATTAAAAGAATGCTTGGTTCCCACGCCTCCCAGACATAACAAGAACAGCTCCTCAGAAACACAACAGCATCCGTTTAGTCACTCTTCAGTGATCGCTCAGTTCATCGGTCTGTGCATTTAAAACGACACGGGTCATTAAAAGGAGGTTTCTCATCAGCACCTGGAGCACACGGCGTGTTCAATAAAGCTGTGGATGGCGCTGTGACTGTGGAACGCCACTTTCCAACAGGGCTGTGAATTGATGCCTAATATTCATCGTTTTGTTTTGTTTTTTTTAAAAGAATACCTTCGTCTTTAATCTCACTGGTTTTGTCTTGAAAGTACGTGTACAAAACTGAACAAAAAAAACAAAACAATCTCTTTACAAAAACTCTGTTCGTTTAAAACATATAAAAGTCGTTAAAATCGCGGCCGCAACGGCCTCTCTATCGAAAATAAATCCAGAAATTAACACGTCTCGTCGTGACAGGAAACCAACTGTCTACTTGAAGAGCTGTATGTCGGCTTTGCATCGTATGCGAGACACTGTGTAAACAGCAAATCCATAAGGAATACCTAGTTTTACAAACCACTACGGCCCCGTGAAAAAACTGTAGAAAATAGACTATTTTGAGGCCTAGCCCTGAGCCCTAATCCTCGTCCTGGTCGCCCTCCACTGCTGTGTAGATGTCCTGGTTCCTGCGCTTGATTCTGGGGGTGGTCCCTCGACTGCCTAGGCTCCCTGTCTCATTGCTGGAGCGCTTCAAGATACGTACGGCACTGGCATCCTCCACCTCGTCCTCGCACGGCCTCTGGGCCTCTGGCTGGGACGGACAGCGCTCCACGGCCGGGGTGGAGTGCAGGGGAGGGGGCAGCTTCATCAGGTGGGACAGGTGGACGGGTGAGGCGTCGGACTTGGGCTCGGGCAGGACCATCCGGCTGGGAGTGTGGGCCGCATCCACGCGCACGTCATCTCCCATCCCAGCTGCTTTGGGGTCTTCCTTCCCTCCCTCCTCTTCCTCCCATTCATCCTCTATGGTGATCTCGTCGGGATTAAAGGAAGCCGACAATCCTGAGATGTTGCTGGAGTACTCACTGGGCTCATCCGCGCTTCCCACGCTGTGCCTGTCTTCGTCGTCATCCCCCTCCTGCTCTCCTCTGCTGCTGCTGCCCAGCCCCCCCACTGAGCCGTCACCCCCCTGGCCGGCCTGGAGGTAGATGTCTCGGAGCCCCAGCGTAGCGCACAGCTCCGTGGTCTGAGGGTTGGCGCTATAGCTGGGAGGCGTGTGGGGCTGTGGATTCTTGGGGTCAAACGCTGGTACGGTCCGGCTGAAGTTGTCTGGGATGGTGAGCTCCCCGCTCAGATCCTCCACCACCTGCATCATGTCTGCCTCTGAAACACTGAAGTCCCACCTGAAGAGAGAGACCGACTGCTCACACTTTGTTCCAGGCCCAGATTTCAGTTTGCTCAAGATCATATCCCGTACTCTGACACAAACACGAGTGTTTAACATGAAAGTTTTAAATCCCAACTATTAACATGTATGCATCGCCCTGTGTATGATTTGATACTTCTACTTATCATAGCATGAAATTTAAATTCTGCCCTCAAACAAGTGGTGCTTCCTTTAACCCTGCCATTTTCCTTCATCATACTGACAACGTGCCCCATCTGTCTACCGTTCGTGTAAGCCATTATTCTCTGGGGGGTTCCAGGTGTGTGGTGTGGTTCTCTGAAGACTGTTGGTGGCCTTCAGAATAGCAAGCCACTCCGGGTCATACTCCAGACCCTCAGACGACCCCGGCCTCTCTGGAATGTCCACAATCTACAAACAGCAGAGAACAAGTCATGGCCACGTGCCGCGAAGCACACACTGCATAGGTGCCAACACAACCTCCACTCACCTGCAAGAATTCCCTGTAGGGAAGACATTTGTCCAGCGACAGGAATTTGGTGACGCGCGGGGCAGCTTTACCTTTGGACTAGGGATTAGAGACGCGAGCAAGTTAACATGGTGAAACTGCCATTTAAGCTGGCCTCCGGAGTGACACAAGGAAATGTGTCACAAGCGTGGTCTGCCGCTCTCACCGGATGCTGCATGACGGCAGCAAACTTGACATGAAGATGTGCAGAGAACCAGTAGCTGGGCTGGAGGTGAGCCAGGAGCTCCTCGGCAGCAGGACTTCCCAGGGTGTTGGACTCGATCTCCTGGCGCAGGAATTTCTTCTTGCGCAGCAAATCCCCCGTGCTTCCGTAGTGGTAGATCCTCCGTGGCCAGTCATGGCTCATGAAAATGTCAATGGGCATCTGGATCTTGGTGGAAATGAACATTCCTGAGTCGTCATACGAGTTTTTTTGTTTTATTTAGACAGACAAACTGGTGATGTTTTGAACTTTCAGCGAGCCAACAAATGAGACCTGTGATATTTACCTGTTTCATTTTGAATACCTCGATGTTTCGGATGTGGTAAACACTACGAAGCGTGTCAGGATTATACGGAGGGAATTCATGATGACCTTTGAACAATGACACATAACTCTTGTAAATATACTGTGCGTGCATAGTGTGCATAGGCTCAGTCACTATGATTAAAAGAAATATACACACTCACCTTTTCTGTAGTCATGTGATTTGAAGATTCCTGATACGCCACCGATTCTAATTCCCTTGTAGCGAACAACACCAGCGTAACCTACGAAAACACGGTCCAGTCAGGCCTGGCCACAGACAGAAGGCTCGGAACAAAGTGATTGTCTAGTGACCTTACCCAGGTAGAAAATGTTCGGTGCCACCCAGCCTCCATAGGGCAGCTCCTGCAGGTGGTTGGAGGCTTCATGGTTCCCTCCGATGAAGATGGTCAGGACGGGAGCTTTCTTTTCTCCAGAGTAGTATCTGCAACAGAGACGGCAATGTTATCTGCTGTTAAAAACGTGAACCCGCCCTCCCATGAACTGCACTTTTTAAACCCCAGAAGAGAAAGATCGATGAACGGACTTGTAAAAGGTCTGCATGGTCCTGTACTTGGCTGGCACTGCCATGCACTTCATGTCTCCTTCATTTCTCACTGCCTGGAAGTCTCCACAGCAGAGCAGCAGGTCTACTTTGACTCCCTCCTTGTTCTCCAGATAGGCAATGGTCTCATAGATCTTGTCCAGCTCCCCATGGCAGCAGCCTTCTACTGCGATCTTCATGCTGCACGCCGGATCAGCTACAAACTCCCAGAGAAACTCAGTTTGAATTGGTGTTCAGCAAACAGTGGTCATCCTCCGCAATCAGTGATCTGCAAGCACAGACAAAACTAACGGTAAACCTCCACAGTTATCTTCAGACATTAAAACACCTCATATATCCCACATGCACGAGTCATTTTTCAGACAACCTGAATGAATGCATACATTTCTCATCGGCAGGTTGGACACATTTGACAACCAGCAGACTTCTCAGAAAGGACATGTGACTTCCACGAGGTCGGTGTAAAATAATACTTATGATTACAAATGATTTTAGTTCCACTTTAGAAGCAGCTGCGATCATCTGGGATCGCGGATCATTGATCATTTAACGATACATCGTGGCCAAAGCAAACGACAACACACAGCGGGCATACACCACACACACACACACAAGCACCACACACCACACACGCGACTTCACAGCAGCAGCAGCTGAAGATCTGAGTACTCACGGTGACGACTGATTGTGTGCAGAGTTCGTCTGTGTGTAAAGTCACACACGCCTCCTGTAGATCATGTTTAAAGTGCAGCTTTACACACACATTAGAGAATGAATTTTCCCACCTTGCGTCGACCATTAATAGCGCAGGCGCATTACGCCCCGGAGCTGAGCCCAGTAAACAACTGTGATCGCTGCCAGCAGATTCGACGAAACATTTCTAAAATCAAATTTTGTGTTATTCGCGTTTATATTTACCTTGTTTTAGCATAATTAAAGATATAATTGATAGGTTATGTGTAGTATTTTTATCATCAAAGTTATATGTGTTTTGCTGTTGTCACGAATCTTACGTTATTTTACGTCACAATCATAAACAACATTTACTTGATAGACCAGTCCACAGACTGTCAGGAGCTCAGCCAAGTTAGCAGGCTTGTTCTGTGCTGCAGCGTTCAGCCTCAGATACAACTGGAGCCATAAAGGAGCGCGGTTCGGACTGGAACCCCTGTCGGAGGAGCTGTTAGTAGGCTGCAGGAACTCTTGGAGCCGCTCACGGTGGCTCTGGGGGGCGGAGTGTCTGCAGAGAGCTGCGCCGGTTGGGGCGCCCCACTGTGGGAAGAGAGATGGCGTGCCTGCTGGAGGCCCCTCTCCGCATCAGTGTGCTGTCTGTGAGTGTCGCTCTCCTAGCTCCCTCTAGCACTGTTTAACCTGTAGTCTGCGGACCGCAACGGCATGGGGACAAAGCGGAGTGGTCGGGAATGACGGGGAGCACAGGGCAGTGGAAGTGAAGAGGGTGTTCAGTTAGCCCACGAGCTAAGTTTCAGCGGTCCGCCTACGTAGCTGCCCGGGATCTCGGTTTTCCACTCTGACGCTGTCCGGAGGGGTGGGCACAGCCTGAATGTGAATGGCTGCCCGCTACGAGTGTGTCCGCCCTCCCCGCCGGTGCCCCGTGAAACCAAATCAAACGCGGCGCCTGTCAGTGTCACTTGGGATGAGTTAGCAGCTAACTGCTACCAGGGGGAGGACTGACATGTTGAGGATATTTCCTCTTGCATCTTCAACACATTTAGTGCTGCGTTGCGCCAAATGAGAGTCAGACATGGGTGTTTGACTGCAGCCGTGTGATAGTGGTCCCCCGCCGCAGCAGTTCAGGCGTTAAGGCTGGCTGAGGTGTGGGAGCTGCAGTAACCTCAGCTAAGCACTAGCGTGTGGCTAAGCTAGCGAAGCTAACAGAACTCAGCTCCAGGGGAGGAAAGTTAGCTCTGGCACAGGCAGAGGTCTATATGTCACTGCAGGGCCCCAAGTCTGTGACAGGAGCCACCGGGCGTAGTAGTAAAAGTAAAGTAGGGTATCTAGTCGGCGTTGCATGAGCGAAACACCCCCATGGTGGGTGATATTGCTGTAGAGAGGAGACTTGACTTGAGCGTACCACTGCTGCATTTATTGCATTTTCATGATAGATTCGGAAGTTAGAACTGCTTCAACTGTACTGTACTATATAGTTATCTGTACTATTAGTCACCGGGAGCTAGAAGTTGTAATAACATGGAAATATAGTAAAGCCGTCGGTCACTTTTCTGCTGTAAAAAAACCCAAACAAAAGCAAAACATAGAGGTATACAGAGGCCAAACATACAATGCAAATATGTTAACATCAACTAATCAGTCTGATTATGCTCATATGCAGTCCTAATGTACACGCTCTTTCTCACAGGTTATCTGTTTAACTTAAAGTTATTTAATTGTCCTCCTCTTCTTCTCCTCTTCCTCTGTCATTCACTATTCCTTAGATATGTATTAATGCCTCACTGAAGGACTTCAACAGGACTACGGAGTCCGCTTTGAACCGACACATTGTGGTCCCATGTATTCTGTACACGTACTCCAGCTATAATTATTCGTTATCCCTTATGGATATTGAGAAACAGCAAGCTCGTTTTTGTGGATATTTTTCCCCTATTCCTCTGTAAAGGACTGTTTTCTATGCATCTTTCTTAGTGAGGTGACACATGTGTCAATGAGTTATGTCACCGGCGTTTCTCTTCCCTTCTCCTCCTGCAGGAAGTCACCGCCACTAGTCGCCATTATGTTGACCGACTGTTCGACCCCGATCCACAGAAAGTGCTGCAGGGAGTCATGTAAGTGCAGCTTTTTGGGGGACGGCCGACAGCGCGACACTGTCGGCTGTCACGCTGTCGGCCGAGTAAAGTCCACGCTCTGGCACATCCAGGAAGTCAGCTGATGTTGTTAAATTCTGTCCCAGATCCACGATTACGTTTCTCATTCAAAGCTGTTTTTTTTTTAATGAATTACTCGTGTAGTGAAGCTAACTCGAGCTGGTGTTCCTCCTCTGTTTCCACGCGCAGTCTTCCTCGAGACCGTCTCTCTGTTTTCAAAATCCCCCCCGAGTCCTGGGTGTGACATCACATCTCCCTCTCACTCGGTCCCCAACTCTCACTCTCTGTCTCGATCGCCGCAACCTGGACTCTGCCAGTTTTGCTGTTATTTTTAACTCCCGAGGCAACTAGCTCTGGTTACTGCTTGCGCTGCTCCGCTTGTGGAGCACCTGACCGAACACTGGCTGCAGTGGCTGTACTTTTCCACCAGCTTCACTTACCTGCCATTTGATATCACGGGAGGCACTTGCTGTGCATGAAAAAAATGCAGTGAATGCAAATGAACCGGATCGGTCTGTGCTGCGACGGTGCATGCGGTTCGAGCTCCTTTGTCTCACACTATTTTTGTGATGTATGAAACAAGGGCATATATTTGGAATGATGGTAAAATAGGGTTAATGTAGTGCATGGAACACCCCCCCCACCCCACCCCTCATTGTTTTGAGGAATTTTTTCCAGTTGCTAAACCTCCAGAATAGTATGAAAGCATGGGTGAAAGTGGAACGTGTCCTTTACACATCATCAGATGATTTATGTGAACTCTGTCATTAGCCTTCACCAGCTCAGATCATTAGCGTCTTGGTCTAATTCTACTCTGACATTACAACTTGGACCTATCAGTTTAGAATTTCCCACAGTATAGATTATTTTCCAGATTGTGTGTCATCTTGTTCTTGACCGGTTCACTGTTGGAACAAAAAAAAACGACACTGTAAATGGAGGGGACTTTATGGCTCGATCATCATTGTATCATATAGACATCATTTGGTCAGCATTTGTCATGGCTTGTGATGAACATTCATGTGGTGTGCATCTGTCTTGTCTTCAGTGACATGAAGAATGCGGTCATAGGAAACAACAAGCAGAAGGCCAATCTGATCGTCCTTGGAGCTGTACCGAGGTACCGAGCCGCTTCCTTCTTTAACCCACCGTCTTCCCCGAGCAGTCACAAGGCTTTCACGTAGACTCAGTATTCAGCCAGGGTACTGGTAACACAAGGTCACAAGGCCTTGGATCATTTGCAGGACTTGGATAGCCCGGGCTGCACACTCTTTGCATATTCCCACACGAAAGGCACACACACCAGAAAGAGCACGGACACATCTCATCAGTGCATTTGTAGCAGGAACACAGTTCAGTCCAACTCAGCAGGGAAGAAGAACTGCTCCTTCTTCTCCCTAAGGATGTGCAGGTGAAGGTCTGCTTTGCTCACACGTCTGTCAGACTCCGCTGTGCTTCAAATTCGACAAGTGCATGGGAAATGTAGCTCCTGTCTATAAACGGCTTAATGACTGAGCAGACATTTGTTTGTAATAGTAGCACTTCTGCCTTACTGTGAACCCGATCTGCTCCTCCTACCACACACATCCACTGAACTTCATGTAAACCTGACACGTATTAAGAAAACCCCTGATGCAACTGAAAACACAAGAGTTGGTGGTGAACTCACTTTTCCCAGAACGTGGAACACGCTGAAGCAGAACGGCTCAAGTTTTGACAGACTCGGCTACCAACAGATGAGAGCCCACACACCCTTTGCCACAGTGACGTGGCTTCAGCACATGTCTGTTTGTTGTTGGTCCCAGGTTACTGTACCTGCTCCAGCAGAGCTCCTCCAGTCTGGAGCTGCGCACCGAGTGCTCTGTGGTGCTGGGCAGCCTCGCTATGGGCACTGAAAACAACATTAAGTCCCTGGTGGACTGTCACATCATCCCTGCCCTTCTTCAAGGTTGGCCCCGACGTACACGCTCTCTCTCACGCACACACACACACACAGTAGCTGGACGAGGAACAGCGCTGTATGACGGCTGTGTCTTGCTGTTGCAGGTCTCATGTGCCCGGACCTGATCTTCATAGAAGCCTGTCTTCGGTGTCTCAGAACAGTCTTCATAAGTTCAGTCACCCCCGTGCAGCTGCTCTATACAGTAGGTGGTCCTGAACGTGCTCCGCCACCAAAACCTTATCATTTCGCTTCAGTGCTGTGTCCCATGGAATTGAAATATTAGCTGTAGATCTGATAACACCCTGGGGGAGCCTGCCTAGTTCGTAGGTGCAAACCGCAACAGGTGATATTTGGCCAAGTGAATAATCAAGTACATCTGCAGGCTTAGAAGTCAATGCATCGGCCAATCAGCTCAACTCTGCTTTATTTGTTCCAAGTGCCAGTTCATGACAGTCGTTATCTCGAGGCACATAGTAAAAAAAACCCTTTCCTCAGACCCTCGCAAAGGCAGAGGAATGACTCCCGAGAAAAACCCTGACAGGGTAAAAAAAAAGGGGAGAAACCTCAGGGTGAGAGACAGAGGAGGGGATCCTCCCGGACTGAGACTGGTAGATGGTTCCACAGGACAGGGCCTCGGTAGCTGAAGGCCCTGGCTCCAAGTCCAGGCTTAGAGATTCTTGGAACCGCAACCAGGCTAAACATTTCAAACATTTGTTGTGGTGAAGTGAGGCACCTAGTGAGATGGCGATGCGTATCGATCAAAGTACATTAAAGGCAGGAAGCTCGTGCCCGGCTCTTCACTCTTGGAACTTTTAACACGGTGTGCTCTTTTTCAGGACTCCACTGTGATTCCCCATCTAATGTCTCTACTGAGTCGCTCCCACAGAACCCAGGAGTACATCACGCAGATCTTCTCTCACTGTTGTAAGGTATTAGTCGATGTTTGTTGACACGCAAGCGCAGCGGCCCGGAGTCCGTCTCGCCTCCCGTACAGCCTCGTACAGGGTCCTCGCTGATCAGACGTTTTGACTGTTGCAGACCCCAGAGCATCAGACGGTCCTCTTCAACCACGGCGCCATCCAGTACATCGCCCCTCTACTTATCTCACCGTCTTATAAGGTATTTGGCCGCCTCCCTGCGAGCTTTAGCGCCCGGCCGCCGCGTCCTCTTGAGTCGGCGCAACCCGTGAATCATCATCACCATCATCACCATCATCCTCGCTTGGCTCCACAGGTCCGGATGCAGGCGTTAAAGTGCTTCTCGGTCCTGACCTATGAGAACACTCAGGTCTCCACAATACTGGTGAATGGTGAGCATGTCCTGCTCCGCTCGGGTAGTCCTGTCCTCCCCTCCCCCTGAACGCCGTTGTCCAACCCGCGCTTGTTTTCCTCGCCAGTGCTGGTGGACGGCGAGCTGCTCTCTCAGGTATTCGTCAGAATGATGCAAAGGGATCAGCCGATTGAAATGCAGCTAACGGCGGCCAAATGGTGAGTGACGACACGCTAGCCGAAGCGACACTAACCCTAACCCCCCATCCACACACTGACCGTGACCCGTCTGCCCTGTGTCCCAGCCTAACGTACATGTGTCGAGCGGGCGCCATCAGGACGGATGACGGCTGCGTAGTTCTCAAGGTGAGCCCGCCACCAGCGACAGCAGCGTCACGTCTTCATGTCGAAGCGGTGGCTGAACGCGCTCCCCCTGTGCCTGTCCGCCACGCAGACCCTGCCGTGCCTGGTGCGGATGTGCAGCAAGGAGCACCTGCTGGAGGTGCGGGTGGAGGGCGCCGAGACGCTGGCCTACCTGATGGAGCCCGACGTGGAGCTGCAGCGGATCGCCAGCACCACCGACCACCTGGTGGCCATGCTGGCGGACTACTTCAAGTACCCCAGCTCCGTGTCGGCCATCACTGACATCAAGAGGGTGGGTCGGCGCGCCTGAGCCGCACATGCACTCAGACAGGCTCTCGCTCCAGCGCCCGCCCCGGATAGGTCCGGGGAATCGTCTGTATCGTTTAGACTCCACGACCTCTGTCCACTTTGCTGCCACGAGGACGATTAAAAGCACATTCTGTTCTATCCTAGAATAAGACTAACGCGAGGCTGTGCTTGGATGACAAGATGGGCTCATTACAGGCCACTGTGACGACTTTATTGCAGTGGGAAATGAAGGCAAAAATGCGTGAAAGGCCAATGAAATGCTGCTTCTGATGAATAGATTTAGCCCAGCCTGCTTATATCGGTCATATCATCTGGATCTCCCATCGGCTAGCGTGTGGCTTCAGATGATAGAACACTTAACGCATGCAGTTCTGTGTGGTCGGCAAGAGGTGATGCCTTCTTCAGACAGCCTGCGTATTGTCTTGTTTTTCCACAATACTCTGTGGCGCGCTAATGTCCTCCTCCACTCCCCCCCCCCCGTCCCCCCCGTCCCCTTTGGTTGCAGCTGGACCACGACCTCAAGCATGCGCACGAGCTGAGGCAAGCTGCTTTCAAACTGTACGCCTCACTCGGCTCCAATGACGAGGACATCCGTAAGAAGGTGGGTGCCGCTCGACTTGTGTGCGTGCGTGCGTGCTCCCGCCTCCGCCTCCGTTCCAAACGTGTTGCGCCGCGTCCCCCCCGCAGATCACGGAGACGGAGAACATGATGGACAGGATAGTCAGCGGCCTCTCGGAATCCAGCATCAAAGTGCGCCTAGCGGCGGTCAGGTAGGGAGCCAGGACCCCCCCCCCCCTCCGCTGTGGCGATAGGTGTGTGGATGGCGCCCGCTGATCCGCCCCGGTCTCTTGTCTCCAGGTGTCTCCACAGCCTGTCGCGCTCCGTGCAGCAGCTGAGGACCAGCTTCCACGACCACGCCGTGTGGAAGCCCCTCATGAAGGTCGGCCGCGGAGACCCGCCGACGCGCGTCCTC
The DNA here is from genome assembly GCA_029224185.1 of Karalla daura. Taxonomy (NCBI): domain Eukaryota; kingdom Metazoa; phylum Chordata; class Actinopteri; order Chaetodontiformes; family Leiognathidae; genus Karalla; species Karalla daura. The sequence goes on along the minus strand of CM055202.1, from coordinate 21,465,308 downwards.
CCGGGGCGGGCGTGAACGCCGGCCGCACGCGGTCGGGTGAGTAACGCGCTGTGCTTTTGTGTGCAGCTGCTGCAGAACGCCCCGGACGAAGTCCTCATCATGGCCTCCTCCACGTTATGCAATCTCCTGCTGGAGTTCTCGCCCAGCAAAGAGGTAGGCGCGCGTTCCGACCGCACCCGCCCCCCGACGCAGGACGTCTGGTGCCGCCGTGGTACTGAGAGCGCTTGTTTCGGTGCGTCCGCAGCCCATCCTGGAGTCGGGGGTGATCGAGTTACTATGCAGTCTGACCCGGAGTGACAGCCCTGCGCTGAGGGTCAACGGGATCTGGGCCTTGATGGTGAGAGGAGGGAAAAACATACATGCAACATGTTGAACCTGTGCTTTCCAGTGCCAAATGAAATAGGAACTTTCCTTTTGTCTTCAAAGCTTTATCTCTTTATGTCAGCGTTTGACAGCTGATCAGACCGTGTGTGAAAGTGTAGACATTTGACTTGGGGAAAGGCCGTCAAGCTGGACGCATTCATCTTGCATTCACCCGTTCTCATGCAGCAGATAGAGCCGCCGATGTGCGGTTGATTTTTTTCAAAACGTGACCCCAGGTGATCTCAGCGCAACATGTCGCGTGTGCTTGTGTGAAGAACATGGCGTTCCAGGCGGAGCAGAAGGTGAAGGGCGAGATCGTCCGATGTCTGGGCACGGAGCAGCTGTTCCGCCTGTTGTCGGACCCCGACACCAATGTGCTGATGAAGACCCTCGGCTTGCTGCGCAATCTGCTGTCCACTCGACAGGTGAGACTCTCACACACACACACTTGCACAGACAGATACGCACCCATCATTTACTATATCCTGGCCAGAGATGCGACCGATGGGCATGCATGCAAAGTAACAACTCCCTGTTGCCGCCGTTCGTGTTTGCCAGCACATCGACCAGATCATGAGCTCCCACGGGAAGCAGATCATGCAGGCGGTGACGCTCATCCTGGAGGCGGAGCACAGCCTGGAGGTCAAGGAGCAGGTGAGCTGGCCCTCTGCCGTTAGACCAGCACCTTGACCATTGTAGGGGCGGCGACCTAAGACTCCCTCCTTGCCTGTCAGACGCTGTGCATCCTGGCCAACATCGCCGACGGCAGCACGGCCAAGGAGCTCATCATGACCAACGACGACATGCTCCAGAAAATCAAGTACTACATGGTACTGTGCGGGACCCCGTGTCCCGGAGCTCTCCCCCCACCCCCCCCCCCTCCCCCCGGCCGCACTGCCGAGGCCGCTCTGCGCCTGGTGTTCAACCTCGTCTTCTCGTCTCGTTGCTTGCAGGGGCATTCTAATGTGAAGCTGCAGCTTGCTGCCACCTTCTGCATCTCCAACCTCATCTGGAATGAAGAGGACGGTAAGTGGACCCGGGAGGGCTGTGTTCCAGTTTCACCCAGCAGCCCAAACACGGAGACTCTAGATTGGGTCAAGAAGATGAGGCACAGAGTCCAGGCGTAGAGAAAACCAGACTCTTGACCAATGTGGGGCGCGGCTCAAAGCCGCCATAAATGTGAACGTGCGGTGACTCCTTCGGTCTGACGCGGTGTCCAGCCAAACGGAGCCGACGCGAAGTTCCACGTGCGCAATGATGGAAGAGAAGAACCGTTTTTCCACGATAATGTGGACGCAGTTTCAGAGTGTGAATCATTCTTTTTATTTTTCTCAGTTCTTCATTCAGGCAGAAACAGGCGCTCTATCGCGCGGACCCAGACCGCCTCAGTCATCCTTGCAATCCCCTTCATTGGGAGAGGGAGGGAGGGGGAGAGGGGGAGAGGGGGGGGGGGGAGAGAGAGAGAGAGGGAGAGAGAGAGAGGGAGAGAGGGAGGGGGAGAGAGGGAGAGGGAGAGAGGGAGAGGGAGAGAGGGAGAGAGAGAGAGAGAGAGAGAGAGAGAGAGAGAGAGACACACAGAGACAGAGACACAGAGAGAGAGACACAGAGAGAGAGATACAGATCACTTCCAAGGCCTGGCTCGGACAAAGGATGTTTCGAAACTCTCGAGGTGTTTCTGCTTATTAGACTGACTCATCCGTGCCCAAATCGGAGGATACGCGCACGCCGGAGTCAGGTCTGATCATGCGGCCCCGCTTTAACCCCCCCCCCCAGGTTCCCAGGAGCGACAGGACAAGCTGAGGGAGATGGGCTTCGTGGACATCCTGCACAAACTGACCCAGGCCTCCGACCCGGATCTGAGCGACAGGTGAGCCGCGGAGGCGCCGAGCAGTGGTGCCGTGGTCAGCCCGCTCACTCACACTGTGCCTCTCTCTGTGTGTGTGTGTGTGTGTGTGTGTGTGTGCCAGGGCAAAGACGGCCATGCAGCAGTACCTGGCATGACCCCCCCCCCCCTCCCCCTCCGGAGGACGCACAGCCCTACTGCCAGCCTGACCAGCCAGTCGCGGGGAGGACGCCTGCCCATCGGCCCCTCGCCCTCTTCCTTTCTTTTCATCTTGAGGCTCGTTCTGTTGCACAGAGACACCTTTTTTTCTTTTTTTCTTTGTTTTTTTTTTTTTTTGGACCCGTGGCTTGGCCTCACGTCCCGCGCGCGCACCTCCCCCACACCCAGCACCCAGTCTCGCCACTTTCAGGCGAACCCTCGGCACCTCTCGCTCACTCCGCAGCTCACCCCGGAGACTCTGAGACCGCGGTTGTTGGGAGATCAATGGTTAAGGGGAGCTCACGCTCTTGTGGTTTTTTGTTTTTCCTTTTTTTTTCCGGACGATTCGGTGATTTCTCTTCCGTTTTGGGACTCTGTGATTTGAGATGTGTGACTTTTCGTTTCATTTGGAGTGCAGCGGCCTTTTGACCCCCCCCCCCCCCCCCCCGACCGCAGAGTTTCCGGTTTCCGGAGAACACCAGAGCATGGCTGTCGGACAGCGAGGCTTTCCCTTTTTGTTTTTTTTTTGTTTTTTTAACCGACGTCGATATGGCCGTCTCCCCCGGGCGTCCCAAAGCATGGACACATTTGGAGAAAGGAACTGCCCATTTTGAAATTTTGGGTGTTTATTTTTCTTGTTTTGTTTTTTCCCTTTCTCTTGTGGATACATACCTCGTAAATATATAAATATATATAAATATAAACAAATATATATTTTTGGATTTTTATTTCCCCCCCCCCCCCCCCCCCCGGGCCCTCCGTTCGTCTCCGGCCATCCTCTCCGGAGGGCGACTCTCGGCACAGCGGGGTCCACCCACTGCGGCCTGGTTCCTGCACGTGGCTCTGGAGATACGGCCCGTAGAGGAGATGGAGGAGGAGGAGGAGGAGGCGCGTTTAATCCCCCCCCCCACCCCCACCCCCCACCAAACTTTATTCTTCCTCACCGTTGCGGTTCTGCAAACACTGGAGCCTGTCAGTTCTACCCGACATCCTTATGATCCCAATGGGAAATGTAGTTCCAGAGTGCTTACTCTGACATGCCCGGTTACTTGCTAACGGGCATCTCTATCCAGTAAGACGTGATGTCTGTCGCTCTCTCTGCATTCTCTGCAGCCCCCCGGCCCGGCCCGGCCCGGCCCATTTCTGTGTGTGTCTGTCCAGGGTGATGAATGAAAGCTCCAGGGGGTTCCATTGCCCACGATGCGTCTGGAGACGGCGGGCGAGGACCGGGCGAGTTCAAAGAATAAAGGAAGGACGATTCGAGCACCAGGTCCCGAAACGAGTCACGCACTGTTTTACCCCCCCCCGCCCCCCCAATCATGTCGTCTCTTTCCCATCGGGATATTTCTAGAGTGTTTCCCCCCCCCCCCTAACATTTCAAACCTTGGTGAAACTGATAGAATGGACGCTACCTTTGAAAATATATGCAGACCTGAAAAAGAACCCCCCCCCCCCGTGTCGTGTCTTCTTTCTCCTCCGACAGAACAGTGTTGACGTGGACATGAAAGGAAAGGGGTCTGAAGCGACCACCTGGTTGTCATGTTACTCGCGTTATGTTGTGTCGGTCTTCACAGCCAGTTTCGTGTGGAGCTCTTCCTCCTACCAACCCGGCCTGAACTTCATTTCACGTACCAGTTCATAACCATGTAAGACTCGATACGGTACACGAACAAACCACCTAGTCAGAGCCCGACAAAAGTGCCGTTTCCGGGACTTGAGTGAGTCACGTCCTTACCAGAATTGAGAGGCGCTGGCAGAGGCAACACAGGAGATCTTACAAAACAACACTTCTTTATTGTTGGACGGTATGCAATCCTGGTAAGGTTTTTATGTAACAGCGGAACACACATGTGAAACCCCCCGGCAGTTTGTCCACTCCCGTTAGCTCTGCGCCCTCTACATCTCAAAAGCAGGCACATTCCTCATGCAAAAAGCTGTGGCATGCATTTGATTTCGGAGTCCTCGGTTTGAACCCCCACCCCTGCTCCCGATACAGAAAATAGAAACTGCGATTTTGACTTGTATCTATATTACAAGAGGAGAGGCGCCCAAAGCACCTGATCAAAGGGAAGAAAACGAGGGACAGAAGTCCTGAGACCTCCATGGTGATGGAGCGGCTCGAGTGGCGTTTAGGGACGCCCCAGCATAAAGCTCAGGGGTGGCAAAGTGGTTGTAGATGATGAGAAGGTGTGAATGTGGTGAGCATTATGTGTCTGTGTGTGTGTGTGTGTGTGTGTGTGTGTGTGTATGTACGTTTGTGTGCATGTGCGTGCTACATAAAAGCTCGGAAGGTTACACTCGATCCGGAACGTGTCCAGAAATGTCGAACCTTATGGGGAACCTTCCTGCCCAGCCTGCTCCTGTTATATCTCTGAGATCGTTTATTTTCTCATTGCTTTCATTAGAGAAAGATAAATAAATAGGCAGAGCAGACAAATACGTAAGTTACGTTTCAGATAAAGGTGCTCAGTTGCTGACGCTGATGGCTTGACGTGGTCAGGTTTGATCCGAAGGTTTGCCTGCGGTGAACAGGGGGACGGACTTTGGGGTCGAAGTCGATGTTTTTAAATGTGGAGAAGGCACGAATGGCTGGATGGCATGTGGGAGTTTGCTATACAATCCGAGAGGCTGGTTGTAAACAGTCATGATGGTTAATTAACTGTTCTATACGGGTGTTGTTCATCATTAGTGTTTCCCCCCACTTTTTCCTAAAGTTCTGCATTTGTCTTTGGCACACGACCCAACCATTCACATGTTCAGGTCCGCACTCAAGAAGAAGCACTTGCGCCTCTTTACACACTCATCTTCTGACCAAACTGTGTTCTACAAACTACAGGGAGAGGAAGTTACAAGTTGAAATCATTCAAACATCTTTCAGCCTTGTGAATATGGGTGATGGGCATATTCAGCATGTGGATGACTCTATGTCGGCTCGGTGTTTACGTCCAGTTGCCCCTAGGCAGGCCCTTAAAAACAATCCCCCTGGAGATGCAGAATGGCTGTTCAGGTGAGGTGATCTATTGTGACAGGGACCTAATGAAGAGTTTACATTCCCAGTCCCAGTGTGCTGGCTCGGATCATCTGTTTGGGGAGCTCCCACGGAGATATGTGTGTGTTCCTGCCCTTTGAAACATCCGTACTGCACTTTTAAAAATAAATCTTGTGTGTTCAGTTCGCTGGAGAGGCTCTGGAGATCGGGGGGCGGGGAGCCGCTCGGAATGATGTGTCCAGTGGCTGCAGGGCTCGGCTGATGCTACTGATCTGTTGATACTGTAAGACAAGTTGTGCTGCTGTAGTCCTGTGGCTGTAGGAAAGTTCTGGTGACAGCTGGCTCTGGCTCTCAGCTGGGACTCTGTCAACGTGTCTGTCTCCCTGAAAAGAAACCAAGCTCTGTGTGGAGCAGCACTCTGTATCCTGGTCTGACCTGGCTGAAGCAACCCATCATCGCTGTCCTGCTCCTCTGCTCTACTCTCCTCCCATCTCATCATAACGCTGGCTCCTCTTCATCGATGAAGCTGATGTGCTCTGTGGAGGTGTTCCCCTCCTCCAGCTGCCGCCCCCACTCGTGCATCTCCAGTTCTTGGGGAGGGGCAGCAGGTCTGGCCTCCGTGTGCTGCAGCCGTGACCTGCACCAGGGTGGAGTCTGTGTGTCCCTACCAAAGTCCAGAGACAGGGGCAGGGAGTGGCTGGAGTGGTGGGGGGGCACCGCCGGGGGGGACTCCACAGGCATGGAGGGGGGTCTCTGGCGGAGGTCTCCGGGGGAGGAGGTGAGCGAGGGTGGGGCAGAGCAGTGGGAGGACATGGGTGGAGGGGTGTCCTGGGAGGGGGGCGGGGGAAGCAGGCCTCTCCCAGCACAGCTGGCGGGCCGGGATGGGTGGGGTCCTTGGCAGGGGGAGAGGGAGGGCGAGGAGGAGAGGGACATGGAGAAGGAGAGGGATGGTGAGGGGGTGTGGGAGGCCAGGGGGGGCTGCTCCTGCAGCGAGGGCAGTAAGATGCTGCTACTGGAGGAGGCGTGGAGGCCCTGGAGCAGCAGGGGGCCCTCGGGCAGCCCCTCCTGGGCAGACAGCAGGTTGGAGCAGCTATGGCCCTTCACGATACCACCTGGGAGCTGGGAAGCGGTCTGCACTGACTCTGGAGAGCACAGGCCATCTTGTTTTGGTGAATGAGGAGTGGGGAGAAGGCATCCTGGTAAACCCACACCCTCCATGTCTCCGCTGTCCAACAGGGAGTGGGTGTCAGGTCTCTGCAGGGAACAGGACGTGCTGGGGGGCGGCAGCATGAGGCAGGGGCTGGCTGATAGCTGGCTGGCACTGCTAGGGGGAGGGGTTAGATTTGGCATCATGGTGGCCAGGATGGGAGGTGAGGCTGTTTGGAGGAGTGGCTTCAGCAGGCGTGTCATTTCATTCAGCTCCTGACTCAGCTTGAAGACTTGTTTAGAAAGACTGTTCATCTGGAGGGCGGAGAGACAAACAGTGTAAGCACACACACAACTGAATTCATGCTAAAGCCACATCACCTGTTATTGCTTCAAGAGGTCGATGAGTTGAACTGAGTTCTTACAGAATCCTGTTAATGCTCAGTAATGCAAGGCATGACCTGAGTACATGCTGCTTGTGCATTATCATCCACACCTTCTGTGTGTGTGTGTGTGCATACTGCACCCAAGGGTTGGGTGTACAGGGCACGAGACTATTTCCTCCTGTTCAGATCTTCTAATTTTGTAATTAAAGAATTACGGTCCTTAATGAAGCCACTTAGCCACTGACATCAGGACATTTAATTAAGATGACTCAATGAAATATTAAAATTAACTCCATAATTTAAGAAGCCCCTTGCTTGGTTGTTTCATTACATGGCTACATTTCTTCCTCGTTTGTCTCCGTATTTAAATAATCTTTGCTTTGCATATCCCTATTATTGTTAACAGAGGGGGAGGTGAGGAAAATGCCTCAATTCTGGTGTAAAATATATGAACCTGAGGTCTTTTAGAATTGAGGCGTCCATTCTCTCCTTTTACTTCACAGGCCTGCTTCGTCTTGTGTTCAGTTTGACAGTGAAGTTGTAAAACCTGATTAGCATTCGGTTCTGGTTTGGTCCTGTCTTTGGAGCCAGTGTTTGGTAAGCTCTCTCACTTGTGATGAGGCCGGCTTTCATCTCCGGCCTGAGCAGGTCCTCAAAAACTTTGTTGGGTTATTCCCCCTGCATAACTTCAGATAAACCAATAACCTGTACACTTTTTCTCCTGCCTCTGTTCTCGAGGTCACCCGTAGGCTCGGGCCATGCTTTGTGTTTCGTTTTCAAGCGCCTGAGCCTGCCTCATCACCACCTTGGAGATGTATGCTGTACCTTGGTGGTTCCTTTTCCAGCTGCCGAGCATGGGTCTGTATCATTTGGGATAATGGACTCAGCTTCTTATCAATCACCCTGGTTACGTTTGCCATTATTTCATGAATGAATAGTTTGTTAATAGTTAGTTCTCTGCACTGCTATCTTGACCCCCCCCCCATTCATTAAGTTTTTAAACATGTTGATGTAGCCTGAGGTAGAAGCTGTGCTTTTATTTAAGTTGTAGAAATTGAACAAAGATGTGCTATACATCATTTTAGCCTTTTATTTATATTGCTATTTCAAGGAAGTAAGTTATGCATGAAACAATTTGCATGGCCATAGTAGCAGCAATCTAAACCACCTTCATATTTAAAACTGTGTGCAGGAGCATTAGGCAGAGTTGAAAGACGAGATCAATTCTCATGGAAGGAGCAGAGTTTTCCACACAAGTGAGAGTAAACGACAACTGGCCACATGGTGGTGCTATATGCACTAATAATGAATCTGGTTTTCTTTTCACAGCTCGCTGGACCGATTGTCCACAGCAATGGTCTTTTTTCATTATCGTCAGCATTGGAAAATTCAGGAAGCACTGCTCAATAAGCCAGGATTATGACACTGTAACAACTTAGTGGAATTCATTCATTTTAGTGCTTAGAGCTGTAACACAAGATGAGCTGTTGAAATGAAACCTAATTATTTTCCACTACTGGTTCCCGTAACAATCTGCCGAGATAGAGACAGGCTGCAAAAAAGGCTATCAAATGCCGGGCCATCCTTCTCACTCAATAGTTTCTCTTTATCTTTACTGCTTTCTTCATCATAGAGTAATACTGAAGACATTGAGACTATAAAGGAGCGCACGTGGAATCATGTGGTAGAAGAAAAAGTATTAAACAACCATAACAAACAAAACATGATTTATATCCCAGATTCTTTGATGTTGCCACGTCTTGCTTTGATGGCATCTTTGCACACACACACACACACACACACACACACACACACACACACACACACACATCTCTCTCATGTCGTACCGTAATCACCTGGAACAGTTTACCTGGAACGGTTTACAATTTACAGGTGGGCCTTCATTTGTGGAATTTCTTAATTCAATAATTGCTTGACAACACCAGCACATAATTACCTATAGTATATAGTAATTACTTAGTGTTGCTTCCTTCCCTTGTACTGATGTCTGTATCAGTATTACTTTACAATGCGGAAAGAAATGAAAACAAAAAGAAACAACAAAAAAAAAACAATAAATGAGAAGCTGTGTCAAAAGTTTGAGTGTTGCAGTGATGGAGTTAGCACTCACCTCCTCAGTCAGTTTCGACACACTCTGTTTTATCTCAGTGTGTTCTCCGGTCCCTGCACAGCACATGCAAACATGGATGAATGTCACGGGAAAAGCCTTTTACCGTCAGTAAGAAACCACCACCCTCTCTGCCTGTGTTTGTGTGTGTGTGTGTTACCTGGCTGTGGGGAGGGGACCACTGCAGGGGACGGGCTGGGACTGAACTCGAACTTCTGCGGCGTGGTGGCATTGCTCTCCGTTTCAATGCCGTCTACGAATCTGTGCAGGAAGAGGGGATTAAAGGAAAGGCACGGGAGAGGAATGCAAATCAGGGAGAAGGAGGGAGCACTAATTACAGGGAGTATCAGTGTTTGGCTGAACACTGCTTCAGTCCAATATGGAAACATCCTTATCAGCAGCTTTTGTGTGTGCACCACTGCGCACAAGATGGCCCGTCATTAATCTCTGTGCATACACAGACACATCTGCTGGTTTCCGTGTACACACATGATCCTGTAGAATGAGAACCTGGGCACCCTCCCACAGAAGGTGTGTGTGTGTGTGTGTGTGTGTGTGTGTGTGTGTGTGTGTGTGTGTGTGTGTGTGTGTGTGTGTGTGTGTGTGTGTGTGTGTGTGTGTGTGTGTGTGTGTGTGTGTGTGTGTGTTACCTGGGGCTGAGCTCAGGGGGCGCACTGCTGAAGCTGACCACCGGGATCTGCAGGGTGGTGGGCCGGGAATGATCGGAGGGAGCCCTGAAAGGCCTGGGGGGCAGGAGCGGGGAGCGTAGGGGCGAGCTGAGCCCCCTGCTCAGACGGAGTGGGGAGCGGGGCGCCCGGGACAGCGAGCTCTGGTCCTCGTCGCCTTCCTCGTCCTCACGGATGGATGGAAGCTTCTTCACCAAGCCCCCGTTGCTCTCCCAGTCCACCTGGGGGGACACAGAGAAGTGGGGGTGCACCGCAGGAGCTATCACGCCAGTCTGAATCGTGAGGACAACGTGAGAGCATTTTCACAGCTCTCAGGGACACTTTACAGAAAAGAGAATGCAGATACTTTCAAAAGGCACTGGGTGTAAAGGATTATGAAAACAGTCTGCACTGCTACAACCACATAAGTCCAGTCACACTGAACAATAAGCTTTTGAGCCAGTGTTTTAGTATCTGTGTTCAAGAAGACACCTTGGACCTCTCACATATTCCCTCCTCTTCTGTCCAATCTCACAGACATTTGCGTATAAGAGCAATGATTATTATGCAATAATTATAAATCATCATTTAAATGTAAGGTGATTTCGTTCCTATTAATGTTGCATTTCTCAAAGAAAAAGTGAAAAATTGAAAAATGAAAAGATGAAACAGAATACATTTATGTCAAATTCCCGACAAAAAGTGTACGATCAATCATCTACTCTTGTGATGAATCAATCTACCATTGCTTACATACCGTAGGCATACTGTGAAAACCTTGTAGCTCACTCATGGTTAAACCATTTTGCGCAGTTTTATTTGAAATAAAATCACACCCAGTTTTTTTTTTTAATTAAAATCAACAGAAAAATGAAAGAGAAGAGAACAACGATGTGGTAACTAGACCAATTCATTGTTAAAGCCAAGTTATTTCCTCTGTTTGTATGAATACTTTTTAGGGCTCAGCATGTTAGACTGTAAAGAGGAGCCCGTCGTGGCACAGTACATTTAACACAGACTGCTGTGTCTGACTTTTCCTCATCACTTTTTCCCAAGCACACACACACACACACACACACACACACACACACACACACACACACACACACACACACACACACACACACACACACACACACACACACACACACACGCGTACGCTCCCCCAGCAGTCATACTCGTCCCTGATGCCCACCAGCTCTGTCCCGGCCTATGAACTGAATAATTTAGGATGACTTCACTGTTGATGCTGGCTTTCTAAAACTCTGACAAATGACTAATTAAACAAACAAACAAAAAGCACCAACGACAACAAGAGCACGGAGCCATGTCTCATTTTGTCTAAAGAAATGTGACACTGCCGCTCTTATCACCACAAGAGTGAGGACTGAACCTCTGTGTCATCTACAGCCAGGAGGTTACACCTCCCCCATTGCCGTTGTGTTGCTTATTTGGGGCTTTCTGTTCACTACATAACACAACAAAAGAGAGAGGAGGATCATTACTACGGAACCACGCATTGCGGATTGAATTTATCTGGACTTTGCACGTTAAAATAAATGTTTATTTCAAAAAACAAAGCACAATGTCATTCCTACTCAGCATAGCATCACTCCTGCCTAACCCGGAGTGCCTGGTGCAGTGAGTAGTGCACGTGCTGTGTGTTTCAGCATGCAGACAACGCCCCTCTGCTCTCCCTCCTCTCTCTCTCTCTCTTTAATCAACTCTCTTTTCCCCCAGCCCCTGTCGGCTCAGCATACTCTTTTTATATCGTCCCCCACTGCCCTCCTCTCTCTGCAACCCCCTCCCCCTTACCCTCAGCCGTGCTACCGTGCTGTATTTTTAGCTCCCTTGTTCTAATCTTAGCTCCTGGCTCTGGAGGAAACCGAGGAGTGCTCTGTGATGCGGAGGCGTGATAAGTGTGCACTTGCCTCATTTTGGCATGTGCTTGTCTGCGTGTAAGTGTGTGAATATGCTTAAGCTTGCATCTGCATCGAGTGTGTGTGTGATCTGGCCGGGCAGTCTGCGGACATCTGAGTGCAGGCATGCATGTGAAGAGATGTATGTAAACTGTGTGTGCTTGTAGGGACAAGAGTTGACAAAGTGCTGTTTTATTTTTGGTGCAGCAGTGCACGTGCGTCAGTGTGTATATGTGTGTGTAGGGTATGTGCTGCTGCAGGCAATATGGTGCTCAACCAGTAATGGTGGTGATGCACAGGATGTATGGCACAATGTTTTTCCAGAGGTTGCAGGCCTCTGGAAAAACAGTCCTCCAGAATCAGTCCTCCATAACAAACTCCTGAATCAGCAAGGACAGACACGGCAGCTTCATCTTCTTCCAAATCATATTTTGCACTCCAACTCCCTTCCTACATTTAGTCTTTCCTCATGTCACACCCTGTATCATTTATGCATCCCAAATGGCTGTTTTTATCATATGCATCATCTGAGGCTAATTCTTGCTCAGTGTCTGGATGCATCTGTTTACATCTATTTTCCAGCAGTCTTTTCTTGCATGCATATGCAGACACACACACACACACACACACACACACACACACACACACACACATCTGGGCTGCGGGTGTCAGAGGACTCCACTCATGTGCAGCAGCTTGTGCATTTGGAATCATGCAATCCTCTAGGTACTGCTCCAGACACCCGTCGCTATATGAATTGTACATTTGCACATTTTCATCCCACTCACACTCTGCAGAGGCTATGTGGAGAAACAAACAGCACTGCAGTGGAAAATGAGGACTTGGAACGGCAAAATGAGAAAGTTGCCCCCTCCCCTTCGTCTCTCCTCCTCCTCCTCCTCCTCCCCCTCCTCTTCCTCTTCTCCTTGGCTGGCTGGTCTATTTATATCCAGCAGGATCCAATCTTAGCAGCAGCTGCAGGGGACTCAGCCAGTCAGGGACAGCCCGTGCTTCCCCACTGTACTATTTTTAGCAACAGGACAGCTTCAAACAACAGCACTGAGCTATTCTTGTCTTTATGTTTCCCTCCTTCTGCTGCTGCTGCACCAGCCAAAGACACGCACTGACTTTTAGATGGCAACAGTGATGAAAACACACTTCAAAGCTAGACTGTGGTGTGTGCGCACGGGTCTGTGTGTGAATTTTAAAGCAGTGCTGCAGAGGTCAGCTGCAGCTTTCATCCCCGAGGACACTCCTCAGGTGAGTGTCTTCTTAAGCTGATCATGGATACCATATCATACTTCATTTACAATGTCCTGGCTGCAGCAGACTGAACATTCATAAAAGGTATAAAATTGACATCAGCACTGTCAGTGTGTAGAGCTGACTCATATGAGTGATTTTGTAAAAAGCATGACTATATATATCTAAGAAGCCAAGGAGCCCAAGAAGCCATTTCATTTGGAGTATTTTGTCTTTTGCCTTAAGATCAAGCGATAAAGTGATAAGTTGTTGGCCTGAGAATCACTTCTTAGAATAATGCAAAATGAAATCTGGCAGTAGTGAGAAGATATGTCATAAAATACACAACTTGAAAATGATTCTGTATTGACTGAGATAGATAATAGTACAGTGACATCAGTGGTGCAGTCGTGAATATTCACCCAGCACAGACAGACCTGATGCATACATTCACTCTCATAAAATCCAGCTATCCCGCTATCTGCTGGCAAACACGTTTGTTCAGTTTAATTCCCTTTCCCTTCAAAATTCTTGTCCCTGAAAGGCGACACTGAGGTAGCGGAGTTAACAAACATAAAGACAGCAACACAAGTCATTCACTTCGACACTTGACACGAGTGTGCACTTACGTCGGCCCCGTGGCCCTCCCTCAGGTTGTAAGTGAGGTCGTGCTGGATCTCGCTGATGAACTTCTGGGCGTACTCGGGGTACAGGCGCAGCACGTCCCGGAGGCCCTTCAGGCTGATGTACTGCAGGTCACAGTAGGTTAGAGCCTTCACGTTGGCGTTGGTCTTTATCACCTGGTCCTTTGTCAGAGAGTCGGAACCAATCAGATCTCCTTTACCTGGACGCACGCACCAACATTGATATGAATGTTAGATAAGTGAACACACATTTGGACACGCGTACACGTTGACAGAATGCATCTCAAAGACAAAGTGAGTATATTCTAGTCTCTTTAGAAGCAGAAAAAGTTGAAGGAATTCTATTGTATTTCAAGATGACAATCACAGGGAGTTGAATCAGCCATTAATGTGCAGTAAAACTGAAAAAAAGAAAAAAAAATGTCTGTTTTGGGGATGGATATGCACACAGCTGATTGCAGAACTGTGAAGAGATAGACAAGCTAAGAACAGAGGGAGACAAGATGGTGGAAGGCAGGGCAGGGCAGGCTGGATGGATGGATGGAGCAGAGACCTATGGGAGCTGGAGTGTGGAGGTGGAGCGGAGAGAGAGAGGGAGGGTGAGAAGCTGGAGAGAACCAGGGAGAGGAAGGTGACGGAATGAAAAAAAGGGAAGACAGAATGTGGGGGCTGCTGCACACTGGCATCTCCTGATGGAGGAGAGATGAATGAGCGAGGTGAGAAAAGAGAGGAGGAGCAGGCCATGTGAGCAACAGTTATTAGACATGGCCCCCTACCCCTCTGCTGCACCCCCACCTCCACATCCTCATGCACACAGAGCTGTCCAAAAGTCTTCTGCACCCCCCCCCCCCCCCCCCGCCCATCTGTGCCTCCCCCTTATTTAGCACGATGGGCCTTGCACATGCTCGGTCTGCCTTGCTTTCTCTTTCACATTGTTCACACCTCAGCAGCCGCCCCCACTCCGCCACCACAGTTCAGCTCCAATTGTCTTTTGTCATACAGATGATGGCTGGTGACAGAAGCAAACACACAAGTGCAGCGACATATTCAGCTGAGCAGGAATACAAGTACTTGGAAGTGACATTTAAGGCTGTCTGTTTGTCTCATCTTGATCTGTCTCTGTCTGCGGGTATGAGTGCAGCAGGAAGAAATGAGGGCAGGTAAAACGCTTTGGAGAGATGCTCATTTTGCTAATCCTGTCTGCAGGAACGCTTTTGTCGGTACTTCAAATGCAACATATCCTATTGCCTAAAGAACTGAGCTGGTTGATTGATGATAACGCCCAGAATCGAATCGTATCAGCGTTGTACCATTGCATCTGCTGTACCAGACCTTTGTCATACAAGTCCTTAGTATTTATCAATCAGTATACAGCTGTTGGTTAGGCTGAGGAAAAGATCAGTGCATTCAAACAATAAAAGAAATGTGCTATTGACATTACTCCACTTTGTGATTTAAGTTTGAATGGGTGGACTCTGATTGGTCACCAACTCCAGTATCCTGGATGAAAGTTTCCTGCCTTCCTCCAAAAAACTGACTTTGTGCTTTTTATACCAGCTCAGTCACTTCCTTTTCTATCCCTGCAGGTTGGGAGAACAAAGTTTCTCAAATAATGTTGTCATATTTGTGTGTGTGTGTGCGCGCGCACCTGTGTGGTCTTGGTTTTTAAGACCATGGCAGGCTAAACCATGTGAGGAGCTCTCTGAGCTGTGCAGGGCTCTGCTGTATCCACACTTCAGCATTAATAATCAAGGTGCTTTAATAATGTAAAATCTATCTATTATTAATAGCAGCACAGAACTGCGTTCCACCTATTGATGTGTGTGTGTGTGTGTGTGTGTGTGTGTGTGTGTGTGTGTGTGTGTGTGTGTGTGTGCGCGCATGTGTGTGTGTGTGTGTATGTCATGATCAAGATCAAATAGGGGCCGGCGGCTTGGCATTTGAAGATAAATCCACTCCATTTCTCTCAAACACACATGCACATACGAATACAGACACACACACACACACACACACACACACACACACACACACACACACACACACACACCATCACGCCAGAGAAAATCACTACCATTCATTTCCAGTTTGTAAATTAACCCTGAATCTGATGGTCTACCCCCTTACCGCACTATTCTAACATCACTTCAGTGAGTTCAGTTGTGCCATTAGTAGTTATTAGACCTCTATTTTGCCCACAAATAGAACCATAACCTATACAGATCCCTTCCTACCCAACACAAATGAATGAGTAATATAGATCCAAAGGCACAAGAATTGATTGAATGACAGCAGAAAGCAGGTAAACAGGTAGAGAACCATTCATTCAATATGTCTTGACCTTTTCACAAACCTCCAGTCGTCTCTTCTTGGCATTGCCAAAGGAGCGTAGAATCTGTCACTCCTGTCTCTTTGGCTTCTATTCTATTCTGTTGTTCTGTTACAATGCTCACACAAGCAATGCTTGGAGTTCAGCCTCCAGGTAGACCGCCAAAGAAACATTTTATTGACGTTGTTGTCACATTTACACGTTCTTTCTGCAAATATAGGCGCAGGAACTCCATTCAGTCCTTTTGTCCAGGTTCTTGGGGACAAAGAATAGTCTAGACTGCAAACCACGGGGGCCTAGAGCGCATGGATGACAACAAGCCACAAGTCAGTTTCGGTGGAATAGTGTTGACGCTTTAAAGTTGACCTGACAAATTAAAATTGCACTAACTGTTTCAGTGACACAACAAAACACCAATCCCTTCAAAATAATATGGAAACCAAAAAGAAAAAAAAAGCGTGGTGCTGCCATCAGTCGGTTTCTTGTTTGCAGTCCATCTTAGCAAACACACTCAGGCCTGTTGAGGATGCTTGAGCGTCTGGCCACAGCTCTGCTGCTGACTGTGTGCCCATAGGATGGAGCGGTGAGACATTTCAGATTTTTCAAACTCCTCCCTGTTCACATCCATCCATGTCCCCCTCAGGATGAATAGATCTCATTATTTGATGACTGTGTCCGTGGCTAATTGATGAAATACATGCACACACTCTTAACTTGTGTTGATATATTGCACAGTTCCTGAACTTTTCCAAGACGTATTGAGTACAGCTGTACTGAATTACATCCAGCTGAACACATTGATATTATTCAAAATGTATCTTGTGAATGTAATGTCTCATACGTGTGCAATTACATATTGACACACACAACACTGGGAGCAGCCACCGCACACTCCCCAGTGACATGTTGGCTGTAATGTTGCTATGGCAACAGCACATATCCACATGCTTAGAATTTCACAGGCAACATGAAGTGTGAAACATCAGCAGAATTGACCATGACTGGCTTCGTCTTTCCATAGCAAACATTACACTGGATTGGTTGGGTTCGACCTTTGCCGATGTAACAGGACCATTTGTGTTGGAATGTTCTCCCACCTTGCAGTTAAGCTGATGTAAAGATTGGGTTTTTGTTTGCTCTGAAGCATGTGTAGTAAAACGCTTGCAGGGCATGTTGTTCCTAGAAGGGCTAGGTGCCCCCCTCCATGTGACCATCCAGCAGGTATCAGTGACCAGAGGAGAAGGTGTGAGACTCCAGGTGTCCTCAGCTCACCGAATCCTCAAATCCACACCTCTCAAACCCAGGACACCCAGCTGTGTGAATGAAGCAGCTGAACAGGTACTACTGGTCAAAGTAAATGTGTTCCTCCCTCCAGGTGCAGTCTTGCACTATTTGATTAAATATATAATGAAACGACGAGGCGGGAGCAGGGGAGGCAGGTGGGTCACCTTCGAGGTGGCTGGGACAGAGTTACTTTAAAGAATGACAAAGATGATGTTGTTCTTTGATGTAGTGAAAGTCACTCACATGGGTGACTGGAATATCACTGAATGCTTGGCAGTGGAACATGCTGATTCAGCCATTCTCACCCAGCCAGGCTTAGTCATGATGAACAGGCACTGTTAATACGGCAACCTCACCACCCCACAAACCTTTCCCACTGACGGTATATCACATCTCTGAATCTAAGATCTCTACTCTGGCAAAAACACATACTTGTGATTGGTTGTTTACATTTGATTCACGGTAAAAAAATATTTTCCGGATGACTGCTCAATGGTAACGATACAAAAGCTCTCTCCTGACATAGAAGTGAAATACTTAAACTAGATAGATGGATACGTGGGCAGAAGACTGCTAACAACAGTCAGCAGTCATCGTCACACTGTCCCCCTGTTGCAAACGAAGGCTTTCACCTTGTGATGTTTCACACAGACACTGGACCTCCTGAGCCCCTTGTGAAGCCATCAAATCATTGGGCCAGTGATGCTGGGGAGGCAGCGGACAGGCTGCAACACCAGGGTCAGCCACAGTGACAAAGGGCTGAGCTCAGGTTAACAGGTGGCATTTAGTAGTGGCCACAGGGACAGTGTCCAAAGGTTTACAGAAGCTTTGAGAGCACTCTGAGAATCTAAGGCTCCAGCTCTGTCTAGAGAGGCCCCACACAGCTTTTGCATATCTTTCTGTGTTTTTTTTCCCTCAAAATAAAGTGTTGTAAAGTTGTTTTGGTTTGACTCATATATTTTTTACATTCGCCTCATAAATAGCCCATGTTTTCTTCCATTCTCATTGCTTGTACTATGGCTGAAACTTATATATTAAACTATCTCATTTGCTTGCTTACTTTCACTCAAGGAACTGGCTTGTATTTTATGTTTACTCTAACACTGTGCCCAGTCAAGTTCTTTCTTCATGCAAACCCATATTTCATAAACAATCTGATTCTACTGCTGTTCTAGTGTCTCTTGAAAGATGAGTTAACTAAATAATGGAATTTATGCTGGTCAGTTTAAAATAGCTTTGAAACACGCCTTTTCATTATTCATATTGGTTAATATGCAAGGAATGTAGCTGCTGCTAGAATTAATAATTCAGTATTGTTGACATAAACAGGTTGACAAGAAATGCTCTTGTTTTCAGGGGCCGGAAACGACCTGTTGCAGTTTGCTTGGATGAGGGCCTGAGTAGCAGACGTCATGGGGAAAGGCTTTAGTTCTGGGAGGAGACTGCTCGCTGTGAGATATTAATTGTAGCTTTGTGGATTTGAGTCAAACGACACAAGTTTATCGATATAAAAGGTCAAAGTGCTGACGTCCAGTCCCATTTCATTAATCCACGCTATCTGCACCACAAAATATCAAAAACTGCCTAAAAAATAGCCTCGTTCATTCGTGTATTCATTCATCTCCTTCTCAATGTGTTTGCCATGTGTAAGGTCTGATTACGGGACTTCCAGTATGTGTGTTCTGGATTGAACGACTGCTGTGTGCAACTCACAGGCTCAACACTGTGGGAAGCTTTGCCTGCGTGTGTGCTGAGCATGTTGATGGCTCTTTCAAGCAGCAGAGCACCAACAACGACGCTTTATCAGCTCTCTCTCAGGCTTTCCTGCTTCACACACACACACACACACACACACACACACACACACACACACACACACACACACACACACACACACACAACCTGTTTTCCGCTATGATTCCGTTGCTCTGCAGGTCTGAAAGGGTGTAATCCGACCCGGCACTGTGAAATGTTTCACCAGCACTGACTGAGCTCAGAGGAGGAGATGATCAGTCTCTTCCCCAAA
The DNA here is from genome assembly GCA_029224185.1 of Karalla daura. Lineage (NCBI taxonomy): Eukaryota > Metazoa > Chordata > Actinopteri > Chaetodontiformes > Leiognathidae > Karalla > Karalla daura. The sequence goes on along the minus strand of CM055202.1, from coordinate 21,446,146 downwards.
TTCCTGCTTTGTTTCGTTTGACATCAAACACTCATTTTCGCCTGGTTCCACAAATGAACCATTCTCACCTTCGGTAAATGGAGCACACGGTGTCCCACAGCTCATGGTCATCTCATATCCTCTCATTACAGCTCAGTTTGACAAACGAGTGAATGGCAACGCCACAGGGGTGCTGTGTCATTTTCATCCAATCCTGCATCACACATCTATGAAAATGATCCTCTCAGAAATATGCCACACTTCTTTCATTTTCACCTAATTAGGCAACCAGCAGCATGTCATTTTTGCAATCAACAAACAGATAAACAACCCCATACTCTCACTAAAGCGAGGCTATTACCCGATTTTGTTCCTTACTTGTCATTAGACACTTGCCTGTGATTTCCCCAATGTAGTTCATTTGGGGGAACAAATAGAACAATTCAGATTTTGGGTTTGATTTACTTTCAAAGATATGTGATGCAGACTGGAACACACCATTCTTATAAACCTCATTAGTTTAGCTTAAGTACAGATCATCTGCAGCATTTCAACATTTCTCTCAGCATTAACTAGGTGCTTGTGTGCCAATCCAGACTTGAATGGGTGCAGATAGCATGGAACAATATGACCTTTATGCTTTACACTCCTTTTATGGCTGTACAACGTAGAAGCACGACTCACCCAGTATAGCCAGCACAGTGTTGTCCTTCAGGACCTCCATGGAGCCTGAGCAGACAAAGTAGATGGCCTGCAGGGCGTCCCCCTGTCGGATGAGGAACTCGCCTGGAGCACAGAAGGAGGTCTTGATGATGAGGGACAGCGAGCGCAGGCAGCCTCTGCTGGCTGACTCAAAGAGAGGTAGCTGCAGCAGCTCCTTGTTCAGGTGCATGGCGATGTCAGCCCTCAGCTCGTCTGGGAAGTCCTTCAGAAGCTGTCAGTCACAACAACAGTGTTTCTTAATGTTTCTTGATGTTGGTGTTCATGATGTGGTCGATTGATGTGCATCGATTCTTTGAAAGCTGATATTTTCACTTGCTGAGGTGAACTGCGGCCCTCTGTCCTCACCTCACTGACGTCTATCCCGTTGTTGACCGACCACGTAGTCTGGAAACACTCCAGCATGCGCTGCTCCAGGGCCTTGGGCAGCCGGTGAACCCTGATGAAGTCTTTGAGGTCCTTGGTGCGGGTGTGGTAGAGCGAGCGGCGTGAGTACATCCTCTGAATGATGGCTGTCACGTTTCCAAACACCACAGCGTGCATCAGGGCTGCAGACAGAGCACAGTTTGATCGGCTGTCGGGAGAATCACACCATTCATCTGCAACACCCATGCCAGCTCTGGCACATACAATGCCGACATCAAAATGACATTTTTGTTCCTAACGCAAAATACTAATGAGAGACTCTCTCAGATCTGCATCCAGTTATGGCTATTGGTGTGGAAGTACAATTTACTTAATGTCTATCAAGGTTCTCAGTTTTAGGTGAAGCAACTGAAGGGCTTAAGTGATCTCGCCGAGGGCACAAAATTGGCGAGGGCAGGCACTGCTAACAGAAGTCCAGTTTTGTTTTTTCACCTTGAATTGAGGGAAAAATTCCACAGCCACTTTGGTTTATAGGTTTGAACACAGTAGCGTCATAGCTATGGTTTAATGTTCTTTGCTGAGTGTTCTGCAAGGTGGGCTCTCTGCCTGAGTCCTTTCAAGTGGAAAAGCTGCTGAAACAGTGATCAGACCACTTGACACTTACACAGTCCACTGAAGAGCAGACTAATGACATTACTTTTGGATGACTGCTCCTTCGGCCAGTTTTACACAACAGAATAGTGCAAATGCAGAAATATGGATAGGTCCCAGCTGAATGGGACCCACTGCTTCAGGGCACTTCACCCTACAGCTTTGACCTCGGTGTGAGGACAGTGCCTCTCTTTACAACACTCTGTATTGCTTGGATAACTCTGCCCTGACAGACTGTGCACACATGACTGTGTGTACACCGTGTGTCTGTTGAGCTTGTATTGAGCTTGTGGCATTACTAACACGAACAGCCATCTCTCTCACCAAGTAGCAAAAGCCCATTTACATTCTTCTCATTTCTTCGTTTACTGCTTTCTTTCTCCGTTCTCTTTAGGAAGAATACGCAGCAGCAATGAAAAATAGACAGGAGGTAGCTTCAGTAGCACTGGTGTGGATGCAGCATCCAATATTCATGTGCTGTAAGATATTACTCTCCGTTACTGTGTGCTCATTAAAAATAAGGTGGAGTAATGTGGAGAAGTATTCCCATGTGTTCACTGCAGGCATGTGGAATAGCTCTGTTCAGCCTGGACAGAACACAGAGCAAACTCAAACGGAACCCTGAAAGAGAATATCACCCTGCAGCATTTGCATTTTTAATTTCGCCACGTGCTTCTGATATTCCAGTGACACATGGTGTTATTGTTTCTTTGCAGATTACTTCATTCCTTTTTGAGGTGCAGTCTCCCTACGCAGGTGGCACACGGCTACTACATCAAGTAAAAGTTGTGGCATGAATGACACCAAATCTGTCCAGCAGTTTGATTGCATCTGAAGATGTATGAACATGTCACGCAGCCAACAGTTTGTCGCTCAGAGAGGGACGAGTTCCTCACCTCCTATGAGCATGGTGCAGATGGAGAAGATCTTCTCAGAGTCTGTGTTGGCGGACACGTTGCCGAAGCCCACACTGGTGAGGCTGCTCAGAGCGAAGTACAGGGATGTGACGTAGCTGCTGCGCATGGAAGGCCCCCCTCCCAGCACGCTGAAGCCCCCGCCCCCGGCATCTGTGCCCGACACTGCCTCGCCTCCAGACACGTTCCCGTAATACTGGCTGCTGTTCCAGGAGCCCTGACCTGTGACCTCCGTCATGTTCCACTGGCTCCTATTGGCTGGGAGGCTGCTGACCACACTGGGGACCTGGGTGGTCAAGGTGGACAGGAAGTAGGGGGTACCCAGCCGCTTGGCCAGCTCATGGAGCCACCCTGGACAGAAACATATTAACAGATAAAAACCTTTGATTTCTTGGAAACAAGGAACATTGCATGCGCTTTTCTTTCAACTAAGACAAACGATGGAAAGATGACATCTATTGCTTATGGTAAGCACATGAATAGGTCTGCATTGGCTCCCTTTGTTCACTCGATTCCTGAGAGCACTTCTGTGAGAGCATGTTCTGAGTCTTTAAGTAACAGATTCCAGTGCCGAATGGACACGGAGCACGGAGTGATACAGAAAAATCATCCTTTTCATCATCCTTTTCCACTATTTTCATTTAGCAGCTACACTTCTACTTCATTATATAATTCATTGCTACGGAGTGGGGGCTCTGGATGACCAAAAAGCTGTAAGGTCAGTTCACCAATTTGGAGTTAAACAAGGCTGCTTGGAATTACAAGAACTCACCATTAATAATGATGAGGTAAGGAGAGCACCTGAGGTCCCGACTATCGAATCTAATCCTATTTAACAGAACAAAACAAGGTCTTACGTGGAACATATGCATTCAGTAAATACTGAAAAATGTCTCTCAGCCAATTCCTCTGAGGAAAGACCGAAGGGGAGGTGAGAGTGAAAGAATGACAGAAACAAAGAAAGAATGGATGTTAGACGAGAACAAGTGTAGGAAGTAGGGAGCAAATGTGGAAGGGTAAATTGGTAAATAGCTGTGTTTGTGAGCGGCTGAGTGTTGAGGCTCAGCGGACCCACTGACATCAGAATCAGAAGAATTAAACCAGCATGGGAGGCAATATGAATAATACAACATGGATGTATCCATTCATTGATCTGTGCCGTCACACTTCAAGCAAGAAGCGGTGACCTTGCGTGCGCGTGTGTGTGTGTGAGAGAGAGAGAGAGAGAGTACGTGCTCTCAGCCAGTGAGAGAGGCCTGTCAGCATAAATAAGCAGAGGTGACAGTCAAGTTGTGAACTGTCCCGGCCACGCAGCTGAAGCAACAACATCAGAAGCTGGAACACTTGAGCAGTTTCCTAATGACTCTGTCATTAGCACAACCTCAACGGCGGTCTCCTGAGGATGCTGCATCCATGCACTCATCATGTCTGCCTCGCTGCATGTAAGGGGGGGGGGGGGCTTTTGTCATCTCGGTTAATAAGAATCTGTGCAGCTACGCTTTGCATCTTTCAAGACATTGGTCGTGCTTGTGGCTTCTCTTCATGACACTGACTTATTGTGAAAGTTTTCAAATCATTTCATTTGATCCGGCTTTCACTAAAATACAAGTCCTGTCCCTGTGGTGACACCTTATGAAAATGTGTTTTACGCAGGTACCAAATAAGACAGGCAAACCATGCAGGTCTAGGTATATGTGTACAAATACAGGAAAGTCAAAGGGAAAACAGAAAAAGCCCACAAAATGCCTGGTTGCTTGTATATTGGCTAGGCCTTGACATATAAACTAAATATAAATGCCTGCCTGAACAGAGTTCAGAATGTGCAGTTTTTGTGCCTGGAAGTGGTTGAGAACCAACTGTGGGATAATTCCAGAGGCTGCATTTTGTGGCGCTGTTGAACTGCACTACTCTGCCACAGGTGGCCACTTCATATGAAAAAAGATTTAAAATTCACTGGCTCATCTCTCTGTTTGAGCTACAGGGTGCTAGCTGGGACACACTCAGGTGCGTTACCACCCTCTGGACGTATGTCATTTAGACGAACATGGACTGGAAATGAATATGCAAAACATGGGTTGCAGCATTGGTGCCAGTTTGTGGCTTGTCTGTGACTAAAAGGCTCATCTCTGCATCACCAGCAGCACTTCTATGTGCCTGGACTGTTGCTGACTCTTGACCAGTAGTGCCTGAATGGACCATTTTCTGTCTGCACTCTACATCTCAGCCATAGCTTGGATTTACCGGATTGTGCTGTCATCATGTTACTAAAGCGTCCTTTCTTTTTTTCAGTTCAGAAACCTATAGCTACAGTATGCAGAGATACAGCGTCATTGGCTCTGAATTATTATCATTATTATTCTAAATCCACTCTCAAATTCCCAGAAGACCCCATTGTAAATAATCATTGGTGTCATGGAGAGTGAAACAGCTCGAGGCATGAGACAATAAAAAGCAATAGTTTATAACGTAAGGTAATGATCATTTCATGTAAGTTCTAATGAACACAAATCACAAAGGCAAATATAGATAGATTTTTGATACTCAGGAGGAAAGATGCATTTTACCCCATCTGTGATTACTGGGCAGTGCTGCATAAGCACATACAGCACATTAGAGCAGAGAGCTCGAAGGCTCTCCATGAGCAACCACACACAAACACACACACACACACACACACACACACCCACATACTAAATGAAACGTGTGAGTATAACGGCATAATGGTTAAAACAAGCACTATTTTTTTCTCATTCGGGAGTGAACGTCTTGAGCTGACTCCGTTCACGTCCAACGCATCATTACGCTAAATTGTTAACTCAACCACATGCTGCTGAGCTTTGAGCTCAACGTTCATTTTTTTTCTCCCGGTTGAAAGACTGCAGTTCACTCGTGTGTACACTGCCTATTTGTATGTGTTTATATGTTGAGCAGATGCCATGTCAGGCTTTCACATCACCCGCAGGATTCCAGACGTTCAGCTGAGACGTGCCTGTGGAATATCAACGAAGCTGCATCTTATTACAGCATCAGCCCGGCTCGTACCATTGAGACACATCACCGCCCGTCATTCTGCATAAGCAATGGGCGTCACAATAGGCACATCTTCAAATTAAGATGAGACACATGGGTCAGAGCAGTTGTTAACTGTTAGGTGATGGACATTTCCTCATAAAACAATCTATCAAATCTGATTGACACAGAGGACTGGGGTTCCACTCCCAGGGCATGTTCTCTCAACGTGTGTGTTGCTTTTCTCTGGGTTGTTTGGTTTATGGTACAAAAGTATGCTCATATTATGTTATGTTATATTATATTATGTTTATCTCAATTGACAATGTAACCACAAACTACATGAGCCAAATAGCTGAAGCTTAAGACAAATAAGAAATGTTCAGTATGTTGTGTACTAACCAATATCCCAGGAGCCAACAGTCTCGATCTCCCTGCGGCCTATGAAGTACCAGACACAGGCCATCCAGTGGGCCAGCAGGGCGAACATGGACATGAGCAGGGTGAGGACCACAGCGCTGTACTGCGAGTATCTCTCCAGCTTCTGCAGCAGCCGCAGCAGCCGCAGCAGCCGCACCGTCTTCAGCAGATGGACCCCGAAGTACTGCACAGGGCACACAGCAGCAGCTCATCAGAACGCAGTGCTCCTCCATCTGAAGGAAGCATACATAACCTCCACCATCTTTCCTGCTCCACAGCGTGACCTTTTGTGCCAAATACTCACCTCTCCTCTTCTTTCATGTCACCAACTCAACTCGACCACTGTATTTCTACCCTACTCCTTGGGTTCCGCTGTTATGATAATCAAGAACTGCATTTCCAGATTTCCATGTGAAACGTAACAGTTTGAGGATGTGTGAAGCATCCTGCAGCACAGTTTGAAAGTGAAGGCCAGCACTGCTCTGCCTCCCAGCTGGTATTCCTTTTCCATCTGGAAGAGTGGTCAAAGCCCTAGACTTAGTGTGCTGTATTACTGTTGAATCAGATGCAGGATTAAAAGTTCAATGAGACCTTGTGTAGTGTTGCAGCCAGCAGCTGCTGCTGCACTGAAGGGGTTCCAGATTTATGGATTGACTTTTCCTGGGATCACTGTTTGTTGACCTTCATGAAAGACTTCAGGCGCTTTAAATAGGTCATATTCCCACCTCACATCTCTGTTTTTATCTACTGGCTTTGGATATTTAGTGTTGGTCACCTGCGTCCACGGGTTGAATCAGTCATTGAACAGCTGTGAAATCCCCACACACTCCTCCCATTCCAGATGATTTTGAGGACTTCTTTCTGGTAGTTGCTACTAGTCACGTAATAAGACAACTGCCAATGAGTCCAAAGAATAATATCACTAAACAGTCTTACATAACAAATTGATTGTCTTGTATGTTCTGATTTGTCTTTTGACGTGACATAAATGTGCCAATAGTGCTGCTGTGTTAAGGAAGAATAACAGCTTGCCAGTTGGTGGCTGTTGCTTGATCAATGCAAAGAGTATCACCTCATTATAATAAGCTACGAGTACTTTGTAGGTTTTTACACTGTGAGAATGGAAACTGCTTTGTCGGGGCAAGTAAACATAGAGAACAGTGCCAAGGCAGCTCCAGGCTGTCTCAGCCTGTGGTGGTGGCTTCACACTGTCACCAAGCCATAGTCCCTTCTTATTACCAGCCACTGTAATGGTAAAGCTGAAAGTGAGATATGCTTTGGTCTGGACATTTCCTGGACATTTCCTCTAATTACCAACATAAACAAGTCTTAAACTGGCTCTGCTCGAGTTGTTTACTTCCTTTATAAAGTGTATAGTGTGTTCTTTCAGTCTCCACTTTTGAACATAGTGATGCTGTCAGGCCTGGTGTATTTTTCCTTACAATGAGAAGTGCATCATACGAGTTGTGCATGTTGCTGGGTTAGTCAATGTCCACACACAAATGTTCACAGAGAGACACATTGTAACACACACAAAGGGGACTCACCACGCTGACGTTGAAAGCATAGAGCAGGTCAAAGGGCAGGGCGGCAATGAGATCGACAAAGAGCCAGGTGGTGACGTAGTGAACACAGATGGAGCGGGCGTCGTACACTACCTGACCCGATGTGCTCACAAAAGTAGTTCGAAAGTTCAGCAAAATGTCTGCAGAGGGGGACAACAACATGGCAAGCTGACAGCAGGAAGAACCAACAGGAGAGAACTAATTACTGCTACATGAGAACCACACGGTAATGAACCACACACAGGCCAACGCTTACCCAGCCAATCACATGGGACTTACTCTGAGAACAGAGAAAGAGGTGCAAGCAGCTCATCAATCGGCTATATAACTGTAATGTGTACATAAAGGTGCAACCGAGAGGTTCAGGAGGTTATCATACTGCATAAACTGTCTCTGAATGTATAGAGGATGCAAAGATCACCCACATACAGTGTGTCTGGGAAACATGGACATGCAAAACTGTGCAAAGCCGTTTAGCTGAGTTTTAATCTGTCAGCTAATGTACAAAATATACAATGAGTTCATAGACCGATTAATTAATTCATTATCTTCCAGGGAGACATATAAGATAGACACATAAAGCTTATTGTATGTGTTGCATTCATTTTAGCAGATAAGCAGATGAATGTGTTACAGCCCTCGGCCTAGCAAAACCATGCTGCAGAGTGAATCTCAAGAGAGGGAGGGGAAGGACAGGAATCCATGTTTTTTGAGAGGAAAGTTGTTGACGTTCACACTGACTGAGCTTGGACCCATGGCCTTATTGTATGCAAGCAGCATGTTCTCCCTGGGTTGATGGGAAAATTAATACATGGTTGTTGGCCTTACATTCTTATTTTCCAGTAGTGCAAAGCTAAATATATGGGCCGATTGGACCTGAAGAATGAGACGACTGGTTTTAGTGGGACAGAGAGGACGAGGGCACCTCTACTGGTTGACAGTAAACAAAGCCCAATAAATAACATTTAGACACATGACCGTGTAACAAAATCAGTTACATCTACAACCAGGGCCTAATCTGACAGCACCTCCCTTGGGTGTGCGAGATGTGCATATCCCTCTGGACTGCAACTGCTAATGATGTTGTGCTTGCCTCTATGTGTTTTCAGCTGCTGAAAAGGATTTTATTTCATTTGCAGATCCAAAGAACTGCTTGAGGGACCTGCTGGGGCCACGATCTGGCAGAGTAGAATGATCTGTGCTCTTTTACTCTAAAACTGGAAGCAATTTGAAGAGAAACATCAGGACATTTAAAGATAATCATTCCACTGCTAAAGACACCTTTCATAAGATACCAAATGGGATTAGATGGGAGTTATTCCACTTGGATCAAGGGGCGGGACAGGCTTTTTTTTCTTTTGCAGGGATTGGAGCAGACATGAGTATTTAGGTGGGACTGCTATGAAATAGGGTTCAAAATCTGTTCTTCCATTACTTCATAAGATGCCAGAAGTGTTGGTTTCATACTGGTCACTCCACTCAACTCACTTGACAGCTTAGCTCTTCTATGGCCTCTCCACCTCTGACAATAGACAAAATGCTGTGGCAAATAACAATAAATAAATCATAAAAAACCTCTGTCTACATCTGTATTAGCAAGTCCTGGGTGCAATGTAATGTTACTGTAATCAGAGTTAAAACTTTTGTGCTACCATTTCAAAGTTTCCACAACGCATGTACTTTTGTAATAGATCATATTACTGACAGATAATTATTGTCATTCTAATTTCTTGACTTGCACATTTGCACATGGATTGCTCGCCACGGCTGCCTGTTTGACCACATATCGCAGCTGATGAGAGGCTGGCCTGGCCACACTCTAAACTGATAATTGTTTCAACGCTGCCTGTTGAAATCGAGCAATTTTCAAAATGGTCCTCATTCACACCAGTGCGCCAGGCAATAATACATTTCCATTAACAGGAAAATGAAGAGGACAAAGCTTTCATTGTGATGACTTTTCTGTCTGGAGCAGGTGTCAGCGCTCATACTGTATTATCCTGCCATTAACCAGAGCACAGAGCCCTTCTCGGGGTACTGATCTACATGACTGACTCCATCGTGGGGACGGCTCTTAAGCCACGTCTTAATTTGGAATGTGCTTAATTCACAAAAAGGAACTGTTCAGCAGAAACAGATATTCGGATGCACGATGGCAAATGGCCGTCCTCTGTGGTTGAGCGAGTGAATGTATGGCTCAACAGGCGGGCCTGTTAGCGCTAACAAATGGAATATCGACGGACTGAGTCAGCCATTTAACTCAGTGGCTTCACATAATTTCATTGCACAATGTTATTGATGGAGGGCTTAGGTCCAATTGTCCACGGAAGAGCACTTTAAAACTTTCCTAGAGCTAAATGGATGAGGCCGGAGACACAAAGTCTAGCTGTTTTCTCAGAAACGAGACTTTAATGACACGTGACGCTCTATTGTAAATGGATCATATGCTTTCATTAGCGTGCATGAATCATTTAAACTTCAGCAGAACTTTGTCCCAGCCTGGTGCAACGTTTCGGTCCCAGCCCCACAGAACACAGCACTCTGTCTCACCTAAGATGAAGAGGATCTCCACCAGGATGTCACTGACGCTGGGTGGGTTTCTGGGGGCGCTGCTGCTTCCCTCGTCTCGCCCGCCCACCACAGTGAAGCACACGTTGTAGGGCACCGTGACGGCCACATAGAAAGTGGCCAGTAGAATCAACCAATCCCAGCCGGCCTTGAAGGTGCCGTAATGGAGCAGGATGAAGCGGGATTTCTGAATGGCAGCTACCTTGTACTCTGGGATTGGTGGCTTCTCCCCAAACATGTTCTGGATTGGACGACAGGTGCAGTGACATCAATAGTACAGTCCAGTCATATACTTTTTACTCCCTTAATATGCTATATGTTCTCATGCACATACAGGAACCTCTCCATGCTCATGTTGTAATAACAAAGAAGACGGAAACTATTGAATGATATCTCACCAATGTCATGCTTTGACTTGAAATGGTGGGAAAAAAGTTTTAAATGGATCAGTGTGTCTGTGCTCTGTCCACTGGCATTGGTCAGAGTGTTGTCCTTCTCAGGAGAGAATAAACACTTGGAACCTGTTGCTTTTTGATTTTCCCAGACAGATCAAGAATTTTTCCACAACAATTTGGTGTCAGAAGTGGAATTCCACAGATGATTCGTCCAACCACCTGAAGCGAGCCAGGGGCTGATCACCCTGAACCAGAAAAAGAGTTTGGTCGCAAACCTCTTCACATTCTGAGATTTGAGAACTGACTGGTCTTCAGGGGGGAGGGGGACCGTTTTTCCACAACATCAGCAATAAGTGTCAGAACAACTGCATTAACAGCATGAAGTCAAACAAACAGAGACATCCCAGCGGAGCTGCCGTCTCATCCTGCTAAAACATTTGCAGATTTGTGGTAATAATAATCTTGTGTTTGTCACCGTTACAGGATACAAATGTGCATACTTGTTTAATTACATCAGCTTAATGCAGAGCTCTGTACCCATACATCAAGTGAGCAAACCCCTGGTGACCTTCAGAGCATCTGTGTGCTGCCCACCACAGCAGAGCGCAGCGTGTGGTCAACAGTCAAAATGCTGAACCAAAACAATGATCACTCTTCCTCCGATCATGACCTTTATGTTCTCTGTGGTGTGGTGGAGCGGGAGCAGTCTAAGAATAGTGCCTGTGTTTCGTAAAATGATATCAATACCTGCTAGCTGAACTGAGAATGCAACTTTTCTTGTGTATCTGATCTACAATCTAGACATTTCTTCATCCTGTTGTGTTTCCCACTTTCATTTGTTATAGTATATTAAACCTTACTTATTGCAACTGTGGCTCAAAAATTAGAAAAAAAGAAACAAGATGCAGTGTGTGGTTCACTAAAATATATGTTAAACAGGGATGTAAATCTGACAAGAAGACAAGAGTGGAAAGTGCAAAATGAGCGTGAAAGAAGATTGAAGAGAACACATAACTTACACAGAATTTCCTATGAACTAATGTCAACCATCTTTACAGCAAATTTGTGGCATCTTTACTGCATTTAAATGCCTGGTACTTGTACTGCGCTGACTAACAGAAATGCTGAATCTCATGTCAACTAGTCTTTGGAAATAGATGATCTGGAGACCACAGATCCCGTAACTCCAGAAACGTTAGATGGAATATGACAAAGTGAGCATGAGGTCAGTCCATACTCTGACAGATGTAGATGACCATTTTGTGTGGAAGAGGCAGTGCAGACCAATGCAGAGAAACTCACATTGTTGAGCTTGAGCTTACTCTTGTCTTGCTTCTGCAGGTGTCCTGACAGGTGGTAGAGAACAGCTCTGCTACGCCGCCGGTTAGCGTTGAAGCCCGGAGGACGAGTTACCTGATGCACCTCCAGACCTGTCTCCTCATCTGTGGGGAAGTAGGGAGGGGGGGGGGTGGAAGCAGCACATGGGTTCACATTCAACAGTCGAGCCAAATATAGTAAGGGAATCAGAACAACTTTAATAACTACCACAGGTTGGTCCAGGTCCTAAACCATTTCACATTATGGAAATGAAACCATGGCAGAGTGTTCTCTCAGCTAACAGCTTCCTCATCTCAAATGGGTCGAAGCATGTTCACACGTTTAGGAGTGGAACTCCCTGTATGCTGGAACACTGCTTTGAAGCAGCTCTGTGTTCTAGTATACATCAGCTCAACTTTTCCTGTAAATATTTCATTGGATATTGACCCGCTATCTTCCTTTGTAGCTCTTCTGACAGAGGGTGCTCCTCAGCGAGAATTTCAATGATCTGGACTTAGGTTCACATCTGTGTTTAAAGATGAGGATCAGTAAAAAGAGCTACACCTGCAATGGCTCACTGCAGACACTCAGCCAAGGTACTGAGAAGTAGTGATTCCACAGTCTTCTTGGGCAGCTCAACTCCCTGCAAGCCTTCAAGCAAGTCCTCAAAAGCCATCTTCACTAAACTGTCTTCTCCAGTTCAATGAATACTTCATACATTCCCAATCTTTCAGGATCCTGTCATTTTCTCCTGAAAATGACCCTCATCTTTTATCTATGTGGTGATCTATCTTTGTGTGTTTTCTTTGTAAAGCCTCTTTGTCTAGACTTCCTGGGCTGGTGCTGTATAAGCATGTGTATGGTTATTATTATTATTTTTAAAAGAATGACCAATATGTAATGTTGTGACATGTTAAACTGACATGACGGTCCTGTTCTCCTCATTTCCACTTTACATTTCCTGCAATGATTGTTCTCCCGTTTCTTCGTAATATAATGCCACTCCTAGCAAATAGCAAATCTAACCACATAATTTTCATTTAGTAAACTTGATTTGTTCCCTGCGTCAGGGAACAAATCACTCATAACTGTTCTTTTTCCCTCTATGTCTCACATTTCTAAAGCAGCTCCAGATCAAACCCTTGGTTCAATACATGGCTGCAGTATCTAAGAAACCCAGGGGGCTTTCCCACAAACACATCCCAATACTTCAAACCTTTAGGAAAGGCTAAAAGATATTAGACAAAGTAATTATTTACGTTTCAGACTTTGAAGGAACAGTGTTAAAGATATACTCACTGATTTTATTATGCAAATTACAGGAGGTAATAAACGGAGAAATGGCTACAGTAACACCATGTTTCCAGACATCTTTTACTTTTCTATAATGTGGAACTGGTGCTTTAAGGGAGACTTAAATACAGCATCCATCCTGACTGCAGGAGGCCAGAGCTGGAAGCCAGCGAGATAACATCAGCATGACTCTCAAGACTGCAGCAAGCTGAGGTCTCAGGGTCAGTGCTCCAGCTGGCACCAGGGTTTCCCTGCCAAATTCATTTTTACCTCAACATCAACATGGACAATATGAATTTGTTGTTCGCAGTCTATACAGTTTTGGTAGCAGTTTTAGTAGTAGTCAATGCAAATATTGCCCTGTCAGATCACCTGACATCAAAGATGCCAGTTCTTCACATTCCTCTTTTCCCACCTGCGTGCCAGTTCTTCACTCGTTGATTAACTCCTGACACACACTGTTGCTTAATTTAGCCTCGTGTAGTATTTATGGTTACAGCCATGTCAGGGTGTTTAAAAAGACAACAGAAGCCATTTAAACCCTTTTCTGTCCCTATTGCCTTCCCTCTCCATCTGCCATGCTTCTCCTCTGTCCCACAGCACCTCCTCTGTTTGTTTCAGCCAGGTGTTCCTCCCCATCAGGAAGCAGCACAGACAACAGCACTGAAAGCCTAACAAATCAAATTAAACATGTAATTACTGCACCCTCAATGTCTTGACTTCTCTGCTTTTATGTCCATCTTCCCACAGTGCTGATATATGACTATGTTGGGAACACACATGTAAAAGGGTTAGAAAGTCTATACTAAGCAGGAACAGAATGTCTGCAACATGTTTATCTGGGTATGTTCAACAGAGATAAGGAACCGAAATGTGTGAATTTAAATGCAGATATTTCCATCACACCTTGAGAAATTCAGTCTCTTCTTTCAAACATGCAGCAAAACGGTGCGTTTTCACGGGGATGGGGCACGGACAGCATGTTGGAGTGGTGGAAATCATCTCTGAGCGTGGGGGGTGACAGAGGGTCAGCGGCAGGTGAAGCACCTGGGAGACAGTGGCTCCCAAACAACAGGAGGGAATAGTATATCACCAGGGTGATCACTAGCAGCTGTTCCAGGCTCAGCACCACGCAGGGCACTGGGGGCTACGGCAGTGATCATGACTGGACTGACAACCAGCACGGCCTCACTGAGTGATGGGAGGCGGCCTTACGTCAGCGGCCACGTTGCTCCGGGGCTCTGCAGCTCTGCAGCAGCTGTGAGCACATTCCATGGACAACTGATGGCAATTATTACCACAGGGAGAATCGATGAATCCGTCAGACCGCACGACTGTCTGACAAAATGCTTCCTTGGGTAGATTTTCTTGGGTACATGTTTACATCAGTCTTTCAAGATGTTTTTCTTTTTATGAATTGAATTCACTAACTGCAAAAAAAATCCCTCTACCAACTCTGGTCTGCCTCTAATTAACTCATTAATACTGCCTGGTTATTTCAATTGTCAACTCCCCCGCTGAGCATCTGCATTTCACCCAGGCATTCATTAATATTAATGTTGCGCTCAAATTGGCGCAAACACTTACTTAATCAGGGCGTGATTTAGATGGGTGGGGGGGGTTGCAGGTTGGAAAAAAAGGATGAAATTGTAACTGTGGTTTAATTTGTTTGCTTGAAATTACAGTCACCGCAGGAGCGCAGATGAGAGAGGGCACATTGTGCTACTGTTCACTGTTGAGTGTCTAGCCTGGGTGACAGAGCTGGCATACAAGATTATAGACAGGCATCCCCTCTTTCACTTCAGTGCAAGTCACTGTGAAGAATTCTACATAATCCTGCAGACACAATGGCGATGTAAACACGCTGATTTTGTTTTGCCTTTTTGATGCAAATTCGTGGTGGAGGCCAATTTGTATCCATTCCGTCCATTAGCAGACCTTGAGCCAGGTGAAACGTGTGTATTATTACCTGTCTCAGGTCCTTGCTCGGGATCCTGGTCCTTCTTCTTGTCCGTGATGTCTTTGTGAGACACCAAGAACAAGACCACCTCACCCTTTTCATTCTTAATGGGGACAATGTCCAGAAGACACCAGAACTGTGTACCTGCAGAAGAGACAAATTCAAAGACATTCAATACATATTCTCCACCGACCTGTTAAATTCAGTGGGGAGTATATAGGTATGTAGCTTAACCTGACATACGTCTGAAGTGTTATCTTTAGACTTCATTAACATAAGTAACACTACTTCAGCGTGACATAAAACCCATGTCCACTGTAGTAAAAGTTTTCATAAATGTAATTTGACTCCATGCTTCACAGAGCTGTCTGGATAGTCTTGCACAATACGCTTCGCAACAAACGGTAGTTTTGAAAATTCTGTGAGACACTTGGAGAGGTCTGTAATTATTTCATTCTAAGTGCTTCTCTGAGATTCTGCCATCCTGTAGTCGCACTCTGTCAGGGCATTATTCTGTCACACAGCACAAGGATGAGAGGCGTCAGAGAAATTTGTAGGGCATTATTTCAGCTCATCTTGTGGAGCATTTAAGGTGCATTGTAGTGCTAGAAAGCTCATTTAAAAAAGAGAAATTAAAAACAATTTGGTTTGGATAGGGAACATGAACAAAGGAACAGGGAGAAGCTCTTTGTTGCATTGTGTTTATCTTCAAGCAACACCTTGTCCACTGCCTCTCTTCCTCCTTACAGGGTCTCTTCTACCTCCAAACTCCATCCACCCCCCCTTAATGTGTTAATATCCCCCACTCTGTCCTCTCCTGCCCTAATCATCCTCTACATCCAGCGGGACAGGCCAGGGAGCACTGTGAAAGTGAAAGCCCCCATCTGTCCTGGATTTTAAACTGCCTGACTGAGAGGGCCGACTCCTTTCCTCTTCACCACAGACTTCATTTTCTGCACAGTGTCCCGCAATCACAGTGCTGATGACCCTGCCATGGCTGGACGATCAACAGAGCTGCAGTGCGCGACCCTGTCAAGCGGTGTGAGCAGAATCATATGAAGCTCGGTCCGACACAGAGCGAGTATCTGGAAGAGGAGGGTTGTTTTGAGGAGGGCCAAGGTAACGGTAAATCCTGTCTCCATGCATCATCACTGCTGGCAATGTGGAGGACCACAGGTACCACAGGGAGGGCTCACTGACAAAGTAAGATCATTCTTACAGACTTCTTACAGACTCCTACAGCTGTCTTACCGACCAGAGTCATCTCTGTTTCCTGGGGCGCCCTCAGGTTGTTCTGCCAGTCTATGGCACCCAGTGTTGTCCTGTCTGCAGCTGTGCAGCAAGAACTCTGATGTCAGTTTAAAAAAGGGAGGATATTGTCAAAACATTACATCTCTCACCCTATCCACAATCTGACACCTAAGGACAGGTACATTCACTGAGATGAACTGCAGTGCAATATCATTACAAATTGCATTCCAATTGCAGCTCATATGTGTCTTTGAAGTGTCTCGATGATTATCACTCTATATATTTTCATTCTTGATGTAGGTGTGCAGCTCAGAGGTATAGGGAGAACCAAAATGAATCACAAAAGAGCAAAGGGAATTTACCTGCACTAAAATGGACAGCATTTAAATACACACAAACTCACGTTTTAAAACAAGTAAGTCAGAAGTGCAACAAAAGCAGTAATAAAACAGAGAGGCTGAGTGCATAAAGCACTATTTAGGCAGGAGCTGAGGCATATAAAAACAAACTGTAACATTTTCTAGACTTTATAGACCTTTTTAGACCTTATGCTCATTCCTAATTGAGATAAAGAGAGAAAGAAAAAAGCACTGGAGGATGTGTCCTGGTTGATGTCACTAATGGGCTGGTCAAGAAGTTGCGTACCATCATGTATGTGTCATGTGTCGGGTCAGCAGAGAGCAGCTGGTTGCTGTTTTTCTGCAAATAAAGGAGTATGGATGGGGTTCAGCCAGCTCACCTGTTTCTCTCCTTTCCATTTTTGGGCGCTAGTTTCAGCTTTACTAAGAGCATACATTTCATCCAAGGTGAGTGAGTTCTGCTGAGGACAATGTGCCACTGAGTCCAGATAAACACCAGTGTCTGTGCGCACGGTGATGAGGGAACATCTTGTCTTTTTGATTTTTTTATGAGAAGGAAGGTCTCAGGTAAACAGGAAGGAAGCTTCACTGGCTGCTCTCGCTGCTAGAACCCACTCATTGCTGGTTTTGTTTTTGTCATGGGATTTGGTCATCAGCAACAATATCCTTTAAATCGGATTACAAACAAGACGAGTGAGCCCCGCTGCCTTGTACATAAATTAATGGAATCAGACTAAAACAAGCTGTTTTGGTTTTCTGTTACTCACATGCACTCTCTGACTCGTTGGACCCACATGAATTTGGCACATTGCTGTTCCCAGCAACTCTGATTGAATTCCCAGAAAAGAATAATGAATGTGAACCACGCATTTAAACAACTGGAAGGATTATGTCCAATAAAACGTCCACATCAGTCCTGATGAAGCTGATTATAAATAAGAGTAGCTGAAACACTGTGTGCTGCTCTAATATATACATAGACACACACACATACACACACACACACACAGTAGGTATGACAACAAGGAGTGAAAGTAAGTAGGTCTATAATAAAAGCGGTGATAATTTTTAGTTCGATTTGGAGTTGAAGCAGCATCACATCCTGATTGCAGAGTGTACATTCAACAGTAATAGTATAGCACGTACTAGTCATTACCCAAGGTGCTGTACTTGTACGGTTTACTTATTGTTCAGCTTACTCCTGCCAGCTACTCCTCTGCTGTTTGTTAAGATGATGCTGGTATTGAAGAAACCCCAGCAAATTCATATATGCCGGTCAACAGTGACCATCGGCGGTGCCATCTGTCTGACCCCAGCAGGTGCACAATGCAACAAAACCGATCTGCACCGGTTAGACACAATCAGGATTCATCCACGTGTCCGGGGGTCAGATGTTGAAGCATCATCGAGTGAATGCTCAGCCCCCAAACCTGTTCCCGATGCCTCCCATGGTAACATTCAGCGCCAGTGTATGGATTGGTGTAGTTGGCTCTCTTGACTCTCTCTCTCTTTCTCTCATCTTTTATTTGTAGAATGCGTCTGGTGCATTACGCTATGTTACCTTTCCCTTCATATTTTTAATTTTAATTGCAAATCATGTTCAACTTTGAGTCACTTGAGTGGATGAATAGACACATTTTCATTTGTTTCTCCACGATGCTTTCCGTTATGGTTCTTCACTTTCCTGTTCTGCTGTTGATCTCCTTCTCTCACTTCTGTCTCTCAACTTCTTTATATCTCTCTGAAGCCATGGAAAACCTACAGTACGTGAGTACACAGTCACAGTGCCCAGAGTTCAGACTTTGACCATTTGATGGTGCTCATGTGAAGAAAAAACGTTTGTAACATCTGTCCTCACAGCAGCAGGAACGAACACACTTCAGGAGAGTTGTGCGTTCATCAGGCTTCTTTGCATTTCACCTGCAAACAAGCTGGCATCATCGTCAATTGTTGTTTGATCACACAGTTGCACCTTACCTTCTTTCTTGTAGAAGACCAGCTCGGTCTTGAACTCCCTCCTGTCGTCCAGGGCTCCCTGGATCTGAGCTGTGAGGCGATCGCTGGTTTCAGGCCCATACAGGAAGTGGCAGGCGCAGCTTTTCTGCATGAGCTCTGCCCGTGCATAGCCAGTGAGCTCACAGAATCCATCAGAGCAGTAGACGATGGGGTAGAGTGACTGCACCTGGGCATTTCCCAGAACAAAGTTGCTGTCTGTGGGGAAGAAGAGAGGGATCGATAATCAGTGTCAAAAGCCAGTCAGTGAAACCAGTCCCTCCCTGCGGGGGCTGCCGTTTTCGTAGAATCTGTGTCACTGGCCACATGTTTAAGGTGAATGTACCCAAATGCTAATGAACAATAACTGAATCAATTATTATTTAATCAAAATAATAATTTCGATCAGGTGAAGTAAAGGCTGTCAAGAGTCATCACAGTACCTTCTGAGGTCTCATTAATTCATGCAGTCTACAGCAGAATTGCTCTCCCTTAAGTCACAGTCCTGTGTACAGGCAGGAACATGCCCGCCATGATCCTCTGTTTACTTGCCTCACGAACACTGCCTCGCTGTCAGCCTGTTGGTCTGTGATCAGCAGCAGATAGATGCAGTTGATGCAAACGTGTGGGGTATGTACATAAAGAGTGGAAAATATCACCAGTGCATACATAAGTTGCTGGCCCTGGGGATGTAAATGGGTAGACACTCTAAAATGTACTATTTATTACTATGAGCTCAGGCATTCTCATTCATTCATCAATTTCTCGGGCCCTCCAGATCCCTGATTTAAATATTTCATGGCACAAGTGTGAAATGTGTCTGTGTGTGTGTGTGTGTGTGTGTGCCTGTGTGTGTGTGTGTGCTATGAGTTTATTTGACTGAAATTGGTTATTTAGTTTTGTGCATATCAGAAGATTTGCCTTGCCTCCATGAGAGCATTTTTTGCTCTCATTTTTTGCTTTTTTCAGTGTTTTCAGTCACTTTATTACCCAGTCTGTGGCCTTAGATGCAGAATCTTAAACCGCCCTCAACCTTTTTGGCGTGACATAGACTTTTTTTATCAGACTATACATGGAGGTGGTTGCAGTTTGTTGCCTTGCAGATTTATTTCGGGGCATCATCTTGAAATTTCCTCTACTGCTGTAGATCTGGTTATCTTCAAAGTGAAATATTCTTCAAATACTTTATTTTTCTAATTCTTGCTGTCCAGCCAGGTCAGCTGTCCAGTACCAGTCCATGGAGTATACAGGATAACCCAGAGAATACAATTTGTTGCAGTGCAATCAGATGTAAAGGGATTTCATTCCTTTTGATTTTGACTTTAAAATGGGGGCATTGCACAATTTGGTAACACTTTAGAATAACTCCTCCTTATTAAACATTTCTTAAGCATTAGGTAACACATTTGTTAATCATTAGTGATTAACAAAGGTGTTAAACCCATATATATGTGTGTGTGTGTGTGTGTGTGTGTGTGTACACATTATATATATATATATATATATATATATATTTATAGAGAGAGGAGAGAGAGACAGCGAGCGATAAATAGATAGATAGATAGATAGATCTATCTATCTATCTATGTATCTATAGATAGATAGATAGATAGATAGATGTGTGTGACTCTTCAATTTAACTTTAAGTTTATTTTGAGTCAAGGGTCCTGGAGGCAACGCAGTCTGTGCACCTAGAATAACATATTTGATTTCTATTTTGCATTTTATGTTCTCGCGCATGCCTGTGTGTGTGTGTGTGTGTGTGTGTGTGTGTGTGTGTGTGCGTGTGTGTGTGTGTGCGTGTGATGGGATTAAAGATTCACCCCACAGCTAAAGTTAAACCACGCATGCCATCAAAATAAATTTGCCTCGTGGCACGATGTGCTATGAAGCGCTTTGAGAAGCTGCCTCTCCTGCACATCAAAGACCACATCCCAGCCAGTCTGGACCACCACCACTTTGAATTGCCTGCCAATAGATCAGTGGGGAATGCCACCACTACACCTCCATCGGGATGGTGTTTATTCAGTTCAGCCCGGTATTTACTACCACGATACCCCTATTTTATGCAACATCTACACATGGCAGTCTATGTTACCATTTAAAGCTTAAGGCAAGGTTAAGTTTTTACAGTTATTCAAACTACTCCAAAAGGTTTGGCAATTCGTGCTGCTTTCACACCTGGTCCAATGCTGGTGCACTTTCACAAATCTCTTCAAAATATAGGTTGTAAATAGAAATGATGTGTTTCTGATTCTACATACTCATCCTCTACTTCAAAAACTGGCCCCAAAAATCCAGATGGAAATGTGCTTTTTTAAATTGATTTTATGGGCATGTTTTAGCACAATACAAAAGTATTTCATTTAAATTCAAAATTCTTTCAGCAACAGGAAAGCATGATAAAAAATGGTAGACAGAAGTAGAAGTAGATAACAGAGTAAAATCAGTATATTGCGGGTCATTTTTGGTGTATGCCATGAACAGCACAGGATGTAAAAAAAAAAAAAGAGAATATTGTGTTACGGTGATTCCAGGATGGTAATCAGACAGCAAAAGTGAAGGGGTAGACAATGAAAATGCTGGACATGAATCAAACATCAGCAGATGTGACTGGGGTGGCAAAAGTTATAGCACGCCCTGTAACCATTCATCTTTGTACGTTTGAACATAAGGTGCACCAAAGTTTAGCATTTGTCTTTCCCCCTTCTGCACGTATAGCGGAGGCCACGAGGCTCACACCTAGTCAAGATGAACTACTGACTTTTTAAAATGTTACTCCTCAGAGTGTTTGACGTGTGATAGACAGCGTGTGTTTGTTATGAAACCGAAGGGGAGATGGGCAGCCAATGGATCTCTCCTGCCTGCAGGCAAAGCAGCTGTACAGCCTTGATGAATAATCTAACACACTGGCCTGGCAACACTTTGAGACGATTACTGGATTGGACAGTGTGTCCGTGTCAGTTTGTGTGTCTGCTTATGTGAATGAAGAAGAAAGAGATGTGAGGGGGTTGCTTATGAGGCCTTTATTAATTTTTGGGCTGCTCTCTTATTGGATTAGAGAGGCTTGACAACTAAATTGTGATTGGATAATTCATCCACCCCCTCGCGATTTGTGATTACATTACACACCATCTGGACGATAAGGCAGAAAATGAAAACGTAAACAAACAGACAGACTCAGACGTGTGTGCTGTCAGTCAAGATCAGGGCACCCCAAGTGCACATGTAGTATAGTCGTCAAAGTGCATTCTTTTAATACATGCATTATCTCTTAGTATATGAGCTCATTTCTGAGACTGAGTGGCCCAGGAAGCACACAGAAGTCGTCAGTTTCAGCCAATGATATGACAGCACTGTTGCACCTGGTTTAGTTGTAAGCACAGATCCTCATCCTTTTTGAACACTGTTCACGTAACAAAGCACACAGCTTAATAAAGTGAGTTTCCCATCCATAAAAAAAACGCATCATGCATTAGAAATACAAGAACCTATACATCAAAAGCAGATGTGTATATGAGTGGAATAACAACACTGCCGAGGGGGTTTGATGTGTGCAGGGAGATAGATTGAGACAGACATCAATGACAGACTGAGATGAATAGACAGCCAAGGAGATAGAGACCAGAGAACAAATCCAGATAAGAATACTCGAGATCTCTATCCGCACCACGTCCTCCACTGAGGCTGCTCATGTCAAGCTCTCACTTCTCACATGGCTTGTGCAATTTTTACAATGATAATAGCATTAGTTTCCTCACTCACTACTCCTAAAATAATAGCCGGCCTTGATTGGCCCTGATTTCAGAAAGTAGGAAGGCAAAAATATCATCTGTTGCAGGTCTCTGTACAGTCTGCACAATATTGTAGATAGAGATACATCTCTCACTTCCAACACTATTACAACAGTGAGTGCCATAACTGCTCCACTATGATTGTGCACATATATTTGTTCCTCTCTTATATTCCACTCTATGAATTTTCGTGCGCACTTCCAACACTGCGTACACCTTGCCTTCCTTGCACTGCAATGGCATCTGTTCCATGGGCAAGGTACTGAATACACCCCGCACTGTGCTCTCTGAGTACGACCTCTGACCACAGGGAAAATATAGGTATAACTGCAGGATCGATACATGGGAATTATGAATGTGACACTGACAAAGAACTGCTTATGCGACCCACAGGTCACTGGTTCTAATCCCCCAGTAACCCCCACTGGGCTGCCCCCCCTGTGTCACCTCTCCTTTTGGAGAGCTGAAACACAGGTTTGCTGAGTCATGGATTGCCGTGTTGTTCAGTGGCACTAAATCAAAAGCGTAACGGCCAGGTCCACCAGTGCTGATGCTGCTTTCGCTGCTCCATCACTCTGCCACGTAACCCCAGCAGCCCCACTCATTTTCAGAGCTAGAGGCAAGAAGAGGAATATATCAGTGTTTATGTGTGAGTGTGTGTGAGAGAGAGACAGAGAGAGAAAGAGTTATTTTGACAGTTCAGCTTTCAATTATGTCATCGGCCATTTATATATTGCAGGCGACTATTAATATAATTGATGTATATCTATATTTCGGCCCTCTGCGAGAAGTCAAGATTGTTTTACATTACGCAGTGCGTTCTGGTTTGAGATCAGCAGTGTAGTGCACGCAGTATACTGTTGCACAGCAGCGGTGACAGGCTGCACTTTAATCCTGCTCTTGTACATATCACTCTCTCCCTGGTGTGTTTACATCTCTTCTCTGGTCTGTCTGTCTGTCTGTCTTTCCTATATATATCCTCTGTGTATGGCGCATCAACTCCCTATGGAGGTGTGCTAAAGCACTCTGTTGGAGGATGGAACACAACACAAGGGTGTGAGTTGCCCCCCGTCTTGAGTTTTATAAGTATAACTGTGCAGCAGTCACGCACCAACAGCCATGTATCACAGGGGCCGGTCTGTGTGCAGAAATGCCCGATTTGAAGTGAGCCTATGATGAGCTTCCTCTTAGACAGCAGCATCCAGGGGCAGGGTGGCTGTGGCTGGACTCTGGTTGTAGGCTGTCTGGTAATCAGGGTCCCTTCAAAGAGCCTTTGAAGGGACCCTGGGAAGTGGCTTTGAAAGGTGCAAATGGTGGGGGTTGTTTGTGTACGAGCATATGAGTATTTCCTATTGTATCCCCTGATGCCTTTTAGGGGGAGCGGCATTGTGTAATTCTTGGCTGCATACGTTTTCTGCTGTAGCAGATTAAAATTGCATAGTGACGAGCATCTTTGCTGATGTATATAGTAGTCAGTATATGCAGAGATTAATTTGAAGGGGGATTAATGGCAAGGAGTTGGCGCTCATAAATATCCCATTGTGGCAAGATGGCACCTAAAACAACACTTGAGAAGCAGCAGCTCATATCAATGCAAGATTTTAAACATGGGTCCTGATCCAGTCTTGAGGTATAAGAACGAGTATATGTTCTGATAAACATTAAAGCATTATTAGCATGCACACACATATATATATATATGTATATATATATATATATATATATATATATACACACACACACACACACATATATGTAATATGTAAAAAGAAAGATGCAAGAAAAAGATGACACGCTATACGGGTGGGAAAAGAAAAGAACAATCAAGAGAGGCTACTCTCGTCCCGAGACACAAATCATTTCACTTGACTTCACTGATTTGTTGTCTCTTTCAAGTCTACCCCTTATCTTGGTTCACCAACTCTTCTCTGCAGTGCCGCAGCAAACCGCCATCCCCTCCGTCAGGTTCCCAGACAAAAGGAGCAGAGGCTTTCGATAGAATAACCTGGCTGTGGCACTCAGAAGACTCGAGGTTTCCATGAGAAAAACAAGTTTTTGTTGCTCTTGTTGTCATGTCCCCATTCCTTGCACAAGTCGCAGACTTTTGTACAAAGAATGAAGAAGAATCTGTCACATTTTGTCAGACAGAAATGTCGCCAGAAATAAAGAGGGAGGGAAAGCCAACAAAACATTTCGAGTAGCTCTAGTTGTTCACTTGTCAGAAAGATTATCTTTTGTTGGTTCTTAATCAATACGTCTTATATATGCATTTGGCTGTCATGGTGAAAGCAGGGAATAACGCTTCTGTCATTTGTATAAGTCATTAAGAGTCCAGTCTCTTTTTCCTACACTCACTATTTGCTCTTGCAAAAGACAAAAATATGTAACGTAACCGTAGTTTAGCTGCAGTTTCAGTGCATGATATCATATGCAGATAGTGGTGTACTACAGGCCATTCCAGACACTGGGGTGTGTGTGCGTGCATGTGTATGTGTTTGCGTGTGTGTGTGTGTGTGTGTGTGTGTGTGTGTGTGTGTGTGTGTCTGTATCGCATGAACATATTACCCATTCAGCTGTGTCATTTGTTAAGGTTGCAAATATCAGCTGTTTAACAACAATGAAACTTTATGGCACAGAATTATTTGTCGAGCACACTGCCAGCACCGGCTGTCTGTCTGGAGATAAAAATATTGCGTGTTTGTGTCTCGTTATGGGATTTGTTGAGGAATTAACAGAGGAAAGATGCCTCCAGACATGTTCTCCCAATATTAAAGCAGTTACATGAAAACAGAAGGTAATATCTCATCTACGGAAGTCAACGAAAAGTATGGCCACGGATTCATGCTGTGTGAAGCCACAGCAGCAACTTCGACTCTGCCACTCAGAGAGGTGGAGGAGGAATCACAGATGCATGATTGGGTCCAAGGATAATGTTTCTGCATGGGCTCCAACACCGTGTTTACGTGGTCTGTGGTGAGGATGAAGGCGCGCACAATCTATTCTGCTGCTGAAAGTGAAATAAAGAAATAAATAAATGATGAAATCAATACGATGGAGTAGCTGTTGCATATGCTTCCTCCTCTCCTCTTGACCTCCAGAAAGTGCGAACTCAGCATTTTCAGAGTTTTGGTTTCTCTATACTTTTGTTTAAAAGTTGTTGTTTTTTCTGGTTAGGCAGCACACAGGCAGTGTGTGTGTGTGTGCGTGTGTGTGTGTGTGTGTGTGTGTGTGTGTGTGTGTGTGTGTGTGTGTGTGTGTGTGTGTGTGTGTGTGTGTGAGTGTGAGTGAGTGCTGAACGGGCTGCCTAAAACCCCTTCTTCCGTAAACTGGTTGGCTGGTTAATTGGCTGGTCGGCTTTCCTCATTAATTGCTCTCATGTCAAATGAACTGAGCTGATTTAACTGAATATGACATAAACATGACACCAGTCAAATCATAGTCAGCAGCAACAACTGCAGAACCGTGACATTTGCTTTTTCTCTATCACAAGAGTTTCAAGAATAAGTGTCGAGTCGCTGAGCAGCTTAACCTTTAGAACTTAATTGCTGCATCATTATATTCCTGCAAAATCATGAGATTCATCATCCTTTATGGCCAATGTGCCTCTGAGGAGAAACCTGGGGATGGAGACTGAAGTCTTTAGAATGGTTTAGACGTATTTATTTTTGATATTGACCACCATCATGTCACTGTATTCAGTCCATGAACCCATGGACTGTCTTTCAGCACCTAATTCAAGCATCCATATATTTTGGATTGTTACAAGCAGCATCAGGAACATGGTTACTGTTCTGACTTCAATGTCAGAATTATGATTTTGTTTTCTAAGTTGTGCAAGGGATCTGAGATGTCGGTTTTCAAAGCTGGAAAACCCTGTATAACTGTGGAACCACTGACGAATACAATTTGATTGTACATCCATTCTGAATTGTGGTCTAAACATGCAGGATTGCTTTCTAGGCCTTTTTCCTAAGCCACGGATGCATTTGATCACAAATGTAAAATAAATAGTTCATAAGTGACATGACAGTGCTGTTCAACAGCACTGTATTACACCGCATAGAGCGGTACAGCCTCAGGAGTCAGTCGTCAGTCCCACAGACATTCAGACTTAAAGCATGTCTACTGTGGCCCTATTCCTCAATAATACTCGGTGTTTGAGAGTCTGCAGTTGGAAAGCGGGACAAAAGTGTGAAATGAACAACCTCTGTGACAGCTGACAAACTCTGTGTGTGTGTGCGTGTGTGTGTGAGTGTGTGTGTGTGTGACCACAAGTGAGTCTGTTCTTTGCCAGCAGCTCTGTGTCCCAAAGATACCCAGCAATGTTGCCAAGCGACAGGTACCAATTGTGTTGCGTTTCCGTGGAGACAGTCGGGAGGGTGGGGCTTTGATGAGAAGAACACAGTGTTTCTTACTCCCTCACATGTCTCTCCCTCTCTCTCTCTCTATCCCTCTCTCTCTGACACACACGCGCACACACGTACAATGATTAGAGGTTTTGCTGCAGTAGACCTGAATAGAGCCCAATATCCTCACTGTAACACCTGTTCACATGACTGATAACGGAAACATGAGATAGCGAGGCACAAAGACACCAGCCCCACACCCTAAACACATGTGCACACACGGACACGCAAGCACATTCAGGGCTGGCATTTTGAATCATCTAAGATCACCGGATTCAAAGAGAACTCATTTCAAGTCATTCAAATCAAGAAACCTCTGGAAAAATTCAACTGGCACTTACTACAAGAGATACTTGAAGAGTGATGGAAAGTGGAGCAGCAGACATAGCAGGCGCTCCTCTCCAGTCTAATCCATCTTTATTAATAATAGGTAGTCGTGATTATTATATAATCACAACTAATGATTCGAAAATATATTGCATTACACCGGGCACCAGGCATCAGAACCACAACAAAAATGATACAAAACCACAAAACCATCGGCACATTTCAAAGTGCTCAATGCTTTTGTAGAGAGAATAAATTGAATGGTATGCGCCTATAATTTCATGAGGCTATTGTTTGCACAGAGATGAGCAAGTTGCAGCACTCATTATCATTAGTCTTATGTGGAGGATCTAAATGTTCTTTAACTACAGAAACTGAAACTCCATTTCGTGGCTGCCCCAGACAGCAAATTACAGTAAGCCTTTTCCTTAGCCATTTAAATCAATGAAAAGTAATAAAGATTATATTATTCATGTATTCCTTAAATGTTGTGATTAGAGCAAAGCGCAGAACAGTCTGGAAAAAAGTGGATCGGATCGGAAACGAGGCTTAGGGCCGACTTGGGACAAGAGCAGAGATCTGTGGTTTTGAATCATAAACCAACAGCTAGTGACCATCCATCTGCTCTATGAGGACATTCCTTTATTTACAGAGCTCAACAATCCCTGTAGCAGAGGCTCAGCTGTTGTATGACTCTTTACATACATTATCTTTTCAGAGGTTGACTAATGGAGCATGACACCTGACACGCATGTGACCCTGACACTCCTCATTAAGGAAACTGGCTGTGTGTGCGAGTCTGTGAGTGTTGCACATGGATTGTTTAGTCATTATTGAAAAAAAAAATAAAATCAAATCTCATCTTGACTTTCTGACCGCTGACCCCAACGAGCTATTACTAATGGTTTCATTTGTTTGAGCAATTGACATTTGCTTGCAGGACCATGTGCTATAATGCTATAAAGCGGGTGAGATAATGGGAGGGTGCATGGAGAGGCTCCTGGTACAGTATTTCAACCGATGAACGGTGCTATAAAGATGCTGCGCAAACAACATGCAATGATTGCACACTCACTGTGCCTGGGTTCACAAGACTTAACATGATCCTGTGTTCTTCAATGGACTATGCGTCCCAAAAACAAAGAGAAAAGAGCGAATTCGAAACAACTATCTGCAACAACATTTTCATTAGCAAAGTGATAAAAACGGAGCGTTTTGCCCTTGAAGCAGTCAGTAAGTTTGTCCCACAGAATGACCTTTCTGCTTGTTTGTCGTAAAAGATGCAAACGTGACTCAAAACGAAATATTTATAACAATATATTTGACACAGCCCCATGCACTAATCCTAAAAGCCTGATGAATGTCATTGCAATCATTCATAGCGCCTGACTGACTGAATGACTGATAAATAAGTTGGTGGTGCTTAGTTTCAGTTCAAAAGCAACGACCTTCAATGGAATCCAGTGTTTTCCTGTGTGGAACCCTGTAAAACTTGCGTGGGAGCATTTTAGTCTCAGCATCAGTTTCCAAGTTTCCTGCACTTTGCAAAGAGACGCACAGTAATTGTCACTGAGTTGAGTAGACGGGTCTAAATGCAGCAGACTGCAAGTCGGCAAGATCAAAAGCTGAAGTCCTGAAAATATGCTGAATGCAATTTTGGGTAGGTCTCAGCTTCTCGGTAGTCATATTTTTGCCTTTCTTTGAAGACACCAGTGAAAAACCACAGCTGTGTGTTATAAATTAGTTGATCTGCATGAGTCCTTGCACCACGGTTCACCCCCTCTGCGCCGATCTATTCCTTGATTTTCGCTGTAGGGTGCGAAAATTGGAATGCGCGACAACTTGGGAGAAAAAGGCCTGCTGCGAAGCTGGATTTTCACTGCGTCACTTTTGTGCCAGTGAATACATTACCAAATGCTGTTAATGAGGACAGTCTGCGGTCTGCGGTTGATAAGGACTCCGCTAAGGGAAATTCATCTCAAAAGACCTGTGCAGCATGGAGAAACGCACAAAATCTGATTATGGGGAAACGGAAATAAGGAAGAGAGCACGCAGTCACCCTCATGTTCAAAAGCACACTCGCTCACACACACACACACACACACACACACAGACAAACAGGCACAAACTCAGGCGCATAACACACCAACACGCAGCAATCAGCAAATCTCACCCAATTTCTTAAATGGTGAATCTTAAAATAGAACTAATAATCAAGCACTCCTTGCTTAAACATCTGAAACGCCAGCTACTAGTGATTATGTGTTTACTGTGAGTGTGCATGTACGTGCATGTGTGTGTGTGTGTGTGTGTGTGTGTATGGCGTGAGTGTGCAGATTGGTGTGGGACTGAGCCCATACAAGCACACGCTGGCGGAAATGTGCTGCAGTGCGACGACCGTCGGGGGCAGCGAGCCACCTCGTCACATCCACTATGGTGTTAGCATACCTTGGCCCTGACCCAGTGGCAGCGTTAATGACTCATTAGGAAGTAGTCAAGCTGTAAAAGGAAGTTGATCATTAACCCCCCTATGCTCCCAAGCGCTGTATTCTGCCATCGCCATAGTAACCTGGCTGCAGAGGCTGACTGGTGGTGAAGGTCAAACTCCCATCTGACTAAAGCACTGGATAAACTATCACAGCTGTATCTAACATTAACGCCTAACATTAAAATGTGATCTGTGTCCGGATAGGTCATCTGGGTAATACCTGACCCCATCTCCCCTTTGTGTTTACACCTGTTTTTGGAGACTCCTTGCCTTCATTTATATTAATAATATAAAATATCGATCAGATCAAAACCTGCATATGGGTGACTTGAGGTAAAAGTGATTCATTTCTAGAATCAGGTTTGTGAATGTTGGAGATCTCCAGAACATGGAACACAGGTTTTGGGATCTTGATATTTCTAACTGTTGGTGAGACGTCTTCACCTGTCCCACTTACTTTGAAAATGCGCAACATCTTTTGAGACTTTGAAAGCACAGAATTCATTATTGATCAGTAATTATTATTAACCAGTTTCTTTCAGTCGTTTCACTTACTGTTCTGTTAACCTGAAGCATGACGTGATCTATGTAGCCATCTACCAAAGACCTGAAGACAATGACATGTACCAGACATGGCCATCCATTACATTTTGCCTAGATTTCTTTTTCATTATCTGGATCCACTGACGGATCACAGTTTATTACCAGGTCAGTTAAATGTCTTTTGTAGAATCAGCTGAGATCATAAATCCTACTTTTTCTCTCACTCTGCATGTCCCGCAACGATCCCCTCATATGCACATTATTACCAGCCTTGTCATGTACAACCATGCTAAGCAACGTTATCAGTGATCTCCATTCACTGCGGTCTTCATAAAGGCCTGTTGAGGTCTTGTCTAGTCTTGTCTTTTTTTGTCATAGTTATTACTTGGTTGGTGTCAATACACTCATAACAAATGTTGTTCCTACTGCTGTAGTTCTCGTTGTCGCTCATGCTCACAGCTGCCATTGCCTTTGTTGTTTCTGCTTGTTGTTGCCGTCTCTCTCTCCTCTCCATCCCCTCTAATGTTGCTGTTTTGGCTGTTCAGTGTTTGTTGTGTTGTTGTCTGTTGTCTATCACTGCCTGTTTTTGTCACTGTCTCTCTCTCTCTTCTCTCTCCTTCAGTACCCTGGTCTAGGCCAGTTTGTTCAACCCATCCGCTTCTCCAGTTATGTCCCAGTTGTAACTGGAGAGAGTGCCTTGCAGTCAAACTTTGTCTTTTTTAAATCTTTTTTTTGTGTGTGCTTTAGTTTAAAGATTCAACAGATCCTGCCATCCCTTTGTGAGCTCTTCCTTTTCTAGGCTAATATTCTCTGTGCAGAGTGGTTTCCATCAAATCGGGCCAGTTGTCGGCGGAGCATTAAGGACCAGCACTCCTCGGATGTGTATGAGAGACGCTGAAGCACTGAGGAATGAAAACGTGAAGGCTGGAATGATCAGTTTTGTCTGAGTCTCATCACAGACCGGCTGGATGGAGTTAACAGGATAGAAATGTGGTGTATGAACACGGTGTCATCATGTGTGTATCATCTGTGTGTATCATCTACATCTGTTGTGTATCTCTGTGGAGCTAATCTTTTCCTTGATCTACCTGCTGACAGGTAACTGAGATGTCTGGAGGCAGAGAAGCAAGGTCAAGCAAGGGTTAAATGAAGGGTACCACAAGCATTGTGTATGGACACAGGACTGGGAGTTTTATGCTCCAGTTTAAGGAGAAACCCGCATTTGACCGTGAAGTCTTGTATCGCTGCACTCTGACTTGACTCCTAGTCATCCCTGCAGTCTCTTATTCTGCTGATGAGTAGCACTTGCTCCTCTGTATGTCAAGTGCCTGCCACCATCTGTTGAACCTCCAGGTTCCTCCATGAACCACACTCACAATTTCCTGCAACAACACTGTTGGCCGACATATACAACAGCATAAAAGTCATGCGATTACAGCAATGTATTGTAAGCACATTTTCAGAAAACTGTTCTCTAGGTTAGGATCTAGGGCTAGGGTTAGGATTTAGGGTTAGGATTAGGATATAGGCTAATCAAGAGAACCACTGTGGAGAAGAGAGAAAAAGTTTCTCTGAGTCAGTCCAGTACAGTAGAACCGCCACTGACGGACTCATTCATAAACGTACAGTGTAGGTCACCGGGCCATCACCTCGATATGCTGAGGAAAATGGCAGTAGCGTGTGCATTCATGAGCTTTTTAGCAAATAGATATTGGGTTTTAGTCCCAAAATTGTCACTGTTGCTGAAATTGCTGGATGAAAGTTTGCTTCATGCTCATTATTTGTGATGACAAAACCTTACCATAGAATGCCCAGAATGTTTATCATGCATCTGTCTGACATTTCGCTTACATGATAGACAAAAGTCATCAGTATTTAACATGGGTGTGGGATAGTTTCCTTGCCTGGTTTGCCCTAAGACAAAGTTGCTGGTTAGTGACTCTGTCCATGGTTCTGAAACCACCCGCCTGCCATTCATGTCATCCTCTTTGCCTTCCTACCTCTGTAAGCTCTGTCAGGCATCTCATGACAGCAAGCAGACCAGGCCAGCGTCCCAGCTGGATTGGAGTTAAATCACAACAGTTTCAGTGGTTTCAATCACATGTGCATCCAAAGCTGAACTGAAAATCATCTGAAAGCCATGTAGAAGCAAGTGTTGAAGCCAAAAGGGCAGAAAAAAAAGTGTTATCTAAGATGCAGAGAATAAAAGGGCCTTCTTACTGGCACAGGCCCAAAGATCTGACTGGGAGAGAAGACATGAGGAATGTGTTAAATACACCCACTGTGGTCTTTTGCTGGTGTCGGGAACACTTAAACAGCAATCAGACTGCCTGGCAAGAGTGTGTTAAGCCTTGTTCTGGCAGCAGACGCAGTGCTTTTTATAAATCAGGACCCTGTCTTAACACTAAAAGGATGGATGCTCTCAGGTCTTGTATATTATTAATTGGGCACAAACAGGGCTTGGCTTGCTTAGAGCAGCCGCAGCAGTGAAACAGCGTCGGAGACATGTTTATTTATTTTACCTTATTTAACCAGATGGGTTAGTTGTGAACAACTTCTCATTTTCAATGACGACATGGCCGCACACCCAAGATGCTGTCTTAGAGTCAGTTGTGGTATAATTACTGGTTATTACATAT
The DNA here is from genome assembly GCA_029224185.1 of Karalla daura. Taxonomy (NCBI): domain Eukaryota; kingdom Metazoa; phylum Chordata; class Actinopteri; order Chaetodontiformes; family Leiognathidae; genus Karalla; species Karalla daura. The sequence continues at coordinate 21,413,190 of CM055202.1, read as the reverse complement.
GAATTGGGTGCTACATTAATACTTTTATTAACCGTGTTGGCGGTTGGTTTCTACATACTGTCAAACAGGTGCTCTAGAGAGCCGCACTTAGAGAAGGAAGACCTCAAGTATGTGTGAAGGATAGAAAGTGGCCAAATGTTTGTGACCTGTTGACCGTAGTGAGACAGTAAGAGGTTTCACTGACTGATTCCAACTGCTAGTTTTCTCTTCTCCCATGTTCCTTTTGCTAAATCTGCCAAGTCTCATCTTCTTCTCATCTCATCCTTGTCTATTCATTTGTTTGTGCGTTATCACCTTTTCTCATCGTTTTTAAACATGCCCTCTTTGGATTGTGTCTAAGCTGCTTCTAGGGATCAAAACTGCTGGTTAGCATGTGTGGGTTGTGTTTACAGAGCCGTAGATGCTTTAAAAGCAGAAATATTACAGGATGCGGCATTCCCTCTTTTTCTTATTCAGAAGCCTGAAGGTGGACCTGTGCAGCTGGTTTCACAGAAGGCTGGCACCAACCTTGAACTGTTTCGACGGCACGAGATAAGTTAAGATGAAGCCTTAAAGCCTTTGCTGTGTCGGTGGATGTTCAAAGAAAGGTCATATTACGGCAGAGGGGGAAAAAAACACCTTTGAACTCTGCATCGACGTCTGCGGATGATGTAATTCACTCCACGTTATTGTAAAGTGCAGCTTATGTGGATTTACTTTATTTCCTTTTCTTTATACTATCCCTTCTTCCTGTTTGGTCAAGCAAACTATCAACAAATCAGAAAGCAGCATCAGTTTGGATGCTCAGGGTTACATGGAATTTTTAAACTAATTATGGTAACAGAATGAATATATAATGTATTTTAATTGAAACACACATCACTGCAGCCAACACGGTAAACAATATACTATATGCCTTTATTATACCTTTTGCTGAGTGAGTGATTGAGTGATTGCGTTGAATAACTTCTACTAGAAGTCACAGTTGTCATTTTTGTTTGTAAAAACAATACAAAGGAGTTATAGGTCTCAATAGGTACCTGCATAATGAATGATTGATTGATTTTGGAATGAATGAATGATTTTCTAACAGTGCGTTATCTCCTCAACCCAACTAACAGCAGAAGCAGTCCAGGGACAGTTTTGGGAGACATGTCATCTCAAGCAGCTGGTTGTACTTGCTGCAATGCTGTCACACTGTGGACTCCCCCTAACCACTAGGTGCTCCCACCTGGTGTCCACTGTTTGTAACAACCCTGTTTATTTTGGTAGATTACTGTGCATGTTCTCTGTGTGTGACTTACTTCCTGCCATCCTTGCACACCTGACTTGTGTTCCTGGTCCCAGTCAGGTGTTGTGTTGAATTGTGTTGTGAATTTGATGGACATTTTATTTATTTACCTTCATGTAAATCACTTAGGGCGCTGAGGCCTCACAGAGAGCACTGAGTACAAAGGAAACAAATAACAGTAAAACAGCATTATTAAAAACAGCTACACTCAAAGGTACAATAGTTCCCAATCATAGTTTTGATTGGTTAAACTCCACTTCATGGAGTTGGAATGAAACCCATCCTGTCTTGGTATAAGTACAAGTAAGTCAGCTGGTCACATGCTTTAGTTAAAGGTGAAGTCGGTGACTTATTTCTGGAATGCCTTTTACTGAGTTGCCAGAAATCCTCTTAACACCCCGAATGCAAATAAGTAAACGGACGCTTTTTAATCAAAATCACACAAATTGGTCACATAATGAGTAGAAAAACACCATCCAATCACACTAAATTTCACAATATATGCAACTGGTTCATTCACGTGCCCCTCCCTCAGTCCCTCCTCAGTGACAATGCATGCGACACAGCGTGCCTCTCTCCTAAGAGCAAGCAGAAAGTTAGCGATGCTGGCGAAGCCATGATGTGACGAGAGGACACCACCGCTGCTTGTTTCACACCACAGGGCCGAAGCAGAAACCCTCCACCGGTCCATTTGAGGTCAGGTAGTGAAACACTCTACTGTTGAGGCACAGATCTGGCAGCAGTGGAATGTGTCTGTGATTCTGTATGGTCAGTTGTTAATAATTCGCTGATGTATTATGTATAAAACAAGTTGTACGGGATTTATGCACATTTATGCATGTTCAGGTCTTGTGAACCAGGCCCTTTCTGAACGTGGGCTTACATCTACACTTTTAGTCCACACTTGTTTCGGGATTGGTTCATCTCTAGGCACATTGAGATGGTACGAATACAGTAAAATGAGATGGGGAATGGGAGTCTGACTGGGCTCCCTAATGTTTTATCTTTTCTTTTCAAACTGTTTTTAGACTGTCTTGCAAGTTAAAGTCTATGATCTGTGACAGGCATTCAGCCACTATATAGAGCCACAGGGGTGAAGTAGAGGTGAGGGAGGCAGATGAATGGGAGCCGTGCTGACCTAAGATATTGCATGAGGTGAAGTGGATAACAAATCTTATTCCCTTGGAGTCGTAAATCAAGAATAAGCTATATATTAATGTCATTCAGTGGGTTTTCCATTTCCACAAGCTCATAATTATCATCGTCATCATGCCTGTTGTCCATCACAAATAAACATCCATGAATCTCATGAAGAATCAGGGGGCACGTGGCATGCTTCAAAAAAAAAAGACAAATGAAATGAAAGGATGGGAATGCAAAATTGCTCTAATATGCCTGAAGCAGTCATCAATTCCTCTTTTTTGTTATGCGGATGTCATTGTGAAGACCCCCAGGACACAGTTTCTGTCATTAAATCCCCTTAAATGCATGTGTCCATTCACTGATGGGGTGACATGTTGCCACAGTGAGTCACAGGAGGACTTGCCAGATGAAAAAGCACCTGTGTGTATTAATTAGACAAAGAAAAGGGAGAGAATGATTGAGCTCTCAAAACACACACTTAAAAAGACCATTTTAAAGCCTGTTGTACATGGTCCATTTTCCCCTCAGACACCCACACACACTCACAGCTCTCGCTCATTAGGAACAATTTTAGGTTTCAGTTAAACCAGTCAAGAGCTGAGCAGCTGATTTTTTCACTTCAAAGCATGTATCATGTTACCTGCTAACAGGCTGAAAACACAGTACAATTGGATACCTTACACGAGACAAGAATGAGATGTGTCATCTCTCCTTCAAGTGCTCCCACAGAAGTCCATGTGAATGAAAACCAGACTGAATATCAAGAGAGATTGTGCAAGTTTATCCAGGACTGCAGCACAGAACACACACTGGGTTTGAGTGTGTGGCCTTTCTAACAGCAGAGACACAATAATGGAACAGTATAGGACAAAGGAGTGTTTCCTCAAGTATATTCCGGTGAAACAACTACATACCTAACTCATTACTATTTGACAAGATGAATGATCCTAGAAGGCCTGTTGAAAGATTTACTTTTAGACTCGCATTTCAAGTAAAAGAAAGTTGCATATTAACTATTTTGTGGAATATAAAGATTTTGTTGGGGCCAGTTATCGGCTCATGATATAGATTGGCAGATTCTGTGTTATAAATAAAACATTGGTAATGATTCTTTTGGTGTGAGCACATTGCTTGTATTTCTAAACAATGCCAATATTGTCATGAATGGGAAATGAATAATAAAAAACAAAACTCACAGCTGCAGACACATTACCAAACAAAAAGTAAGTTGTAACTGATCAAAGCTGATAACGTGAAGAGAGAATAAACCCAGGGAGCAGAATGCTGTCATAAATAAGGAGTCAGCAATCAAACAAAATAGCTGTAAAGACCTAGAGGACCCACAGGTGCATTGAAACATGGTGCAAATTGACAAAGAAATAGTCTAGAGGCGGAACTTAATTACACTCACATACGCAGTCAAGGACACAAGGGAGAGCTGGGAGGGCTCAGAGGATGCTGTAGGAACTGGGCAACCAGAAGTGCACCTGACAAGTGTGAATGGGGCAATGGAAATACTGCGAACAAACAGGAAAAGAACTGACACCTGAGTCATAAAGAAAAACTCAGTGCAACAAAGAAATGCTAAACTAAACACCATGAAACACTGAGGCTGCAGGATACACGCTGAGTGTATTCAAGACATGAGGAGAAGGGAGGAGACTATGGTGCTACACACACCACCGAGGATGTAAGAGTATGTATAGGTAGAGTATGGACACTGGGGATCAATGGAGAGAGGCAGGATTATGTGAAGATCGGAATTAGTGTTCTACAGTTGTCTCTCCAGCTACTAATAACCACATACAGGACTTACCTGGTGTTACATCCAAGCATTGTGATCGGTCCGTTTCAGAAATATGTATACGAGTATACACATACAATCATAACTACAATGGTCGGAGGGAGGGGAGAAATGGCATGCAAGTGAGTAATGCAGAAGAGTCCATGGATGTAGTGAGCTCCAGAAGGCAGAACGGAGAGAGGGAGAAGTGAAGGGTTTAGGGCTTCATGCCACTGTGGATGGATCAGCATGATCCTTGCATGCTGGATAATTCAATTATAGGGGAAACAAGGAGAAAGAATGGAAGGGGAAGAATTCAGATAAGAATGAAACTGATTCAAAAGACAGACAGGATGAGAGATGCAGAAAGGGGGGAGGAAAGAGAGAAAATCAAAAAGACGACCATCAAATGATTTCGGCTGGGGTTAGATACAGGGAGAAAAAGAACTATGAAACTGATGGAAAACTAATTGTGTGAAAGAGCCTGAGTTGAGTTTTGAAGGGCGAGAAAGGAGCTGAGAAAGTGAACCGCCAATCTCTATCTGAAAATAGACTCACACGCACCGAACAGAATGGGAGCTGCAATGGGAAGCTGCCTTTTCTTCCACTGTTATTCTCTCTTCTTTTTCTGTCCATCGCTCTTTCCCTACCTCCCGACACCAGAGAGAACAAAATACCACATCCATGCATGCATACATGTATGCCATGTACATCTTGTCAGTCCATTAATGTGCAAACACATGTGCACAGAGCATACACAATGTTCTCCTTTGCAACAGGAAGACAAATCGTGTGTGTTTAAACTCAGTGAATTTGCACAGCCAGCCGAGCACTTAATTAGTTATTCTCCTGGCGATGCCTGCAAACTGGGAGGAGAGTTGCAATGTGAATCCGGACCCCTGCATTATGTGATAGATCTGTTCATAACGTTCAGTTATGGCCAACAACCCCAGTTCAGAATTATCGCAATGCTGAATGAGACATGAATAATTAAAGAGAAGAAATCCAGTCTTCCGCAACAAAATGTGTTTGTTGTTCTCCGACTAAAAGATGACCAACAAAATTACGAGTTACAACCCCACAGCTATTTCACTTTACTGGGTTGTTCTGAGCACTGTTAGGGCCTGAGAGTTGGACCAGATCTCTTGGCATACTGGCTCACTAGAGTTAACATAGAAGCTACGAAACACTGGTTTCATCTGGAATCCCTTCAATTCTCTTTCATGGCCCTTTAAAAATGTTTTTTTGGTGTTGGGATGTTACAGTCTTTCTGCACATGCCCTATTTAACAATAAAACTTTTTTTCCAACTTTTTCTGGAGCTAAGTTGTAACTGGAGTGATTCACCTATGATCATGTACACATCCAGCCTTGTATATCTGAGCTAAAAATGAGGAAGAATCCGATTTCAACAGACACAAAAACACATGTAGCTCAAGAGAGGCAGGTCTACACAAATTATTCGGGAGATGAAGGGCGGTTTGGCTCTTACAACACTTGTATTTCAAGTCACATCCATTTTCTGGTCCAAATCACCCATTTTTTGGAACTGCAATTCAACTTTAAAATTTAAAGACGATGTCGGGCGTGTTGATGTTTTTGGAATCGCTGTACATCTCTGGCTGGGTTTAGCCATCATAATTCACCATAGCCATGGTGAAAGCAGTCCTTCATTCTAGGTCCCCTTCAGGCAAGCCACCTCACCCCGACTGCTCCCTGCACCACAGCCCCGCTGTTTACGGAGTGAGCGCGTTCACTAAATCACAGATGGGTAATATGCAGAGGCTAAATTCCTTGATTTAATATCCACTTGGCAATAAATCTGAGAAGCCTGTTTTGTTCAATGTGGTGCGTGCTCAGCTTAACACACAGTGCTTGGCAGGGTGCGTTTGACTTTGGTTTCCATATTCGATTTTTTTTTAAACCACAGATTTCACTGATGCCATTTGCTTTGGATGAGGACAATTGGACAAGGACCACATTACCCAATGTGAGGGACAGACTTGTCATCATGCTCTCTTATCTGTGTCCCCATTGCTCTAGAAACTGAGACAAGGACTGAAAATTGTTCATGTCAGAGTTAATCAAAATGAATGTCTTTCCAACATGAACAGATCATCCTAATTTATGCCAATTAAATCACTCATGTCAGGTATTTGTAGTCTCTTGGTATGTGAAAGCTGATAAGGACAGACCTTCTTCTTTGGTAAAGATTTCATTACCATTCTACTCACACGCATTTCAACTTGTATGGAATCAGGGTTGTCAACAATGAACAATCAAGCATGAAGCATTATCCTGGACTGGAAGCCTTTCGGCCTGTCAGTCCGCATGTGTGTGTGCAGGTGAAGAAGCACTATGCAGGACATTATGGAAATCAGCCTACTCATCATTCATGGAGAATTCATCATGGCGTCTGCTGGAGGTCAGGCCTGGCTGAAATGGTCCCATTATTCCACTGTTTGTCCATTAATTACACTTCATACTACTGTTTTATACTCTGCATCTGCTGCATAAATCCAGTGGACAGGCCAAGAGCGACGTATTTATTTATCTATGTACTGGTGCAGATATGTGCAAACTCTGCCAGTAATTGGAATGAAATGGCTCAATAGCAGCCTGCTGTGTCATCAACAAAGCTCTTTCATTGCTCATCTGAGGGAGAGCCACTGAGCGTGACGCCTCTTTCCTGTCATTTTATCTCTATGATCTCGATTTGACTTGTTTTATCCCATGAGAGGATTTCTATGAACTTCTATGAAATGACTGGGAAATACTTTGATATTGAAGTTCACCTCAGTTTGAACAGAGCTTGAGTAGACAATCGGAGGCATTTGATGGGATATCATGTTAAATTTATGCATGGCTAAGACTGCTCCGATTGCGTCATCAAGTATACAGTATTTTAACATTCCTCAGAAAAATACACATTTTTTCCACAATATCCATCGACTGATCAGATAATCGCACTCACATTTCCTGTTTTATTTTGAAGCTCTAACCCTCCCTCTCGTTCCAGGTCACTTGATCCTGTGCCCTCTGTCACCTGCATCTCCTTGCCCTGATTATGTCACACCTGTCCCTGATTACTCCCTCTTGTATAAATCATAGATACATACAGAAGGTTAGACGCTGAAATTTTGACAGATTTACAAACGTTTACAAACGCATAGAAACAATCTATTTCATAGGAGGTAACATTCTTCACAACTATGCAGTATCATAAATACATAATTGATGTTTATAACAAACCAAACCGTTTGAAAATCGGTTGAAATTTGAGCATCTATATATATATATGTGTATATACATATATATATATACATATATATACATATAAACACAATGTAATGGGTGAGCAAGCTGCCCATCGCAAGATGGCCACCGTGAGTTGGCACAAGACAAGGGGAGACGCAGACTCCGTAAGTTATCGTGACGGAGTCGGTTTCTCCCCTTGTCTCGTGCCAAAGTGTCACGTCAAGGTTGACAGGTCTGTTTTAAACTGCTCTTACATCAGCAGCAAAAACATTTTTCACCACCAAATTATCATTCAAGATTCTTTATCTGAGAACAATGTCTCAAAGTAGTGTTTAACATGAATTTATAGAATGAGACATAACTAGACAACTGCAGTGAAAATAAAAATAGGCATTGAAGCTGTATTACAAAGCAAAGTAAATGGAAAACCAAAGACCTAACTCAATGTGAAGTTTTGTGTGCGTGTGTGTGTTTATGTGTGTTTGTGCATACATGTGCATTTGTGTGTGAATTCATGCACACGAGTGGCATGTTAAACTTAGGTCAGAGTGGGTCTTACAAACGTAGGCATCACATTTGCAGCATCTCAGGCTTGTTTTGTTGTCTCTAGAGGCTCAGAGCTCACACCAGAATATAGGCCTGCCAGACTCTGCATCCTACAGACTTTTTGCAGCCTCATTGTTTGAGCGATACACTCCTAAAAACAATAAACCTATGTAGTCTTGGAGGTCTACCAGGTCGATTTCTCTCCAGGGGTCCCCAAACACATGCTTCTCCTCCAGGTTTGTCATCTCCAGTGTGACTCCCTCAATGGAGAGCTGGAAGCTGGACTTGATGTCATCCACACGATATGTCTCATACTGTGTTGGCCCAGGTGTCATCCCTACTTCCTCTGTCCTGGGGGGATGAAGACCAGAGCAAGTGTCCACTCTTGGACTGGAATGTCTCCTAAAGTGCCTGTTCTTCAGGTGCCTCTCCCTCTTAAAAACCTGGTCCAGAAGCTCTTGTCAGCCTAAACATGCATGTTTTTGGACTGTGGGAAGAAATCTCATGCATACATTGAGTGAAGTAAATAAAATTCATATGATGCACACGTGGTTTTTTCTAAACGTCCCAGGGTAATATGATGGACTATGAATCACATATTTCGCAGTCAGCAGGTCTCAACCTAATTACAATAACATGTAAGGAGCTGTCTCCCCCACCATCATTAAAATAACAAATGAGAGAATATCTAATCTCAGCTCATTTGTCAGTGGCATGGTGCCTCCTCCATGTCAATACATGACCTCTACATCCGCCAAGGTCTCACCTTCGTGGTCCATGGCACGTTGCTTCACTTGAATTGAAGTTGAATTACTTTACATGTATACTTTATCTGAGAATACCGGGGCCGGTGGAGCTACAGTGCTTTGAGCTCACACTGGACACTGACCAGTTTATAAATTGCCTTGTTAGAGTTATAACGCAGCAACTTGTCCAGAATTCAGGTCCCATAGCAGAGCACAACACACAACTCGCACGCAGAGCAGGCTGCAGTCTGGATTGTTTTTAACCAAATGGGTCAAAATGAGCTTTCGTTAAGCTGAAGAAATTCAGCGCCCAAACTAAGTGCAGGACTTAAAAGCCTCATGGAGCTGAATTAAAGGAGCTGCTTTATAATGGGCCTTCCACTTTCACGCCCATGACAAAGTGTCAGCATCTTCTAGGAACATGTGCATCTCATCTTTCCTTAAAGGCAGGTTAATGTAAAAATGATTATGTTATATGCAGCAGTTTGTGTGTTCTTTCCATTGACAACAAACTACAAAGCTTGATGCATCTTGTCTTGTGCAGACTTAACGGAGTCTCCTGACTTAAAAGCAAGAACAACTTCAGCTCATTAAGATTTAATCTATAATTGAATTCGGCAAAAGAAATACAAAAGCTCTACATGAATTCATCATTTCGACTCAAGATTTTAATGAAATTTTCATGGTCAAGTGGTGTATCAACTTGAAGATCATAAATTAGCAGTGGTGTTTGGTCACAGAGAGGAACAAAATAGAGGATGGAGGGGAGAACAACTGTGTTAAAGAAGTGCAGCAGCACATTCTCTTATCCTTTTATCACGTTCTGGTAATGACAGAAACCCAAGAGTCTCGCTTTACTAGTCATCGACAGCTAAATGTGATTCAATCAAATGCATGTTTGCTTGCATATGTGTATGTGTGTTCATGCAGCTCGATCACACATGACCTTTTGTGTGGCCTGTGCTCCTGGCTTGCTTGTCACACCTCCAGGAGGCAGAAGTAGATCAATAGTAATTTCTTTTACCACTAACCTTTCCTAGTATGACCCAGTGCTCCCAGAATGCCCTTGAGGAAGTGAGGCCTATTGTTGCATGGACAGGAGTCTTACACTAGTGACAGGACATCGGTGGGTAGCACCGATTCCCTTGGTTTAGGCCGGGAGATGTTAAAGGAAGAGAGGCTGAAATGGAAATCATTTCCTCGTACCGTTACCCTGCAATCACACACGACACAGATTAACACATAAAAACAGCAGCTTTTTACAGACTCAGTGGAACCACAAGGATTCGTACTTCACTTTCTCATTTCCGATAAATGCGTCTTAGACAGGCCATCTATGTGCATCCTGTGGTGTTATTTCAATATGAAATGGATTACAAAACGCAGAGACTGAGTAAAAGCTAGAGCTCAAATGTGTGTTTGCAAACACACATTTGAACATATAACTTGCTCAGAGAAGGGAGAACAGCAAACTTTTTCTGCACTGTAGAAGAAGCTTCTGCAATTTAGTTGTAATTGTCACTTTTTGCTGTTCCTGTAGGACAGTGATAGCTTTCTGTTCTATCCTATTGTCTGCACAGCACTTATAGATGCATAATATCCGCACTGATTTTCTGCAGAATCTGACCTCCGACAATGTGTCTCTACCTGCTCATAGTCTCATTTCTTTCTTTCTTAAATGTCTCAAAGGTGCAGCAGTGAAGCAGGCTCTATTTTAGCCAAGGCATCAGTAAAAGCAATTCTATTTCTCCTGCTCTATACTCAGTCATACCTCAGTCCCTGAAGAAGTAAAGCAATATTCAGACAGTAGCTATTTTAAGTTCACTGTGAAATCCGTACGGTACAGTACCACCAGGATGAAACAGCTTTCACAGATTGATCGCTATCTGAAATCTGAAAGGTTGCACAGGCTTTATGGACACCCTAGCACTTCTTATTTCCATCAGTTAGTATATGAAAATGACAAATGTTGCAAGGAGTAGTGAAATGTAAAATGTAATATAGCAAAGAGAGAGTAAATAAGGAAATGAAAAAACTGAAGACTATGAAAAAGGGGATTATCAGTCTCTGGTGTCCTACTTGTTCATTTGACCAGATTCCCACAAGTACTTTGAAAACAGCCTTGAAAACAAGAACAACTGTTGGACACTAGTATTCTGGTTTCCCCAAGTCATAAGAGCCAGATTAAAATGTGAAGCAAACCCCCCACGAGGGTTGGTGAAATCCTAGCCGAGACACATGTAGACACGTACATATGTACGCCTGTTTGAAGATGCTTTGCTCTCACATCCTCCAACACCATTCACCCACAGCAATCTCTGACACATTGTAACAGGGTGGAACAGGAAGGCAGACAGAGACAGGCGGAATTATGAGCTGATTTGTCATTACATCAAATGCTGCTCTAAAAGCCATATGTTTTGTACAAACCATTCGGTTCAAAATCCTGCACCCATTGCCCCCCAGAAAGATCCTCCTATGTGAAAATAAACAACAGCGGGAAACTGTGTTGATATTGAGGCTTCTTCCTTCCAGAACAAATAAAAATCAGGCATTGGGTGTTGAAGAAGACGTGGCTGCAAAAGGAAGATGGAAACCAGCAGAAATACTGAATGTGTCTGGTGTCAGGTTGGGATGTTGTGAGTCCTGTGGAGGTGTTTACGTGAAATGATGGAGTGATCAGTGTGACTCTAACAGATGCCCCAAACAACAAGCATCTCAGTGGAAACCTGCTCAGTGGGAGATCTTTATCTGTGGTGAGATCACGCGGTGCACCCTGACAGTCAGGGAGACAAACGGATAGTGAGGAAGTGGGAGAGAGAAGAGACAGGAAACTTTGTATGTTTACAGAGAAAACCTTTTCACTGACTGAGGGGTACAGAGCTTTGCATCGGCTGTACACCCAAATTCTACCCTCGTTATGTATATGCAGTAAGCTGACAGCTATGCAATGAGCTTAACACATAGCTAGTATAATTTAAGGTAGGGGCTCAACATGAAAATAAGAGTTCAGTTAGTTGTGACTTGTGTTTATAGGATTCTTTTTTGTTGATGTATGATTAATCATCAACATAGTACTCATCACAAGCCCAATGGGCAGCAGTTAACAGTTATCTTAATTTGCATCACAATGTGGTAAAAGCAACACACTGGAGGACACTGAGGTACCACTATGGGTGTGGATGAAGTGAAAATAAGGTGATTATTAACATACTTTAAAATACCGTACAGATGGCGATTGTTGTAACACTGTGAATTTTCTTTCGTTTGACCTTTGTTCAAATCAAGTTGGCAATTAAAGTGCTTTTATTTTTGCCACCATGTGTACCTTTTTTTTTTCAACAAGCATCCTGCCCAAACACAACACTGCACCTTGTAAAGATCGTAAAGACCATGAAATATAATAGACCATTAATACACAGTGGATCTACATTTTGACCAGGATATAGCTCTCCATGTGCACAGGGCTGGAGAGTGAAAAAATGACCATGTATAGAATGTAACAACACTACTTTGAGGCCGAGTTGCATTGTGGTGGACAAATATGCGGGATGGTACACGGCCATCTCTCTGAGAGTATATATAGACCCTGTTGGGTTTGCTGAGTGAAGCAGACACTGCTGCATGCTCATGTGCTGATGTGGAAAGTGAGGGGAATACTAAGTGCAACAACACACGGTAAGCCAGAGCACCTTGCATCAACATGAAGTGAATCAAGAAAACAAGACTTGAGGAAATATATATAGTAGATACATATACATGCGTTCCAGTCTTTTTCATAAACGTTTCACAATTCAATTCTCAGTTTTTCAAAAAAAGGTCATTCCTATTTATTACATCATTAACAATTCCATACCACTCCTCAATAGACAAGTTGACTGGCTCCTTCTCTGTAGGTACGGTTTTGTTTGTTTTGTTTTTATGGTAAACCTGGATGCTGGGGTCAACACCAACGTCAGCTTCACCTTTACTTTTTCTGATTAATATTCACAAGATCTGAAATGGCTAGGGAAGACAAAATGCTTTTAGAGTTGGATATGTCTCAATCAAATGTTGGTGTTGGCTTCTTGGAATCTGAATAGTGACAGTGATAGTGAATAGTAATAATGTCTGGACTGATCCACTTACATTTCCACTCGGACTTCTGAATAAGTGCTCTCACATTCATACGAGAAAGAAATTGATACTCTTGCCTTTTCTCCTTTTGTCTCTTACTGTATGGTGAGAGACCCTGATTACACCACAACTAGTTTGTTTCAATGAAGCCAAGGGCGTAAGAGTACCGTCTGCGAATCTTTACATTCATCTCTTCCAGCTACCCACTCTTAGCCACTCTTCTAATGGTAGTGTTGAAATAGATTGAAATAGTTCTCCTGACCATGCTGGAACTGGAGCTTTCTATAGCACTTGGTTGTGTAAAAGGACAAAACAAAAGTCTCATAAGAGCAGCTTTGCAGCAATACTTTCAGCAGGTTTAAATACACCAAGCACCCTGAATCAATGTAGCATTGAATTCTGCATCAATATAGGATCAATTCAGAAACCCACTGTGGCTGTATGTCTTGTTACTGACTCCGCTGATGACTGATGTAACAGCTCTGGTGTGCTCGCCATTGCATCATGTTGAGTAGTGATATTGAAACAACCTGACAAATGGGAGAAAAACAGCTTATTTCTCAGACATTGGGCTTAAATGTTTTAAACCCAAATATATCTGAAAACACAAATATGTGCAACAAAAAAAATAAGCAGCAATTAACAGTCATCAGATAGGATTTTGTTGCAGGCAGCAGAGCAAATACCCAGTAGTGCCAGCTCCCAACGCCCGCTGCTGGCTTGAACCCCTGCAGACCCTTATTATTCAGCACTATGTGATGCACAGGCCCTATTTCATTATGCCTTTATGATGTTATGTAAATTTAAGCCCAACTTTAATTTGCATTTTAAACAGACGGTGAAGATGTGGTGCAATTTAAAGATCCCCCTTCAGACATGCATTATGTGTGAGACATGCCCAAATAGTTTTCTTGGAACAACAATGTAAGTCTGCAGAATTGTAGCATTTTCTTTCATCAAAACTCTCAAACACCGAGCTGTGAGGAAAAGAAGAAGGTGAAAAGGAAGAACCATTGGAAGCAGACTCGGACGCCCTACTTGCCATGGAAAGTGCCCTCACTTGTTTCTGGTGCTGTACTCTTGTAGCATGTAGCAGATGCTACATGTTAACTGCTGCTTGACCGTAGATGTCTTTGCTTTATCAATGGTGTTCTAATACAATCGAGTCCAATCGAATTTACATATAAGCTAGATTTCTTTTCCTTAGGCTTTGCATTCTGGACTCACTTGATGCATGGAAAATGAAATAAAGTAAAACCTTCTGTCTTCATCCCAATGTTTTCTCATCAGTACATAGGATGTGGGAGGATTGCAGGACTTTGTATTTCCTTGTTCTATCACATGGAAGCAAACAACGGCAATTACTGTCATTATGACTGGTTGATCTGTGGTTAAACACACGCGCACACACACACACACACGCACACACACACACACGTGCATATCACAGTGTATCATCCCTTTGGAGGATCGTTCCCATGGAAACACTATTGTTGCTCTGCCCCTCCCCCCATGCTGTCACACACTGGTCTCGAGTCTGGTATGGTGGCCAGCCCTGGTCTAAACAGGAGCAAAACTAAGGCCAGAGTCAGCCATATGTGTGTTTGTGTATCAACAGTCTAATCACCATTTCTCTCAAATTAAATTTAAGGCACGACTAAGATCAATCAGCCTCTAGAAAAACATGGGCATTCCAGACAAACACTTACACTTACATAAATCACACATGTCTGCTCCTAAATGGCCATATTAGCATTTCATTTTAGGTAAACCAGCTAAGCAACATATTTTACCAATCCCACTAATTCCCAGTCGGAGCATGAAACTCCAGTGACATACCAGTATTCATCTTCGCCAAATCTTAAATCTATACATTTGAAACTGCTGGGAAGATCATGGTTACAGGAATATTTCTGTGGCAAAAACTTTTAGAATGACATTGGTTGAAGCTGTATCGGATGTTGATCTGCCACAGCTAATACATGAGCCATCCATGTATTGATCCTGTGGCACAAAGTCAAACTGAAATCTGCCCTCCCTGCTTGCTGGTCTGACACAAACAGGAGACCTGAGAGAATAGAAATTACTGCCACCCCCACCAGCTGAGCATGTGTGTGTGTGTGTGTATGTGTGTTTGTGTCTGTGTCTGTCTGTGTTTTATGTGTGTGTGTGTGTGTGTGTGTGTGTGTGTGTGTGTGTGTGTGTGTGATGTAGTCATTCCAGAATAACCTTTGCAGAAGCAGTCGAGAGTCATCTGCCCGGGTTGTTGAGGAAACATTCAGTCAAAACAGACTTTGTCTTGTCAGAGGATTAGAAAGCAGCAGCGACTGTTTGTAAGAGAGCACTCAACTGTGAGGTGCTTTTTTCTAGACAAAACTAATCAACTCTGTCCAAGTACTTTGTTTTTGTCATCTGCAGTCTTTAAAACTGGTATTGTCTACTTGATGAATCAACTTCTCAAAAGGCAAGCTGTCTGAAAGTGTAACACTAGGGCTTTTAACATCAGGACCACATTACCTCCAAACAGCACCACATTACCTCTAAACAAGGAAAGCCAGGGCATGGGCAGAAGACACAACATGGAGCACAAGGCCAAGAGGAGGAATCACCAAAAACAAAGGGAAATGTGGGAGCACCATAGTGGGATGCTGGAAAAGAAAGGAGTGCATGATGTGTGGGCGACACACAGCACTGCGCACGTGTCCTGGTTGCCAGGTGGTGGGAGTGTCATCACTGTTGTACAACATGGCAGCACATGCAGTCTTCTCCCCAGCTTCACTCTGGATCAGCTTCAAAGCCCCTCCACCCCCAACTATCTGGCCCTGTGCACAGTGCAGGAGACACATGTGCACACTCCTCCTGTTGCTCCGAGGTACATATCACATTAACATCGACGTTTCCCTCTCATCCTTACATCATCCCCTCTTCAGCTCAAGCTTTATCCCATTTTACTGACATGCATTCATATCTGCATGCCTTCCGTCATCATGTGGGATTAAAATGAAATATCATGGGCCGGCCTAACTGGTTTTTCAATTAAAGTGTGTTGAGTGGAAAATGCTACTGATTGAGTGTAATTAGATAACAGCAAATGGCATTTCATAGGAACACAGAGGAAAAATCTACTCAAGCTCCTGGGGTGGGGCAGGAGTCCACATCCACACCAAACTAGTTGTTGTTATTATAACTGATAAAATGCTATGAACACTTATAACAAAACACAATGAACACTTACAACAAAACACTGCACTACATACAACATTCATTTCATCGAATATTACACAAAAAGATCTAATTAGACCCCTCTTTACCGCATGTTATGAACAGGTTACAATACATTATGGAGTTGAACATTTGAATTTAATTTGTTAATCAATATACAGCATAGGCAGAGATAAGACACAGCAAACTTATCCCCAGGTAATTGTGGATTTCATGTCACTTCTTTCTCTTCTGTCAATACGGTGGCCATGGTAACAGTGACTGTTGGAGCAAGTGTTGTTTGGTGTTTTGGCAGATATCAACATTACACCGGAGAATTTGCCATCAAGTCTGAAATATTATGGATACGGAACACAGGCTACCTGCCTGAGCCTCATCTGCCTTAGTATCCAGATGACTCAATCACTCAGTCACTCAACTGTATTGTGTTCTTACAAATCACTGTGGATCTCTGACACCAAAACAAAATGACACGAGGGCCTGATGAGTCTGACACACTTTGTCCTAAAGCATCACCATAATCACATTACACTGTCCAACAGACTGTCAAACTCTTTTTGATGATTAAGAAACTATGAAAAAACTTTCCAATTCACCCAAACAGGCATGTTTGTGGAAGGGAACCAGTGGACTTGGAAAAACCCACACACACACAGGGAGAACATGCAAGCCCCACGCAGAAAGGCCCTCACCCTCGTCGGCACCACATGAGACTATTATTTAGTATACTGTATAGTTATACTACCATCATAAGATTCTAATATCTGTTTCACAGAACAAATGCGCTATCAGTCAAAACACTGGTAAAATCAATCAGTCGTTTGTGTTGTTGCCTCACAGGAAGACGGTTGCAGGTTCATGTCCCAATCACTTCCATTTCTGTGTAGTTTCTGGTCTGGTTTCCTCCAATAGTCCAAAAATATGCAGAAAGGTCAATTGGGCTGCTTGTGATCAGTACCTGGCAGTCAGAGCAGCCGGAAACCCGAGATCACGGGAGAACTATTAACCATCATGATATTTATTAGAGCAAAAATTCTACAAAAATTCTAATGTTTGACTTCAGTAACAGAACTAGTTCCCTGATAGGAATGCCTATAGTATTTTCCTGGTCTAAATTTTTTTTTATCTCAGTGGGTAGAGCTGAACCCCACATACAGGCTCAGTCCTGTAGCCAAGGAATGAAACACGACTGTGTGTGTGTGTGTATTTAAATAAATTATGTATATGTGACGCAATCTTATTAAAACCTAAAGGCCAGATCTATCAATTTAGCATTGGTTATTGGATCAATTGATCCATTTAGCATTGATCAGTTTTATGTGTATGAGAAAGAGAGAGAAAGAAAGAGAGAGAGAGAGAGAGAGACAGACAGGTAGAGAGAGAGAGAGACAAAGAGATGGGTAGAAAGAGAGGTAGTGTGCCAGCCTGCTCCACTGCCTCTCTAGCCAGGACGCCTCAGGGCCTAGTTTTCCAGCCTCATTAATATCACACAAACTATTGATGCCGGATCTTTAATTAGCCGAGCCTGGCCTCAACTGAAGTAATCAACTTCATATTTGCCGTTTAGGCCACAGAGAAGACCAGATTTAATGGCTTGATAAACAACAACTAATGCAGCTCCTGTTGCAACAACAGGTAGCACTTAATGGTGAGCACACTGGCCTCAGAGCGTAAGGTCCTGCGAGAGTTCAGCATTACAGCCTGGCTGAGGCTTCTGGGCAGACTCCAAAGGATAGCTTTATATCTCTGGATATTTCTTTGGCTAGAGCTGACTGCATGTATGAGCACGTACATATGCCTCAGATGAATGCCACTGTTTTATGGTCCAGGGCACCTTTTCTGCATTGTCTTCCTTCCTTTCACCAGAACTGATAAAATGATAAATGATGCTGAAGTATTGCTGAAATAAATAAATAATGCAAAATGGTATATACGTTTTGTACCTAGGTTATTTATGTAATGCTCCAGCCAATTATGCTTCTGTTCGGATTTTGAGAGAGGATCCTGGCAAGAGAGCCTGATTCTGAAAATGGATGTGAGGCATAGTATAAATACCTCGTTCTTCTCCTCATACTTGGCATTCTCTCATGCTGGGACACTTGTGTTGGCTCTCAAATCCATGTAGTTTATTTCACAAAATAGGATGACTTTGACCTACTTTGTTCTGTATTAAAGCAAGCCCGCATCACATTTAGTGAGACATTGGTGAGAGCACAAACCTTTAGCCAATTTGGCAGATACTGAGCCCATCGCATGCTTACCAATCTGATATTCGTCCATTATTAACAGTCTTCAATGCAACAAACAGTTAATAGTTAGGGTTGAATGGACAACTTTTTGTTCATCAGAATGTCTACAAATACGGTTGATTTGTGTCAAATCCTTTGAGCGGCAGCACAGAATGGGATTGGGGAAAAACATAGGAGAGTTGTTGGGTCTGGCTAATCAACTCCTCACGCGCGCATGTTTCTTTGGCACACTTACATTAGCGTCACACAATGAGGCGGTGGCTAGCAAGGGCTAACCCATCTGACTCGTGGAATGTGGGAGCTGCAGGTGGTGAAGAACATCTGGTGAGATAAGCAGATGACTCTTGCATTTATCTAAAGCATCCCGTCACCCCCCTCTTTCTCCGTCATTGTTTCTCTTTCAACATACTGCAGCTCTTAGGTCCTCCCTCACACTCTGGTGAAGCCAGTGAAGCCAGTCACAAGCTTAAATCCCAGGGCAGGTGTTGTACAGGAGCAAATCATAAATGGAAGCTCAATCTGGCATGGGTTTCTCTTCCATTACAGGGAGATACCTGTATGAGATGAAACCCTCATTTCATCTCTGCAGCGTGAGCCTACATTTCATTTGCCGCCTACTATTATCCACCGCCAAACAACCCCTGCTCATTTCAGTCTTTTTACACCTGCTCTTTCATCATTCCCTTCCGCTGAGCAAGTAAAATGGCCAACTGCAGATGATAAATGTGAGTTTCTTTTTTTTTTTCTTTTTTTTTTACCAAATAAGGTCAACATGACATGCTTATTACTGTCAGATAATAAAAGAGTGTACTTCTTATTCCTCTCAGAGGAAGAGGGAAGATCAGCGAAAAGTGTCCTGACTGTGTCAGTGCATCATTTTAAATGGACTGCATTTATTTCACACATTTCTTGTCCCGACCACTCAAAGCACTTTGCAGCACAACGTAGCATTCAGCCATTCACCCACACAGTGACACACTGGTGACAAGCTGCCATGCAGGCTGCAAATGAAGAAATCAGCAGTGGTCCGAAATTAATGGTTCTTTATGAAAGTTATGGCTGATTAGAAAAACTGCTTTTTATTGCCTTTTCCCTTTTAGGGCTGGGATTCACACTCTCGTCTCCAGTCTGTGTCTGTGCCGTGAGCTTTTTGATATGGTTTTCATTGAGTCAAACAGATCCTGGACAAATGTTGGCGACAGCCAACTCCAGTGCAGCACTTGTGTTTGCCTAAGCTTCAAACAGGCTCAATTAAATCTTCACCATGGGAAAGATTGTCCCATTTTATGGAGAGGAACGCAGTTGTTTGCACTTTTTACATATTAAGAGAATTGGACCCAGCGCTACCGGGACTGCAGTCTGTGGTGGAGTGCACACGCTAAGCATATGAAATGTTACTGCAACCTAATCATTTCTGCTTTGTTCTGATTTTGTATAAAAATAAAAAGTTTTAATCTGACCTGGAATATTCTAATTCATGCTTAGCTTGACCACAGTGGTGATGTTACAAATGCCTGCTTGTACACAATTCTCAATGTGAGTAAATCAAAACCTGCCCTTTCAGGCCACTCATGTGACAGACTCGTACAATACTGCATATTCATCATACACTGCTTTGCAATGCTGCGTGTGTGCCTCTACAGTCTGCAGTTAAATATGCATCAGTTATGAATTGCCACATCAACCCCAGATGTGTATTGATGTACTGGCCCAGTGGAGCACTGGGTGTTCATGAGGTTTGTTCATTACAGTGGCCATTGATCAAGAAAATTTCTTCCAACTGCTGCTTGTTTCCAACAATGAGAGGGTGGGAGAGGGCTGACCAGTTTTCCAGCAGAGCTCCTTCCCTGGCTTAACTTATTCATGAAGCTGCGCGTCTACCTGACCGTGCGAGTGTGTGTGTGTGAGCGCATGTGTGTGTGAGTGGCTGATGTATGGCAGTTGGGGTATGGTTGAAGTGCTTGCTTACTGAAGAGGGCATAGTAATTGCAAGGTCAAGAGTGCGTGTGCTTCATGGCAAAACCATTATCCGCATGTGATTACATACTGAGGGTGCCTAGCAGACCATATTTCAGGGAAAAAAAAGCATTCTAACAGAAATGGGGAGGCAGCCCATCTCTCTAATTATTCCTTGTGCTTGCTATGTTTTTTCCTGCCCTTGTGTCTCCACCTCCACCTCTTTCTCATTCAAATGTTTCTACCCAGCATGACAATACTTTTTATTAATTCATCTTCATACCTGCTTCATACCCACTGGTATTGCAGGGTCTGCTGGTGCCTATCTCCAGCTCAAATAGGCTGAAGGCAGGGAATACACAGGACACACACCAGTCACTCTCTCATTCGCACCTAGAGTCTAGTCTCCAGCATGCTCTTGGACTGTGGGAGAAAATCACTGTAATTTATCTAGGCTCCCATAAAGAAATTAGAGAGACAGTAAAAAATAAGTTCATGATAGCACATGTTGGTGAACAAGAAGGATACTCTACATGGGAAGCGGTGGAAATGTACTGATTCAAGCAGAGCAGCTAGAGTGATTACCGTGGTGTGATCAAAGCAATAGGAATGACAGCCAGATATAATAATTGGACAGAGACAGACAGATGGAAAGACAGGTGGATAAACAGAGTGACGGTTTGGATGGACGTACTGGCAGATGAATAGATAAACAGATGGACAGACAGAAGGGCAGACGAGACTTTAATACTGCTCATAAAGACAGAGAGAGAGAGGTGGATTTATAAATAGATAGGTGGGCTCATAGACTTGGAGCTGGATGATTCTTCTGAAGCATGTGTGTATGTCGATGTGTGTGTGTGTGGTGTGTGTGTGTTACTCTGCACTTGAATGGTTGCTCTTCAACCCCAACAGCCCATTTAAATCTTGCATTAAAATGATCTTCATGACACACATTATCCACATTGAAATCATCCAATCCTGCATTTGTGTTCATACCTGCCATTTGCAATGCATCATTGTTGTCTTGGTTGGGATTGGATGTGTCTTTTTGTTTCAAGGTGATGCGTTAACAGGTAACTGTAAAACAGAATTATTTGTCCCCTTCTTGGAAATTTAGCTAATGTAATACTTGGAATCCTCCTTAACATTGTGCCCCACATACCTGCATTCCCCTGATTGTGTCTGCATAAGATTGCTGGATTTTGGCCTTTCTCAGGTCAGTGTAGAAGACAGCAGACAGCAGGAGTAAGGACAAATAACCATTAAAGAAACCTATGGAGGCTAAAGGGGTGACCCCATATGTCCCAGAACAACCAGTTTCCCTTTGAACAATGCTCAATGTTGAGATCTTAATGTCTCCTTGTAGCAGCATGAAGTAGGTGCACAGTAAGCTGCCCAGCCACAATCAAGTGTTTGTACAGCAGGGAATTAAAACTCTGCCCTGTGGCCTTAATGGGCTGAGCAAGGCTAACACTTGCTCTCCCCTCAAGAGTGAAGTTACAGCAATGCATACCTCTCCTGTTTCTAGAGAGGAGAGGAAGTCTATGATTTTATACAAGCGAGTGTTGCCTGGTTTAGTGGAGTACTAATGTGGGAAAGTTGAATAGAGCCTCCATAGAGGTCACAGTGGGAGCTGCATTGAGGCTGATAAACTGCCTCAGGTTGCAGCACAAGACTACAAACAGATGCAGTCAGAAAGGAGAGAGTTTAGAGGACGTCTGCAGACTTGGCTTCATCTCCCAGTCAACCTCAGGCTGAAGCCTCAAGACTACTATAGCGAGTAGTATGACACACTGTCTGACTGAGGTGAGGCCACACAACTGCACTGTGGATCATAAAAGTAATTAGAAAACGTAGAATGGGTGACAAGAGGATGTTTTCTCTCTACCAGTGTTTTTTTTACACTATTTTGGCATGGCCAACAAAGTAAATTCTGAACATGTCAGTACGATACAAAAACTTCATGGTCATAACTGATGGGCAATATTATTAGATTTATGCTAGTAGTGAATAAATCGATGCCTGGCATGTATCTTAGAGGCACTAAAGCATGCTACAAGAGAGTAAATATCTAGACATGTACAACAGAACAAAACGGAGTTCACATGGTTATATACAGTTTGTGAAGTAGTGCAGTCCTGAGAGAGATCTTATAGAACCTGTCAACTACATTAATTCAACGCTGCTGGACTCTGCACTGACAGGTGAATTACAAAGCCGAGTTGTAGAGGGAACATATTGTGTTCGAGCCATAGATCAGACCAGTGACAATCAACATTAATGAATGCAAATTAAATCAGTCAGTCTTGGCTTATACATTATTTTTCATGCTGCGCCTTAATGTTTGATGTTCGCATCTCGACCAATCCATCAGCTCTGCACACACTGGTTCTGTTCTGGCCATCTGCCTGCTCTGCAGAGATTAGCAATGTCTGATCCATCCATCCCCTTCTCCATTCCTATTATTCTGTCATCATAACAACAGTGATTGTCTATATCTTACATCTGCAGAAAGCTTGCTGAATAATGGGAATTGCATTTACAGTGTTCGCTACAGATTATGACACCAAAGAACTGGGTTGGCATTAAGTGTGCAACTGACTACTCTTCTCAGAAGTCACTGTTGTGTTTTACTGTGTATCAGAACACTGTGTATGAGAATGGGTCTTTAACTGGCCGTCTACACATGCAGGGCTTCGTGCTGGTTCCACCTCCCCAGCATAATACTGGCCTGCAGTCACAGTCACCCTGAAGACAAACTGGTTCAGTCTGAAAAGTTGGTTCTTGGCTGGAACCAAAGAAATCCTGGTTCTCCTTTGAGGGCCTTTCAGTTTAAAGTCTGGATGTTCGATGTGCTGGACACATTTCGTATGTGTCAGCTGATTATCAGCTGTTTAGGGGAGCATAATTAGTTGTGCTTTGACAGAGCACAGAGCAAAGTTGGGACATCCTCACCACTCCCGACTTGATAATCCAAGATGGCTGCCCTGAAAATAAACAGTACAAGCTTAGCACTTCTGACTTTGTCGTATACATCAGTTTTAAACATAGTGTTGTTCAACATATATACATAGAAATGCTGCTATTCTGTGTGCTACAGTACATCATGTACTAACAAGCAAACAATAACCTGACAACCTTTTCCAACTTGCAACGTGAACGTTGATAACATGGCTGTGACGTCATTCTCAGCTCTGAACTCCAACTTCCGACATAACTGAAACACACGATATGCCTTGAGACTAAGTGAACGCTCTAAATAGAGGTTATAATGGCAGTGTCCTCATAAAGTATAATGCGTGCGCACACACACACACACACACACACACACACACACACACACACACACACAATGATAACAAGCAATTTCTACTGAATTTTTCATGTAAAATGAGTTCAGCCTGAGGAGAGCTAGACAGGTGCTGGGCACAGAGGAAGAGTAAAGATTGAAAGATTGGCTAAAGATTACAATTTGGTGTCTGTGCTGTGAATTCTTGATGAGTTAAGGGAGAAGCTGTGGAAGATTAGAGTGCAGGTCATCTTGTTACAAGCAATAAAATCGTAATCCACAGCCAATCAAATGTAAAAGATTGAGGAGCACATTTACACCTCAGTGTGCAGAGGTTCTGGAGGCACTTTATTTTATTAATAAGAAAAGGATAGAGGCTCGTACTCCAGCTTGGCAAAAGGCTAGAGCAATCTTTCAATTTCAGTTCATATCAAACTACTAAACCTGATTATTTACTAACTTAGGTTTACACAGCCGTCTTTATTTCATGCTTTCTTCTTATCGCATGCTCAGCCAACATCACATAAAAAAAATACTAAAGTTGATATGAAATACATCTCACTGAGCACCACAGATACATTTCAGCATCCACCCACTTATTCTCCTTTCTCTATACGGCCCCCTGCTGCATGTAATAAAATACCAGTATAATGTGATTACATCCAGAGCAACTATACTTTTTGTTTGAGATGAAATGTGCCATTGAAAGAAAGAATGGATGCTCTTGACAGTTGTAAAGCCCTTGGTAATTATGGGCTGTGCAAATTAGAATGGTAAAAACCATAGAGAGAAAAAGATCCGTGATCATCTATTATTATGGAATAATTATGCTGTCTTCATCATAGCTAAACACTGGATGATTTTGAATAGATTATATAGACTTTCACTCTCGATAAAACAAATTTGCCACGGCTGAGAATTTCCCCATTTCATAGCTTGGCAGTGTTGGTTTGAATTGAAATTTAAGAGCAGGAACAATGATACACAGCTTCAGAATTTCCCACGCTGAACAATAATGTCCTGATCACAATCATAATCACCAACTACCAGTCCAGTCCTAACACCTAATACCTGTGCATCTACAGGGATCTGGAAAACTCATCGTAGCCATAGACTGGTGAGCACTGAGAGCTGGGTGTTGTGATAATGAACCCCTGGTCCAACTGTTCTAGTTTCCCCAAGACTTTTATCCAGTTTGTTCTGACTCTCGCTGATATATTCCAAACAACCAAGTAAATGAAGAAAAACTTGGGAACTTGAACCTAAACTTCAAAACTGACAGCGGTTTGATGTTCCAACCTTGCCTGTCCGGGTGAAAATGAAGGGGAATCTGTCTCACCATAGACACATCTGTATCTGCCAGTTTGCTTATGATGTTAATTTGCATTTGTGCTATATACTATTTAGTCATGTCATGTTATGTTATGCCAATGTGCCATCTTCAAAATTGATTTTGCAGTGATGTTTTTAACACTTAATTTTCCTGTGTGATTTGGATCCCGATGTATCTGCACATTAGGTACAGGACAGTGAATATGGTACCAAAAGCAGAAACGAAAGGAAACAGTGCGAGCTCTACACTGTGACATGCAGGAGCTAAAATGGCTGGCGAGCCAGCGAGGGAGCATTGAATGTCCTGTGAACAGGGACAACCCTGTCTCTGTCCCTACAGTCACTGCACCGCAGCATCTTCCCACTGTCTGTGCTGCGCTAAACCTTCGCCAGTTCAAACACTGAACCCGTGAAATACATTGCAGTTTAACTCTGCCTCTCAGACTGGCTAGACACTGGACATCAAATCTACAACTAATGTCATCAAAACTTCAGATCTGACTGAACATTGTCACATGACAGGAGCCACGGTTCAAGTCATGAAAATGAATCAGGTACCTTCTATGCACAGTGAGGAATCACACCACTGCGATTGCCATTCATCCTGCAGTAATGAACTTACTTAAAATGAGCAATGCCTCTGGCATTTGAGCAATGTACTTGAAGGAGATTCAGGCATTAAGGTCTCCCCATTTCAAACTGTGCCATAATTACATAATCGTACAATACATACAAGAGGAAGTAGTGATGCAAATGGTTTCAAGCCAACAGTGGACCGACCCTCTCTGGCCAGTTGTCACTCCCAGAGCTCAGTCATGGAAAGCAGCTTTGTTTTTCTTTGCTGGAGCATGGCTTAGTTACTAGTCTCCCTAGCAGGGAGACCAGCCCTCTCCAAAGTCAATATTTGCTATAATGACACAAAAGCGGGAAGAGATGGCAAACTGGAGAGTAGTGGCTGGTTAATGATGCAATATAATGGTTATCAGCCAATCCAAAAACAAACAAATGGGCACAAACACATGATAAATAAAACATGAGTGTGACCATTTACCCACACGCAGAATCGTAGTTGATTTCAAAGGTTCCTTGAGGCTGACAGATCCCATGCATGTAGCAGGAATCTGCGATCAGGCTGAAGTGTCTGGGGCATCTTCAGACAGCAGGTAGAGGGTGACAGTCCCCAGGTACTTACTGCCAGGGTCTGTTTGGGTCACTTGGTTTTGATGTGTTGTCTTTGACAGACAGTCTGCCTCACGAAACCCCAACTGGCTTTCAGCCCACAGTCTTTTTCACTATGCACTGCCTTTTCATTTGAAAGGAGGCCTAGAATCATTCAGTGAAGTATTTATCCTCATTCTCTGGTGTTAACATAGAAGCTAAGGAACAAATTCCTCACATATATGGTCAAGTTCCTTACTAACTGACTCACAAACTTTACATAGCTTTGATGCTATGGAGCACATACACATCCAGCCTTGTATATTTTGGCCAGAATCAGAGGAATCAGATATTGTAAGCAGTGCATTTATCACCATTTCCTCATGAATCAAAACATGTTGATGAGTCTGTACTGGTCAGGTACAGACAGTTATTCAACAAAGCCAAGATCATTTGTGTTCTGTCTTGTTCTCTTGATTCTTGAAACTAAATCTGGGAAC
The DNA here is from genome assembly GCA_029224185.1 of Karalla daura. NCBI lineage: Eukaryota > Metazoa > Chordata > Actinopteri > Chaetodontiformes > Leiognathidae > Karalla > Karalla daura. The sequence goes on along the minus strand of CM055202.1, from coordinate 21,386,620 downwards.
GCTCCTTAGCTCCAACACCAATAAGTACAAAATTCTCTCTCATCTGTATGCATGTCATCTTAAGGATGTCACATACATATTCCTGACGAGCCTCCTTGATGCCCATTCAGAGTGGCTGTGACCCCCTGCAGCATTCAGAGGTGTGGGATGGATGGAGCTGGACTACAGAAAACCAGCAGCCAGTGAGCTCAGGCCCTGGATGGGGCTGCAGACCTATTATACACTAGCATTGTGTCTGTGTGAATGAAAGACACAATCTCAAAGTTTGATCAAGACTTTGATAATAACTTTTTCTGCTGATGGACCCTCCGGAATTTCTCATTTGCTGCCCTCTTCTTCCCTTTTCTTATTTTTGGTTCTGAGGAAAATCCAAATTTCTAGCCACTGCAAGACATTCTTCGTACATTCATCCAATTAAAAAAACATAGGCAAAGTTATGTAAAATCATGGTTGTGCCTTGTTATTGAAAAACTAAAGCCTTTTTGGAGGATTTGTTGTGCTGCTGTTGTGCTTTTCACAGGTTGACAGCAGTGATTAGCCCTTTCATCAGCACTGTGCTACAGGAGTTGTATATGTGTACTGGAACAGGAGCACCGCGAGTCTCCTCGCTCTTCTCTCTCATTTCTTTTCCTGTACAGATGTCATCATGACATCTTGTCCTTGTTTATGCACACATTTGCATCTTTGACAGGATGATTTGAAAACGGCTATAGGAGGGCTGCGTGTCCATATGTGTACAGTGCTGTATGTTTGCCTGCAGGACTGTTGTTTTGAAGCCAGCAACAGGAGGATGTCCTTGGGGACCTTAGTCTCCATCTGCTGACTTCAGAGGACTGTGCATCCCACGGCCCCTGACTTCTGTACAGTATGCTGCACTCATGGCTGTGAACAGAGATGAACTCTGCCACACTGCCACACAGTGTAGTGATCAGGGCCATTGTACCAAAATGGTCTCCGCTGGATGAGGTAGGTAGGTATCTATACAACATCAGACTGATTATCCCGTGCTACATGACAATATCCAAGGTTACTATAACTTTATAACACGGTTTGCATCTTACTAACACAGAAGACAAAGACAACTTCTGATCTGCAGGATTAGACATGCAGTGACATACACATACAGGTGTATAGTTCAAAGCAGCTCCCAGTGTCTACACCAGTAAGTACTGACACTTAGACTCACAGATTAACAACATATGAATATATGGGTTCCGTGGTTTAAGGCTACATAGCTTGTATGTACAGTATATGCTAAGACTGCAGAACGATATATGAAGGGATTTGTCAGGTAGACGATGCTGTTTGGCATTATGTTTTAGTACGATTAGCTGGAGGTAGAAATACAGGTCGGACTGAGTGTGTGTAGATGGGTGCGGCTTTTACGTTTGCTCTTTTGGAGCTTTTTAACATCAAAATGAGTAGACTTTATTTATATAGCATAGTAAAAATTAAAATTAAAATTAAAGAAGCAGCACAGGTATTTCATTCCAAAGTCAAACACACAGAATGGGACAGCAAAACGTGTCTATTCTGCATTTTGCATGCATGTTCATCATATACGTACATGCATCCTATTCTCTCATACACTGAGGGTGAGGGTACTTGGGTATAAATGTAACCATGATGAAAAACAAATCCCCATTACTTTTCTCTGTTTTTTTCTTCAATTAATCCTTTGAGGATAAAAGCCTGCAAATCCATAGCCATCCACCGTGCTTGTGGCCACCACACACATATCTGAGCTGGTGTTGAAATTTGTCTGAATGAGGCAATCTAAGAAACATAGCTTTGAGGAAATTTGCTACGAAGCATGTTGAGAACAATCTAATAGGTGTTTTACTGGCTCTGGTAGCTCCAGAGCCTAATGAAGCCAGAGCTTGGATTCATCTGCTTTCAATTGGAGTGAATTAACTTCAGAAGAGTCTAATGTACCCCCTGTCGCTTTGGCTTCATCACTTTCATTCGCTATTAGTCTGGGCCCTGTCCTGATCATCCTGCACACTCATGTCTTTTGCTTTCCCCATTTCTTACGCACATGGTGACATCTTCATTGGCCACCTGGTTTGGTGTCTATTTCTAGCTCTGTCTGCTTCTCTGCCTGTCTGTTCTTTCCGCCTCTTTCTCTCTCTACCCTCCCCTCCCCTCACACTACTCTCTGTCTGTCACTTCAGCTGACCATGCCACATTCTCAACTGAAATGGTTACAATTATGCTTTAGACAATGCAGCAGTAAAAAGGTCTGCCACAGCAAGAAGACAGGTCTGCCACAGCTCTCATGGTCTAAACTAAGCAACTCCTGAAAATCTGAATGACCCACTGTGTGAATGTTCCGTTTCCTCTGTTTCATTCAAGAGGCCCTAAAGCAGTTTCAGGGAACTGCACAATTACATACCCTTCTGATAAGCAGCATAATATTACTTAGTATTATACTGAGAAATGTACAATTTCTCATTATATCAGCCCTCAGGAGCTCTCTCTATATCAACCTATAATGGATACTGTTTAAAAATACATTTAGCAAGTGATTCAAATAGTAACAAAAGTTTTATTATGCATATAACATAAATAACTTACAGTTCATTTCTCTACTCCTTACTGTATAACAAAGTACCTCTGGTATTTAAAGCTAAAACAGCTTCATAACTTTTAGGATCCCAATAGAAAGTATTTACAGCAGTAAGGCATCCTGGTAATTGAGACAGTAGAGCTGCCCCTATATCTACATGAGATGCAGATGGGCAACGACTGTTAGAGGGAGAAAGCTGATATGGAGAGAAGCGAGGCAATCATGATATGTATGCAAAAGACGGGCAAATGGAGAGAGAGGCCAGAAGCTGTTGCATTGTTGTACTGCATGACTGGGTAGAAAAATGGGGCAGGACAATCCTGAAACTTTCAGGAAAAATGTCAAACTCAGTGATTTGCAAGTAACTGGAAACTGATGATGAATTTTGCCAGAGCTCAAGTGGGGTACAAGCCAAGGAGTAGGAAGGGTACTTTGTGAGGTGTACAAAGGTTCACAGTGTGTGAGGTGTGACATCACTGGCCATGTTGGGGAAGGAAACAGAGGCAGTGATGGCATCAAGGAGGGGCGTGAGGGAGGACAGATGGTGGTGACATTTGCTAAAAGAATAGAATGGCTGTTGTTAATTCATCTTGCAGGAACACGGAGGAGCACCAGTTGTCACACTGAATAAGAACTGAGGCAGGGACACAAATGGAAGTGCAAAGTTCCTTGATGGCAGGACAACCCAAAACAGGGAGGAAGGAATTGGTGGTTTGGTTTGAAATTGAGGAAGTGTCACATCAAAGAAAGGCTCTGAGCCCTTTCTTGTTGCAGTACTGATCCCAAGTCTCAATGGACTATGGTGTCTGTAGATGACACAGAGACCTTTTAAGAGCAGGTTCAGGAGAGTGAGGTGCAATTCACAGATGAGAGAAATGAAAGTCAGCTAGAGCTGGACAGAAGGCTTGTGCATGTATGAAAGGGATATCAACCCAAAGAGAGTGAATACCTGTGGTCAAACAGCCTCGAGTCACAGAAAATGTGACGGACAGATGGAGATAAATGAGTGAGTTAGAGATGACATCATGTGACCAAAGGGTACTAGCGAGACTGACACCAGATTTAGAGCAGCTGCTGACAAACAGGCTCAAGGTGCATCCACAAAAGAAGGAGCTGGCAGAACAGATGCCAGCTACATTTGAAAAAGCTGTCAGGAGAGAACTTTGTCAAAGTCCTATGCACACCTATCAAATGACTGAGAGGTTGTGGGAAGGGTCCTAAGCGTGTGCAGAGATTACTGTCTACCTGAGAGATTACGTTTCATCAGCAGTGAAATCGGAGCAAATGGACAGCAAAATTCTTCCTAAGCCTCAACTAAAGGCACTGATAAATGTAGCAAAATGACTATACAGAGTGTTGTTGTGACCGCAGAAACAAACAAGATCTGGACTGGTATCCCACCATGTGATATGCTGCTTCCCAACTCTTTCAATCTGCAATACAGAAGTCACCGAGAAATGGGAACAGCCACTGAAAACAACCTGGCATACTTACCAGCCTCAGCTAAGCGACCAAATGTGTGAGTAGTGTGTGCAGACAGACAGAGTCAAGGCTGTGGATGCTGATGAGCACGATCCACAAAGAATAGCCACAAAACCAAAAAAAGAGGCTCCCCAGCATAAATAATGCATTATTGTTCTTTCCTAGATGAAGTGGGCTCCCTAGACGGATTGGTTCTGAGGATGAGGGAGTTGTTATACCTTACTGACTCCAGGAAAATATCATGCCACATATACACTTATACACTATACACTAAACATATACACTCACATGGTTGGGGGGGGGGGGTGCTCAGAGAGTGCATTGGCAAGGAATAAATGAACACATGGACAGCTAGAAGATGGAGAAATGTACCTCGATATAGAATTGAAAGAAGACATGCTGCAGTGAAATGAGGTCCACAATATACAGCATGAACAGAAGGGTAAACCTGCAGTGTCCTACATGATAATGATGATTCTGACCACTGTGATACAGAGAACGAGGCGTTCACATCCTAGAAGCTGCTGGGGTCATTACTGAGTGCAACCTGCCTACTGCTCTCAGCCAGTCAAGCCACCTGCCCCAAAAAGCCTGTGTGTCTGTGTGTGACAGAGGGTCTGGGAAGGGAGACACGTGTGTATTTTCTTAGTAAGAGAAAACAATCTCTGCGGCCCTTCAAATTGCAGCTCTGGGAGCCGTTCAGTGACCGAACAGCGTAAATTACCCATCTGTTGAGGAGCTAATTCAGTGAGCGTGCACAGCGCTTTCATCATTGATTATCAACTTCATAAAATGACTGCAGGCACAGCATGGTGAAAAAAGGATAGAATGTTTAATTCAGAAATAATGAAACACGCTCACTTAATAAACAGCCCCCTCATTATGCAATATTATGAAAATCATATGTAATTTATGGTTTCATTAGTCCCTCGCCCCAGTCACAGTCCACATATCGAACTGATCGGGACTCGTATCATTTTGTGGCAGTTAAATGTGGCAATGCAAGTCTCAAGTGAATTACAGTCCCTTCACACAAAGAGAGTGGGGAGAAGGGACGGGTCAAGTGAAAATGAGCTTTAGACTGTACCAGTTCAGTAGTGGCATATAGGAACAAGAGCATGCTGCATGGTTTGGTCTTTGTGGGGTTTTTTGGGGGTTTCTTTGCTTTTTTTTTTTTTCGTTGTTTTTTTTTCAGATATTCAGATTCAGGTAAACACAGATTGGTGCTGGTGCTTGGTTGTCTTCATCCTCTTCTGTAAAGTGATGTAATTTAACCATGGCATGTTTCATCCATCCACTGATTATCATAGCTGTTTTGATCTCATTCTTTCGGTCATGATCCAAGATTCATGACCATAGGTGAGGGTGGGAACGCAGATTGAGAGCTTCACCTTTTGGCTCAGCTCTTTCTTCACTGCGCCGGACCGATACAGTGACCGCATTACTGCAGCCGCTGCCCCGATCCGCTTGTCGTTCTTGCACTCCATCCTTCCTTCACTCGTGAACAAGACCCTGAGTGAGGGATACTCCTCCACCTGAGGCAGGAACTCTCCACCGATCTGACGGGGGCAAGCCTTTTTCCGGTCGAGAACCATGGCCTCGGACTTGGAGGTGCTGATTCTCATCCAAGCTGCTTCACACTAGGCTGCAAACCGCCAATAAGGCAATAAGGAGCCAATAAGACAACATCATCTGCAAAGAGCAGAGATTAAATCCCATGACTCTCGAAGCGGACCATCTCTGGCCCCCTGCTGCACCTAGAAATTCTGTCCATAAAGGTAATGAACAGAACCGGTGACAAAGGGCAGCCCTGTTGGAGGCCTACATGCACCGGGAACAGGTCTGACTTACTACTGGCAATGCGAACCGAGCTCCTGCACCGGTCATACAAGGACAAGTTTTTAACTTAAAGCTGTGTTGGGGATTTTGAAAAGCATCTGAGAAATGTTTGGGAAAGAAAGCTGACTCATGAATCAGAATCACCTCTCTGCCTCCCCTCTAGAACAGTCTTCCTGAGGCGGAATAGCCGTGTTCTTGCTGGTTTCAGGTGCAATTACACTTGCTCCAGCATTGTTTTGGTTGTTCTTTGTTAATTAGCTCGGGAATGTCTGCTTTGCCATCTCAGAGTTATTGCTGATGCATCCAGCTTTTGAATCTCATGTGCTCAGACCACTCAGCAAATCACTTTATATTCAAGTCGGCACTTCTTTGATGCCACACAATGTTAGGGTACTTAAAATGCTATATTTGTATATCTTAAATCCTACCTACCTGTTGTTCTTGTGTGAATTGTTGGATGTTGTTTTCCTGGGTTTGTGTATGTTGGTCCTACAAAACTAACAAGGATGGTGCGATACCAAGCCATACTGTATCTGTCCCTTAATTTCTAATTTATATAGCTCGCTGTATGGAATGTTTCAACCAGCCTGTGCCCCAAAAAGCTCACCATAAACACAATGCAACAGAGCATGGAGGCGCATTTTTCTGATAATCTTGACAAAGAAACAGTATTTCCATTGGATTGATGCCACTGCGTTCATGACTTAAGTAAAACAGCCAGCTCAAGGCTCCTTCCCATAGAAAACACTCCACGTCAACATTTGCATGGTGAAATCTCATTTTGTTCAGACATGGTGACGTTCTACTGTTACTGTTTACTGTCAAGCAGGCTCCCCAAGCCTAAAGCATGGCATATCTGGTGTAAAATTCACAATAGAGCCAAGTCATAATTATTATCCCTATCATTATATCTGTTCCTGCCTGATGAGAAGCCAGTAGGGGGTTTAAGCACAAGGTACCACAGGGGAAAAACACACCTGAGACACAACAATGCTTTGCTGCTAATCTGTGCTGTCAAACATACACAGGCACAGATTTACACAGACACACAAACACACGCATGGCAACACCTATGCACACTCATTTCGCACTTCTCACACACATGCATGTCCAGTGTTTGATGGCCACATGGCAGATCATTCCAGGCTAACACGTTTGACAGTGAGACCCCTATCCTGCTGCAGTGTTATAAAGAACTGTTTGTCAACGTGCCTTTTTGGTAGTCATCTGATGGCTTTGAACATTTGCGGAGACATGGTTTGATGCCCAGTTCTTCCACAAGTCTAGTTTTATGTCAGGCCACTTGAGTAACAAAATAGCTGTTATGGAACTTTCACACAGTGATGCAAAAAATACCTTGCTTACCCCATCTTTGAGTGGATGACAAGAGGGTGGGAGGCAACTGGTGGAGGCGTAAAGGAAAGAAGTAGCAGTGATGGCTGGGGAGGTTGGATAATTTGAGTTATCTGGGCTGTTAGAGAGAGGCAGAATCCAATATACCTTTCTGCTCTGAGACCACAGCAAATTGGCTTTGTGGCAACTTGAGTGTTACGAGTGATACCATTGAGAAGATGGAGGCACAAAAAAAATGGTGCAGTACTCCAATCTCTGCGCATAAGAAGCACTTGGCTTCTCATGTCTGCTGATAATTTAAGCTTAGCCTACCACATGATATGGTATCATGAGATATGGTATGAATTGCCTGACAGTTAGACATTGTGTAATGTACCTGGGGTGGCGGTGGCTCAGAAGGTGCATTCAGTCCCTGGACCTAATGGGTCAGCCAGCCTGTTCTTTGGGACAATACCGAACCCTGCACTGAAAGGGTTAATGTGCATGCAGGTGTTGCACCTGGAGTGGTCAAGACAACAGACACAACATTTAAAACATTCACACATTTCGCAAAATATTTGAGGTAGCCAAAAATGCTGCATGAAAAATGTCCATGAAAAATATCAATAACTGTTACATGCATCACATGGAAAAAAGATAGAGAGATAGATAGATAGATAGATAGATAGATAGATAGATAGATAGATAGATAGATAGATAGATAGATAGATAGATAGATAGATAGATAGATAGATAGATAGATAGATGATAGATAGATAGATAGATAGATAGATAGATAGATAGATAGATAGATAGATAGATAGATAGATAGATATGTAAGTAAGTAATTAAGTAAATACAGCCCTTACTAGAAATAATTTTGTTGATCTTGGATCATACAGTTCCATCTCCTTTCAGATTAAAAGTCAAGTCTGATGTGACTGGCTGCTGGCAGTTAATGCAGAATGCCAGTCCGGACATGTCCACATGACGAGCAAGGCTCAGGCCGCTATAACCTGATTAAGACCGATCCAAGACCCACTCAATTAATAGGACCACTTGAGTGGTGTGGTCCCACACAGCCGCTGCCTTTTCTGGTGAGCACAGCAACAAATGGCCATAGATGGGACAGGATGGGAAAGGTTTGCGGCAAACACTCAAAAGGTTTGTCTCTACATTGTACTCGCCCTCCAATTTCATCCAGACTGCAATTTTCACTTGTACACTAATTAAAAATAAATATCTTCAAGCATGAATGCACGGCCAAAGTAAAAGGAATTATTATTGGTTAAGGAGTCTGTTGGCAAATTTTCCATTTGTATTGTGTGTTTGTGCATGTGCTACTTTGACAATGACCCTCATCCAAGAGAATGATTCAGAAGTCCAGAAGTGATCCATCCATTTCTTTATAACATACGTTAGACATGTGGGAATCCATTTGGGTGGATTCCTATTATTTTTGCTTTGCCCGTGTTACCAGTCCAAACTTTGAAATGTATACTTTTCATCCCATACTTGTGATCTCTCAGTACAGTAATAAAAGCATAAAAAGAAGGTCGGTGGTTCAATTCCCTGACCCATCAAAGCTTCCTGAGGCCAAAATACTATACTCCAAACTGTTGCAAATGCTGTAATTATCAGTGTGCGTGTTTGTGTGTATACATTAATGAACGGAGCTCCAGGTGATGTGTATGTCTGTGTGTCCCTCCAGGGTGTATTCAGTGTCTCCACTTTATGTCTGATGACTACATTTAAACAATGGATACATGAATAAATAATAAATGTGATTAAAATAAATGAAAAATGAAATTAACTATTGCATAACTTGTCTTGGTCAGATTGTGGATATTAACATTGACTAATCGCTATGGTTCATAGTTCAAAGGTTGTTCCCTTACTCTTTTTAAAACTAAAAATGAACAATTTTGAATTTTAGTGCAGGGGTAGTTTAATATTCGGGATCAGCAGAAACTGTGGTCATACTCTCAGCACTGAAAGCAGCAGCACTAAGATGAAACATCCATTCCATAATTATGACCTCCATAAAATTCAAATTAATTTTATCCACTGTGTCATGCTAATTGTGTCTACCACTTGGAGCCTCCTGTGGCTGAACATGCACACTTGAGCCTTCTCTGCTCAGATGTGAGGCCAGCACAGTTCCAAGGGTCCAATTCCACATCCACATTCAGTCTTGGACTGAGCAGAGAAGAACAAGGGAGCACCTAGTCAGCGACAAAGCTTCCATTTACCTGTGCACCGACACATGGCTGGCCTTTTCCGTTTTTCTTGTTAAAGTGTCTGATTTAATGAGGACCTATTGTCGCACCATTTAACACCACATAGCTGCGTTTTCTCTCACAACTAGACCAGTAATGAAGAGTGAAATCTGGCCACTAGAGCCGCCACATTCTCTCGCATCCCACCATCCTGCCCACTGCCACCTCTCCACACCCTGCAACCACTCATTTAGCCCCCACCCCCGCCCCCTTCCTCCACTGACAAGCAGAAAGGCCTATGATGAATTCTTGACATCCATGTGAGTTAATTATAATGACTGCACATGTACTGCTGGAGACATGTAATTATCAGCACCTCGGCAAACAGGAAGCCTGTGTTTTAGGCACTCAAAGAAAAATAGCTGCATCAGACCACTCCTTTAAACGATAATAAGGACTAATCCAGAGGCGTGAAAAGGAATGGGATTCACATCGTGCACATGTGTTATTGTTGAGGAAAGGTAATGTTTTTATTGTGTGTGTGTGTGTGTGTGTGTGTGTGTGTGTGTGTGTGTGTGTGTGTGTGTGTGTGTGTGTGTGTGTGTGTGTGTGTGTGTGTGTGTGTGTGTTCATATGGTACATGCAAGTGTTTTGCTCTTGAGGTTATCAACAAGAGCTTCTTGAAAGCACATATGATAGAAAATAACAAAATATTTTCACTGTAAAAAAAAAATCAATAAAAAAAGTCAACCCTGCCACATCTTTAAGTGTGCCTCACTGCAACATGGGTCATGTTACATGTTGCAGCGAGGCAGAGTGTGCTTCTTTGCTCCATGAAATGCACAGCCTGGGAACTGATGGTTTTGATGGTGTGTGTGTGTGTGTGTGTGCGTGTGTGTGTGTTTCTGTGTGTGTGGAGGAGAGGACAGAGGTAGAGGATAATCAGACTTTGAGGGGCGGGTGAACTACTGTATGAGTTAGAGAATCCTCAGCCTGTAGCCAGGGGGGGTTGGCAGGCTAATCAGTGCTCTCTCTCAGGACTGCCTCTTACACCACCAAGATATCTTAGATGTATGCATTTAACTGAATTCATTAATACTCTGCAGAATGAAAGGGAAGCTCTGGAACCCTGAGACCTGATTTGCATACCATTTCATGTCAAGTGTAACAATGGAAAGATGAATGTGTTGACATGCTGTTCCTTCAGTTTTGTCATCTAAACAGACAGGCGTAAACACTGTCGTACAAAATGAGAGCATTTCATTGTCAGGCGGCTCTGTTGATCCTGTGTTTTGCTGCTGTCAGAGGAGGAGGAGAGGTGAGGAAAGGACTTGGAAAATCCCAGAGGGAGATTGGGATCTGCATTTGAGCAACTTGATAGCCACATGGCCCGATAATCTCTGTATCATACTGTCACGCATAACTGGTTTAGAGGAGACACTGGCTCACCTCACTTACAGATCCACAAACTCCTGTCTCCCAGAATAATCAACACAGAAGGAGAGCTGAGCAGCCCAGTCACCATATAGGCTAAGCATCTCTCACCCGCCCACCTACCCAGCATGGGCCCAAACACACATGGGCTGCTTATGCATCTGTTCACCATCCCGCCTCCCCCTCTCTAGCATCACCTCCACAGCTTAGCCAGCAACCTCAGAGGGAGACTGGTTGATGGACAATGTCCAGTCAAATGATTAGAAATACAGAAATCTCTGAATCGACTCAGATAGATTCATTGGAACAGATTTTTTTTGTTTTTGTTCGCATTATTTGCTTATTATAAACCCCTCTGTACACTGCATTAAGTTCTGATACGGCATATCATGTTGTAGATCCACATAATTTATTCCAACCTGGCTGCACTGGTGAATATCTTTTGAACTTTTCCAACCTCCCCAAAGATACTGAGAGACAACACTCTCTCTTTTGTGTGTCTGCATGTGCCGAAGCAGCCCATTCCCCATGTCTCAGAGGTGTAGATGGAGGTGCAGGGAGCAGCAGGTCACTGCCGGGTACTCACGGGTGCCATCGAAGCGGGTGGCGATGGTGTCCAGGAAGGTGTTCTGCGGGGCCAGCAGCCCTCTCATCACTGGCATCCTGCTGCGGGTGGACTGGCTCCTGCGGGCCCTGCGGCCCCGGGCCGGGGGTCCGGGCTCCTGCTCAGAGCCGAAGCTGGGCAGGAAGCGGGAGGTGCCCGGGGCGCATCCCAGCCCCTGGAGCAGCGCACCGATCCGAGAGACGCGCGGCGGCTCCACCTTGGCTCCTCCGGGGGGGCTGTGACCATAATCAGCCAGCTAAGAGCCGGGGTCAGCGGGGGAGCCACAGGGACACCGGGACACCTGCGCCTAGAGATGCTGCTAAGAGAGCGGCCACGGAGGAGGAGGAGGAGGAGGAGCAGGAGGAGGTGGAGGTGGAGGAGGCTGCAAGTTTCTGATGTTACAGGCTGCGTGGAGTGAATCTTATCGCTGCAAGCTCCTCCTCACCTCCCTCTCAATGTGTGCGTCTCTCCCTCTCCCTCTCTCTCTCTCTCTCTCTCTCTCTCTCTCTCTCTCTCTCTCTCTCTCTCTCTCTCTCTGTCTCCCTTTTCTCTCTCCCACTCTATTTTCTCCCTCTCGTTTTCTCTCCCCTCTCTACTGCTCCTGTCACTCTATTTCCTTTCTGCCGCTTTCCACCTCTCTCTCCTTTTTCTCTCCTTTCTCCGTCTCTCTCTCTCCCTCTCACCTTCTCTCGCTCTCTTTCAACAGCAGAGGAGAAGGATGGGGATGCTGCACTGTGTCTGGAAAGAGAACAGCCTCCAACTCTGCTGTCTGCACGAACAAAGAGAAGCGGTCTTGAAAGGGGTGGGGGGTGTTAAAAGCTAGTTAAAGCAGACAGTTCCGGCCATACTGTGTTTTGCACAGTATTACGTCAGTTCCTGAACATGAGTAACAATAGGACGAATCTGAATATAAAGGTTTGATCAGGGGACCAGAGAAAAAGCTCTCACCTCAGAGACGATGCCCTGCTCCTTGGCATCTCGCTCCTGTCAGGAGCGCATGGCTCCATGTGGAGAGGGGCTTACCTCTACAGTAAGACTGCCATCTCCTGGCCAGGGGAGGTACGTTCATTGCGTTTCACTGAGTGGAACGAGTGTGAGGCACACGCACAGTGCGTATAGGGCCCCTCGATCCAATATGGGCCCCATTTTGCAACCGTGAGGCGCGCCGCTAGAAGAGATGGCAGGAGAAGAGCGAGTCGAGACTTTATATGACTGACAGCGATCGATCCGACCAATTACTGATCGCGCATCTCAATGCGCTGCAGGCACTTGTCAAGCTACAGAAATAGACGTGATGGCTTCCAAAAGAAGCCAGGAGCAAGCAAAAGAAGAAAAAAAAGAGGAAAAACTAGGGGAAAAACGGATTAATGCTGGATTCATTCATCTTGATTGCCCTATATATTGCCATAACTCTCTCTGTCACAGCTGCCTCTGCTAAGCGCAGCTTTTCAAAACTGAGGCTCATGAAGACATATCTCTGCTCATCAATGGTGCAAGAACGTCAAAGTGGCCTGGCATATGCATCAATTCAGAATCGGCACCGCAGCTGTCATATGACGACCTGATTGATGACTTTGCATCCAGAAAATGAAGACGTATGCATCTGTAGAAGGCACACATGCTTTTGTTTGTAGGAGACTGTACTCTTAATTTTGAATTTAACTATTTATTTACTTATTTATTTATTCATTCAGTATTTCAGTGTTCAGTGTTTTGTTCTTTGTTGTATTTAAAAAAGGTTACGTTTAAGTTAAGTTTAATGGCATTTTACTGTACTGTCATTCTGTACCCAATGTACATTTTGGATTTTGGTAAGGTGGTGGGGGCGCTTTAGTCTTTTTGCTTAAGGGCCCATTTTGGTCAGGGGTGGCCCTGGGTAAAACTCAGGTAAAGCCTGGCCTGTATCATTAAAACAGATATTTGCAGATAAGAGTAAATTAATAAACCTTTAGCTTTAAAATATTTATTAAGATGATTTCATTCATATCATTCAGTGCTACATACTGTAGCTTTACGGCATTGTTAGCAAAGAGTGAATCCCCAATTTTGCCACAGGGTAGTGTGCAATTACTGAGTGAGTTACATTGATAGATTTGCTCTGAGCCCTCTCAAACATTGCAGCAGGCCCTCACACTCTCACACAGCTGACTCATTTTTCAGCACTTTATTTTAGAACCTGGCCCAAATGTCCAGCTCCTTAGAGTTCAGGAGCTCTTTCCTGCTCCAGTCTGTGGGTTCTTCCTCAGGCACAGTCAGCACACTGGTTTTATGGTGGGTTGATCAGCCAACTCAGCTCACCCGCTGAGACCAATCAGCCCACATGACGCTGGCTGTGCCTGGGCTGGCCTGGCCCCACCTCCTAAGAGACTTGGACTTCCCAGGCCACAGCCACAAACATATGTTCTTTTTACATAAGATGCTGTCCAATAAAACTTTGTCTTTATACCTTCCAGATAACATCATAAAAAGTATAACTTAAAAAGTATTATATTGTTGGGAGAGCTTCCAAATACACACACACACACACACAAACATGGATGTTCTGTAAGGGCATTTCTCTCAGGAAAATTGACCATCATTGTCCAGTTGGCAAACAACAAGGGAAGGAGCAAAAAAAATCTGACTGGGCAGGGATTTTGAAATGTGAATGTATCTCAGGCAGACACAAAACCCCCCTTTTTGAAAAAGCTCATTGCTAGACCTTAACCCTGGGTCATTTGAACATGGCAGTGCTAGGGGTAGGTTTTGGCATTGGAGCTCTCTCCAACGGCGCCTGGGTCAGTGGAATGTGTCAGTGCTGTGTCACTCTTCTTTCTTTGCTATCTTTCCTTCCCTCCCTTCTTGCTCCATCGGATGTTTTCATTTTCACCAACCTCCCCCATCCAGAGTTGTTTGGATGCTGTGCTGGATCCAGGTCCATCTCAGACTTTCTAAAAGGTTCTCCTCCCTGTATGACTCTTTACTGGGCCTTGTTTCTGGAGCAGGCTGGATGCTGTGCTGAATCCTGGTCCATCCTGGACTTTACCTTGGGGAACCTTTAGCATTTTTACTGATTCTGTCCTACATAGGCTCTCGTCTGCAAATCTTGCTTATTGTTTGACGCATGTAAGGTGTCTTGAGATAAGACACTTTAAAGAAAGCTGAAGTTGAAATTGAATAACATTCTGATAAAAAAAACAGCCATTGTGAATGACATCCTCATATAGTTATAATGGATACTTAAGAAATAATGTGTTCAGTGTGTTACAACAGGTCTCAGGTCTGTGTGACAAAGCTACATTGCATGTTGCATGTGTCCTTCACACAGCATCAGCCCCTCATAAAGCCTTGACACATCTGTTGCTCATCTCTGTTTCACCTGAGTGGTCCTGCAGTCTGCAATCAGCAAAACATTAACTCGCCATCTGGGGTTGCCAAGATAATGAGCTTCTGTCAAGTGTTTCATTTTCCTCAGGCCTCATTTCAACATCCCCGGTCTAGCATTCGGGAATTATGCAGTTACACTAATATTTCCTAATGTGAGATTGTTGAATTCTGTTGTGCCAATGCATTTTCTCATAGTTAAGGAAGTCTACAGGGTTAATATCACAGACCATCTTGTGTGATCCCATCTGTTTGTTAGCTGGTTTACAGTTGCCTAAAGAGAACTGAAGACCTGGAATGAAAGTTAATCATTAGTTATGTTTCCAGAACACACAAACATTTTTTCTACCTATCTATCTATCTATCTATCTATCTATCTATCTATCTATCTATCTATCTATCTATCTATCTATCTATCTATCTATCTATCTATCTATCTATCTATCTATCTATCTATCTATCTATCTATCTATCTATCTATCTATCTATCTATCTATCTATCTATCTATCTATCTATCTATCTATCTATCTATCTATCTATCTATCTATCTATCTATCCCACTCACTAATAAGATGTTTATTTAAATAGTGTCAACTGAAGACTGACAACCCATCGAAAACCCATTGCCTTTCTTTCATTGATCCAGACCAATCAATGAGACACGTCCTCAGTCCTCGCCCAATCAGATCGCGCCCCTCCTGGTGCGCAGGGCTCTGTGATTGGCTGTCGGGTCTCCGTCTCTCCACCTATTGGTCTGTTCCTTTGGGTTGAAGCCGCTCCGCCTGCCGGCGGCCGCAGCCTAGCATCCCAGTATCTGAGGATCTCTCTGCCGGGCCGGAACAGCTCTCCCCTCCTCTGCTCGTCTCTGACTGTGTCGATAACTAAGGTAGACGCTTGTATCCTGCTATTTAACTGTGCTGCCTGCAGAACCATATTACGAAGACGTAGCCTAATAGGGGAGTGTAGGTTGGCCTTTATTTACTGGACTGTACAGTCTCTTTATTATGCTGCTACGGTGGTAAACAGCCACAGATCGACTGGAGACGCTCTGACACAGTACGGGTAACAAAACGATTAAAGGGGCTTGCTTTTTGTTCTGCATTTCAGAGGATCGAACATAAAGTCACTGTCGGGGCAGCGTAGAATTGAAGCGCTGCGGTTACTTCCGCCAAACGGACCCAGTGAGGCTCTCGGTCTTTGCACGCCTCTTCCTGATTCAGAAACGGCGTTAGAAAGCTGTGGTTTTTAACCTGCTGGAAGTGATCTCCACCCGGCCCGGCCTGGTCTACAGGCTGCCCCCGGGCGATCTGCAGTCTCCTCCCCATCATGCGATCTGTCCACAACCCCGAGTTATGTAACTACAACCAACGAGCTGCAACTTTGCCAAAAAAAAAAAGAACGAGAAAACCGCAAATAGTGGAGAGGAATTAGCATTTCCCCGTGTTTACACGTTTTAAATACGTGTAGTCAATGGGAGGCACCTGCTTAACACGATAACGGATAAGATCTGGTTGGGTACATGAATGCTGAGTCACTGGTTGGACGACTCCTGGCTCCCTTTCAATGTCTTCATTCATGGAGACTTGTGTAATGCGTCGCTCTTGAGGAATTAGTGTCAGTAACGCGAGAGCTCTCAAGTAGAAAAGGGCTACAACTATTCTTTACACAAACTGCCAAATTGTTTCTGCTTTTCTGTATTGTCCATAAATCGCTCATGTCCACTTCCAGACTCTCCGGCATGTTTCCTCCGTTCCTCCGGAGTGTCCCCTCCTGTTGAGTCCTTCTTCACACAGTGCCGCACACTCAGTGTGTGCCTCCATATTCACTGCGTGCGTCCTGTTTGGTCACCAGGTTCGAAGATGTCTCAGAAGATCAAGGCGGGCTCCGTGGTGGAGATGCAGGGAGATGAGATGACTCGGGTCATCTGGGAGCTGATTAAGGAGAAGCTCATCTTCCCGTACCTGGAGCTGGACCTGCACAGGTAAGAACAGGAGCCCCCAGTGGGACTGTCTGTCGCTACTCTGCCCTGCGGTACTTGTTGAGCATCTTGCTGTGGTCTGGTATCAGCTATTGGGGGAAGGGAAGGGAAGGGAGAAAGTGGGTAAAGGGTCATGGCTGCTTTCAGACAAGGCCAAGGGGTGGACTAGAATGCACCAAGGCTTTAAGATTATGATATGAATGTTTAGTTTTTCTTGATTTTCCGACAGCCATCCCTCTTTCTTCTCAGTTTGCGGGTAAACTGTCATGTTCCTCAAGCACAAGCGTAACAAGTGACCTAAGTGCAGTTCCAGGACCTTGGCAGACTGCCAGTTGTTGTTGCACAATTGATCCTCTGTTTCTTTGTCTTTGCGCTGCTGGCTGCTCTGCAGAGCTCCTCACTAAGCAGGGTAGTAGGCGTGTGAAAGAGGACGGTAGCAGCGGCGTGAAAGAAGTGGGCTACGAGGTTAATGACTATCCCCGATGCCAGCATGGTGTCAGGTATTCCTGGAAATATAATTATCTAAGATTATGGCGTGAAGCGAGCCCTGGCCCGGGCAGCTTTTTCACTCTTATTCTCTAGCACAGCGAGCGCTCTCAGCAACCTCTGGTTCACGTCACATCGTCTCTTGCCGATGAAAACAATTCTATTTGCTTTCTGAGCTTTGTTAGGTTACATAACATAGGTACACACGTGTTTGCTTCCTCTCCAATGTCTCTCATCAACTGAGTGAATTCGCCTCCCCTCGTTCAGCTTCGATCTGGGCATGGAGAACCGAGATGCGACAGACGACAAGGTGACAGTGGAGGCGGCGGAGGCAGTCCGCCGGTACAACGTGGGCATCAAGTGTGCCACGATCACACCCGACGAGAAGCGCGTGGAGGAGTTCAAGCTGAAGCAGATGTGGCGCTCTCCCAACGGCACCATCCGGAACATCCTGGGCGGCACGGTGTTCAGGGAGGCCATCATCTGTAAGAACATCCCACGCCTGGTGCCCGGCTGGCTCAAGCCCATTATCATTGGCAGGCACGCCCACGGAGACCAGGTACCTGGCATTAACAAACACTCAAACCTCTTAATGTGCCCAAAGCCGGCGAATGATCCTTTTAAGGACCCCTGTAGGAAGATACACTTGTGTCCTGTGTCAGTGTGCGGCTGGCTATCAGGAGGGATTCAGTCAATAATTATGTTTCATGAGCTGAGCTTTGGACCTAGATGTTCTAGCTCTGCAGTTGCTCCAACACAACAAAATCAGAGGTTATCTAATGGCTGTGATCCAAAGTCAACCATCCTCCCATGGAAACAAAGCGCAGTCCAGGTTAAGAGTCAGACGGCTGCCAGTTGCGTAATACTGTATGCGTGAATGTGATATTACAAGTCCCCTGCCGTCCTGTAGCAGACAGCGTCCCAGGTGGCCACAGCCCCTGACTGTCGGTGCATTTGAAAGCGTATCCGTCTCTCCCTCGTTGTGTGAACTTGTCTTTCTGTCTTTAGTACAAAGCCACAGACTTCGTGGTGCCTGGCCCGGGGAAAGTTGAGATGACCTACACGCCCACAAACGGAGAGCCTGTTAAGTTCACCATCTATGATTTTGAGGGTAAGAACAGCCGATCGTGTTGCCATTCTCTTTGCGCCCCTATCGCCGGTGGGCCAATCCCAAAGAGGCACCGCTTTTGTTCTAGGTGGGCGTGAGTGTGCGGCCATTGTAATCGGGGCTGTGTAATGTGTGTCAGTCAATATTATGAGTGTTGGACTGGCACCAGTGGGAAAGCTTTCCCTCTGTACAGGGATCCTGTGGTAACTGTTCACCTGCCTTTATCAGTCTCAAGCAAACATTTCAACACAGGACACAGAAAGAGCTTTCTACAGTGCATTAAAAGATCATCTCCTTACTGCAGTATATATTGTGTGCTCTGTAGTGTATGAAACACAGTGCATTTTGTGTGCGTCTAGGCACGGGTGGCGTGGCCATGGGGATGTACAACACGGACAAGTCCATCAGGGACTTTGCCCACAGCTCCTTCCAGATGGCCCTGACCAAAGCCTGGCCTCTGTACCTCAGCACCAAGAACACCATCCTAAAGAAGTATGACGGCCGCTTCAAAGACATCTTCCAGGAGATCTACGACAAGTAAGGGGACCCGTGCAAGGCGTCTCTCACATGCAGACTGCATTTCCTTTCGGATCGTTAGCAGCAGGTGCATGCCTTAGCCACATGCAACTTAGTGGTGTTGTCCACTTTTGTCCAGGGAATACCGTGCTCAGTTTGAAGCCAAGGGCATCTGGTATGAGCACCGTCTGATTGATGATATGGTGGCCCAGGCCATGAAATCTGACGGAGGTTTCATCTGGGCCTGCAAGAACTATGATGGAGATGTGCAGTCTGACTCCGTGGCTCAAGGTCAGTACAAGCAAAATGAATGAGACATGATGGTAGCATCTGGGATTCCAAGGTTTTCTGTGGAGGCTCTAAGCTCCTGTGTGTGCTCCTGCTCCAGGTTATGGCTCCCTGGGTATGATGACCAGTGTGCTGATCTGTCCCGACGGACGCACAGTGGAGTCGGAGGCTGCCCATGGCACCGTGACCCGCCACTACAGACAGCACCAGCAGGGGAAGGAGACCTCCACCAATCCCATCGGTAAGAGCTGGTCTCCACAATCAAGCTTTTCATTCCTATCACTTGCATGGCATGAAAACCCTCAGTCCTGGCCTGACCCTGGCTGTTTGTCGCTGCAGCCTCCATCTTTGCATGGACGCGAGGCCTGCTCCACCGGGCCAAGCTGGACAACAACTCAGAGCTGAGGGTGTTCTCTGAGGCACTGGAGGCCGTCTGCATCGAGACCATCGAGGCTGGCTTCATGACGAAGGATCTGGCTATTTGCATCAAAGGCCTGCCAAAGTTAGTGTGCTTCCTGTTGAACCTTCACTTCATATTTTTGCCACTAGTGCTGCGATGTGTACCCATTAGGACTACTTTGTGACTACAACCTCTGCCCCAAAGCTGTTGTGACTCCCTGAAACCTTAAATGCATTTTATAAAAGCGCAATGATGATGCAGAGTGCTCCACAGGTAAAGAGGGTGACAGGGAGCAGCAGATAACAAAGTAGTGCCTGTAAGTTGTAAAGGCCAGGCATCGGACCCACCAAGCTGGTTGGGTGACCACGCCAAAGAAAACTTTCTTAACATCTGTTGTCTCAAGACTTCCTGGAATAGATGGATTACACTGCTGTCACCTGCTGTACCTGGGACTCAGTCACACGACCTTCAGCTGCCCAACTCCTGACTTGACACACAGGCTCTACTGAATTTGATCTGATGGTGACACCTCTAGTCAAAGTGAACTCACTCAATCCTCTTGTTTGTTCCTGTGCTTCACAGTGTGACACGTGCTGACTACTTGAACACCTTTGAGTTCCTGGACAAGCTGGGAGAGAACCTGAAGATGAAGCTGGCCAACCAGCCCAAACTCTGATCTGCTCTCCCAGCTCAGCAGTCCCACACATACACACACACGCATACACACACACAGGCACGCACGCACACACAAACAAACAAACAGACAGCTACACAGCAGAGAGGACTCTGCCTGGGCCTCCAGGAGACCTTCTGACTGAAAATAATTCACTGAGTCATTCCCCAGCTGAGGGTCCCTGTTAATGCAGCACTAACAGGCACACACACACACACACACACACACACACACACACACACACACACACACAGTGTCTCCAGGCTTGGCACAGGGTGCCTGTCTGGAGGCACGGTCCAGTGACCTGGCTTACCCTACTTGCACTAGGTCTCCTGAGGAGAGTGTGTTGTGCGCCGATCTGTCTGCAACAGTTGGGGAGACACAGTTTGCCTGAGGGGCCCCCTGGACCTCCACTGCCTTATTCCCTCGACCGCATGTCAAAGCCGCCAGTTCATTCTCGCCGCCGTCCGTCTCTGATCATGTTTTAACGGTTCCTCACGCAACACTAGGTGCAGTACCACGGCACTTAGCCCAGCTGTGTGTATTGCACTACTAACTCCCATGGTCGTGGTTGTGACTACTAAGATTCATTCAGCCTCTTACCTCCTCCACACCCACCGCTGCAGCGGGGGTCCGCTGCTCTCCATCTCCAGCTCCTTCTAGGACAAAAGGCAGCGAACTCACCCTGGACAGGTGGCCCGTCCATCACAGACGACCATGACATTTTACTGTTAAAAAGCATTAAACCCGTAATATCTTGGAACTTTTTTTTTTTGGTCATCAAACAGGGGTTCTGACTGTTTTTTACAGGATTTTTAGACCGATCTTATCAGTGCATTCTCTCATTGACTTTACCAGTCGCGGTTGTTGAAGAGGTGTATTTATTTATCCGTCATGTCTGTTGTGCGTCGTTTATTCACATTCAGAATGTCCTCGTGTCTATCATGCCAAAAAAAAAAAAAAGTCAAACTCTCCGTCTCTTAAAAATCAGCATTCCAAGTATGTGTGTCACTCCCAGAACAGTGCAGGATTCATTTGATGCCTTTAGTTGCTTTTAATTTTACAACCGATGATGAAAATCTGTGTTTTACTCTTAAAATGTGTGTATCGTAGGGCCTTACTGTACTGTGTTTGTACCGTACTCCCCTTTTTACACCTGGTTTAAAACGTGGTATTAAAATATCCAGATATGTTATCTGGATAACAAACTAACAAACTGTTTTCCATGAGTTCTTGTGTCCTTGTTGACTATGAGGGGATGGGTAGACAGGAATTGTGTGTGTGTGTGTGTGTGTGTGTGTGTGTGTGTGTGTGTGTGTGTGTGTGTGTGTGTGTGTGTGTGTGTGTGTGTGTGTGTGTGTGTGTGTGTGTGTGTGGAAACAAAAGAAATTCCTAAATAAATGTGAAATCTATCTTTGGTGGCAGTGCCAAGGTGACTCACCTACCATAGTTTAACTCCTTTTCGTCACCATTCAGTTCAATAACACACTATTGCTGTTTTCTTGGCACTGTGCTGACTTTAAGTTCATAGCCTGTGACTTGCCCCTAAAGATACCTGACCAATTACATGCATATGCATGTTTTTTTTTCTTTGACGGAACCTACAGATGCGTATCTGTTGTGTGGATTGGAGCACCGTAAGACAGGGCATACTGCGTCTGTCACGTCTTAATTCCTAAAAGTGGAAGTTGATTTGGATCGAAGAATTGGATTTTTCAGGAACTTTCAATTGTGTGTAACTGTATTATTCAACAGATCTGAAAAAAGAGGCACAAGTGCGTGTGTGTGTGTGTTAGCCTTTATCAGTCTAAAGCAAATCAAGTCCCGAGCTGGTCGTAAACAAAACCAAGGGAACAGAAAGGAAGTGTGCAGTGAAACATTAACCTCGGTCTCGGGGCCCGGATCTCCCAGCAGGGGGCGCCACCGCGCCCACACCTGACAGCTGATTGGCGGCACCTCCCAGCTCATCCAGCAAGGACCTATCCCTGAAAGCGTGGGAGAGCCGTTATTAGACCGGTCCAGCGGGACTGCCGCCTGTCAGAACTCCAGAACAGGCTTTGACTCGGGTGGTGATGGATCCCCAGCAGGAGCTCAGCTCTGGCCACGCACCCAGTGGGCAGAATGCCTCAGCTAACCCTGAGCCTAACCTTAACCCCGGACAGTCACACAGGCAGCCGCAGTGGTGAGTGTCATCTCTACGGCCGCTCGACAGCAGCGCCCCTGCACTGTGAACTAGCGGCTGCGCTTTCACTTTCGTTTCCTTGGATCAGAAACCCAACGCTTTACTGGGTTTCCTGCTTGAAAAAAAACATACACAATGAGCCATCGAAGCAAATCCGAGTAAAATATGCAATGCTGAATCTAATGTAATAAAGCAGAGGCATGTCAGCCATGTATAATAAAACAATAATCATCAAAGCAGATAACTGGATTTCCACCATCCAACTATCTGAGGCTTTTCAGCAGAACTTGAAAAGTGGAGATTGGGGAATTGTTTTGCAGAATTTCAAGGCAAGGGTTCTGCTGAGCAAAGGTTCAAAACAGCTTTGTAAACAAGCCAAGCAATTGGCTGTCACTGTGAGTGTGCTGGTCTCTATAAAAACTTACATGTTCAGGTATTCTATGTGAATACCTGAACATTTGAATGTAAGAAGAAGAAAAAGTCTGTGAAAGCTTACCTCTTTATAGGTTTATAGGTTATATTTTCTTTCGAGCACATCTTTTTCTTGTTAGGTGACCAATATCCACGTGGGTGCGCACGCACGCATGCACGCACGCACACACACACACACTCACACAAACAAACACACATATCTTTGTTATGTATCAATACTGTACAAAACTTACCTTGCCATGACCTACAGTGACTATTATGAGTGGCGACACTCGTAATGTTTTGATGTTGAAGTTTGCTGCATAACAATGTTTCTCCTTTATGCTTTGAAACAAACCATTGTACTCCAACTCACTTCCAGTCACTAACCACCTCCTCCTCCCAGGTCTGATGGGTTCACTACGATCCCGCCAAATGAGTCTCAGCGAAGCAAGACTTTAAGGAGTAGGCTGACATTTCTGCTTCTAACTAACCTACCTGCATCACTTTGATGCACGAATACAAATGTATTCCCTAACCAGGACAGCTTCATGTTGCTGTGTGTTTTTGCCAGTGGCACAGAAAGAAGAGGAGGACCTTCAGAGATTGAGAGAAGCAAACAGACCCCCAGCTGTGCATCTGCAGCCGGAGAGGCTCGGTAAAGTAGCACTCAGAGCATCACTACTTCTATTCATCTCAAATGCACATCATTGTAACCATTGTTTAAGCATTATTGGTCTTGCTATTGCTGTGTTTATGTACAACAGTTGTGTTGTTGAATCTATCCAGGTGGTGGCGCAACACTGGCTGAAGCCAGGCAAAGGCAACATACAGACTTGCGTTGCTCCAAATGGCAAAAGAAGGTAATTATGAAGGTAGAGCAGTGCCATAAGTCCAAAGAAGAGCAGACTATGAAATGCCCTTGGAAAAAACGTAATTCTCAACTTGTGACTGTGCATATCAGAGTTTGTAATTGTAACTACAGCTCCACTGTAGTTACAAAACAAAACTGCAAGCGTCATTCACAACTTGTGGGAGTTTGCACCTGTAACTTCAGATCTGCAAATCTGTACAGCGAGATCTGCATCTGCAGCTTCCTGTTTGCTCGCTCCGTCCCATCATCCTTCTCACGTGATTTTTGGCACAATTCTCTCAGTTGGGTATGAGGAGACCATGTTCTACAACCTGTGTCCAGTAGCCGTCAGTGTCCTTCTGACGTGACCAGAGCACCTCTGGGCGCGGCCGCTCCCGCAAAGCATTCTGAGTAGCTGGCTAGAGAGCCATGTTGCCTCAAGCAGTGACGCCCTTTCAACTAAGAAACCATAAAGTCACTCACACATTGAGCACCTCTTCCCTCCATATCGCTCCAAACGCGCAAATGGTGTCGCTGCGTAAAGCAGCGTTACTCTCTACCCAGAATGCTTTGCGGAAACAGCCGGGAGTGGATGTGTGCATCTACGTATAGTTACAATTACAAACTCTGATATGCACGCAATTCATAGTCTGCTCTTCTTTGGATTTATGGCACTGTTCTACCTTCATAGGCAACAGCCATATGTTCCTCTTTTCCTTTCATGTGTACAGACTTTAGAGGTGCAGAATAGACTTTACACTAGCCTTGCACATTGCCTCATGCACATGGTGCCACTGCAAAGAAACGTTTTATATGTTGTTGGTCTTTTGTTTTAAGCTGAAACAGGAGGAGTTGGACAAGAGGAGAAGGCAAGAAAAAGAAGAGGAGTTTCAAAAGATGAAGGCTAAACAGAGGGAGAAGGTGAGGTTAACAGTTCTATATTAGTAAGGTGTTCTCATGTGTCCAAATCTGTGAAATTCTCAAATCCCTTATATAGTAGTTAATAGTTTAAATAGTAGTATAATAGTTTAAATGTTTAGAGCATTTATACATCCAACACTCTTCAGGGAGAGGAGTGAAAAAAAACCCACAATTTCTGCCTGCTCTGTGTCTCTGTACTCATGCTAATCTATTTCAGTCAGCACTGTGATTTCCTGGAGTGCTCTCTGACAAACTCCAGAGTTTCATGTCAGGAATGCACTGTACTCAGCACCCAGCCTGGGAGTCGAAGGCGAGTTGCAGTAGTAAAACCAGAGATGTGATGTTTTTTCTAGCTAGCAGTCGTACCATGTTTTCTGACCCATGTTCACCAATTGTGGCTTCTTCATATTATGGTCTGTGACTGCATGCCTCTGTCTCTGCTGGCTTGACTGGGATGTTCCCATGTGTTACTACCAGATGTGCCAAGTCTATCATTGCCTCTAATTCTCTTCTAAAACATCTATATTCCAAAACATATTGTTTTGATAATTTCTGTGTTTTCCTCTCATTTTATTCTGTGTTTTTATTGGTTTTATTGTTACTGTCTTTGTAAGGCACCATGTAAATTAGCTGAGAAAAGTCAGTTGACATTAGACTGAACAGCTGTTCCTACTAAGTCCACTGTTGTTGTGTGCTAAGGGAATGCAGAACTGAGAGCTTTTACACCACAACTAAATAAAGCACACATCAGTAGACACAACAGAACAAAATTGCTAAATGATCCCTACTGATTTAGTATGCAATTCCTGCAAGTCTCAGGCCTTTCTGTGTGGAGTTTGCATGTTTTCCTGAGTGGGTGTTCTGCAGATACTTTTCCTATGATACGTTTCCTCCCACAGCCCAAAAACATGCGCGTTTAGGTTGAATTTAGACTAAGTCGTGTCATTATGGCAACCGACTAAATATGAATGATCAACTGATTATCACATCATCATCAAAAGGAGAGAGCACGGTTGAAACGTACAGAAACATCAAACTGTGGTGTGATCTGGTCACTCTTAAGGTCTGCCCTTCCTGAGTGAGGAACAGTATTGTGTTTTACCTGAAGATGTCAGTAGAGACAAGCAGTATCCTGAGCTGCAGCAGTTCCCTCTGTCTCTGAGAGGTTTCTCCCACACAATTGCACCACAATACAGTAAAGCCACTAGACCCACCTGACCACTAGTAAAATGATGATGATAGTAAAATTTAAACTAAAACAAGGTCAGTGATAAATAACTTCAATTCTGTTTCCTCTCAGCAATGTTACAGAGTGTGTTCTAAAAAGAAAAGCTCTGAAGATAAAATGTAGTTGGAGAACTAATAGAATTCGTTTGGTGAGCTTGAACATGGGTGGGGCAAGATTTGTGCATTTTCAAACAGAGATTCATGGGTTTCCATCAATGGAGGATAGTTCTTCACTGTGTTTTCAGACATGTTCAGCCACACACGGGATCCAGACCTTAGTCTGACGTTGATTAATGGACTGTAACTACTCTGTTACTGTTAATGGATTAGTTTAAGGACCAAAGGGATATTCCATAGACCTTTTCCCGTTGCGCCATATCCTCTGTGAAACCATAGGAATGTACGAGTAATCCAGTGAGCAGATAGGTACATGTGGTGGATTTATCCAGTGAGTATAGTGCCGCGGATCCATACCACTGAGCTCAGCCAGCCCCCTGGTCTGGTAGTGTAGAGATTGCCCACCCATCTTACTGTAAGATGCTGTCGCGGGCCACGTGGTCAAGCTGCACACGTCACTGGTGCCAGAATATAATCCCAAAATGAAAATGTAACTCGGTGGCAGACATGTCTGTCATCTAGCCAACGTATACACTCAAACTGCATACGTCAGCTTCTGACAAGTCGCTCATGGAGCTATGAAACAGTGCAAGTCATTTTCAAAGTCACGTTTCTCAAATCAGAATCGTGCAAATAACACTGCAGCGGATGTGCATAGGTGCATGCGTTTAATTACAGTGCGTCAAGTTTGCGCACACATTCTTCAACAATTCTGACTGAGCGATGAATGATGGCTTTGACTCTGCAGGCGGAGCGCCAGGAGGAGCGGCGGCAGCAGGAGGATCAGAGGAGGTTGGCACAGTTCCAGCAGGATCACCTCAGGTCAGCCCTGGATCATGTTCACCCACATCTCATCACTGTCAGCCTGTGTGATTGTGTTGTTTGCCTTGTGCTGTGTCAAGTTCTCTGTGCTATGGATCTCAGTCACAGATGCAGCATCAGGTGACACAGTCTGCCACACGGTGCAGAGGAAGTGCCCCCTCCAAAAGGGAAAATTGGACCGTATAAGTTAGAATTGTTTGTATTGCCCCCATTTTTATTGAGACTTGTGAACAGCTATAATGTCAGCTAATGTAAAACAAGATTTCCTCTGAGGATATTTGGAGCATTCTTTTGACACAAAAGTCTGCAGCCATGGTGAATGGACTGACTCTTTATGTAGCATTTCTCTAGTCTATGTGAGCTCTCAAAGCGCAATTCACATTCACCTATTCTCTCCCTGGTGGCAGAAGCTTTCCTGCACTGAGGGTCTTTGGGGATTGATTACTGGAGCCAAGTGGTCATTTGTGGAACTGTATGCATAGGTTTCATCTTCCAGCCCGTAAGGCTGCACATTGGTCTCTACAAGGTTTTTATGTGATTTTCTCTTGCCTTGTTAAGACCAACTTACCCAAAGATGTTATTGCAGCATGATATGTAAACAGTGCTGAGGGAACCCCACAACCAAATAGCATCTCTGGCTCCCTTGCAAGAGAAACAAAAAGAGGAGACAGTGGACCAATGGGTGAACCTGAAGAAACAATGAAGATATTTAGAGATGGGGCTAAGGAGACAGAGACCAAAAATACAGCGGATCAGATGCTTGCGATTGGAGAGAACAGTGTCACAGAGGGACAAACAAACCGCGGTCACCTCTGTGGAACATCAGCACTGTCACTCTCCAGACAAAGCTGGACTCCCAGACTCTTCCGTACAACCCCAATTGTGTGTGTGTGTTCCTAAATATTGAGCAGTGAAACAGGTGATGTGGTGTGTATCTGTTTTGCAGGATGAATGACACTTTTCTGCAGAGGTTTGAGAGGAGCTCTCTAGATACTGTGGCATCCAGCAGTGTCACAGCAACATCATCAAGGGTAAGCCACACAGCTGTCTGTGCATCAGTGTGGATGCAGAAAGAGAGGGAGAGAGCCTTCCCTCCCTCCACGGGTCTCAGGGTTCAGTGTTGAGTCTCATATCTGTGGCTGTGGGTGGGAGACTGAAGCACTGTGGTAATTCACACCAATAGATCTGCCTTTGTAAGCTGTTTTCTGAATAAATACTCTTGGGTGAGGAGTTTTCATCGTCCGGGGCACTGTGGGTATTAAGCGGTATCCGAATAGGCTGGGTGGGGTGAGGAGCCAGATCCCCTGCAATTACCTCCTGGTCAGAGCTGGGGCACACAGCAGTCCAGCAGACTAACACTGGAGGAAAGAGAGGTGGAACTACTCGGAGCAATACACTCGTCTTTTCTCTTCTCTCTTGCCTCCTCACCGCCTCTTGCTGTCTGTCTGTTCCCTTTGTTTCCCCT
Organism: Karalla daura; assembly: GCA_029224185.1. NCBI lineage: Eukaryota > Metazoa > Chordata > Actinopteri > Chaetodontiformes > Leiognathidae > Karalla > Karalla daura. Next base: position 21,358,330 of record CM055202.1, on the reverse strand, counting down.
GCTTCCTTTTCTCAGCCTCTCTTCCTCTCTGCCTGCTGGCTTTCCTGGGAGGGAGCGAGTGGAAGGCGGAGTTCAAGGGACTTCCCAAAGTTCACACTGAGCAGAGACAGAGACACAACATGACATGACTGTGAGGAGCCTGCAGCACTCACAACAGAGTGGAATAACCTGCACTGGTAAAAGTACCTGGAGCAAACCCAAGCTCCTTCACCCACCAATCACAGCTCTTTGCAGCCAGAGGGGGCAACCACTTGCCGTCATTGTAAATAATTTTCCTCTAAATCAACCATCTTTTGGCCTAATTATCTCCCTGCATCTGAAAGTCAGTTTCTGCTCAAAATCTTGGTTCTTAAACCACACTTGTTCTAAGCTAAGAATGCACACATTTATTAGAGTGCGTAAACTCTTTCTGCTTTGTGTTTTTTTTAACCTTTTCTTTAACACACTCTGAGTTTCCCTCAGCTTCAAATCGTGTCTGCACTCAAACTTCCAAACTGTAATGTACTCTTTCAGTGTAGGATTTACTGTAAGCTATATTGTACTCTACACTGTGCTCTGGACTCTGTTATGCTACGAGCAGATTATGTGGCGACTCACAGCACTGAAAACTGCACACACAGCTCCCTTGGTGAACAGAGGAAATGTTTTCTTTTGGGGCTTTTCTCATTGTTGTGCATTTTCTCTTTCTCTCTCATTTTCATTTTCTCAGATCAGCCTGATGCAAATCTTTCACCAGAGGTTTTTTTTTTTGCTCTTTGGTTAAACTATACTGTAGAGTAGCAATAAAAATCAGTCAGTTACAACAACAAAGAAGTCTTTGTATTATGATGGGACACAGTGATGTGCAGAGAGTCTAAATGGATTATGCAGCTTCTCCAGACGATTCCACGACTACAGTCAGCCACAATGCTCTTTCACCTCCTCTCATATTGGTTTGTCTTCTCATCTGATCCCCTCACCTAAGGGCTCCTCTCTTCCCCTCCCCTCTCCTCCCGCCTCCTCCCCACTCCTCTCCTCTCCCAGGCTCCATCCCAGATAGTCGTCATAGATTAGAACATGAAAGCTTGCGGCTGCAGAGCAGCAAAAGTCAAACGTCTTGATGTGGTTTTGACTGGGATCCTGGGATCTGTTGTTCTTTCAGCAATGGCTCCATAAGACAGATTGATCTCTCCCTCATATCCTCTGTGTGAGGGCGTATGTGTGAGTGTTGTGTATACATGTGTGTCTGAGTGGGAGATTTAATGCTAAGCTTTGACGGGAGCACGTAATACTCACACAGGTGGGCTGTGTGTTCCTTCCTCTTGTGCCATCCTAAATAACCCCCTCTCTGACCCAAATGCTCTTCTTGGACAGGCAAACAGTGAGTCACAGCAGAGCACAATCTATCTGTGTATATTTCTGTATAAATCACATTTAATCAACAAATTGTTTAACTCCTGCCATTTTGTTCAATATTATGAACATTAGTTGACCTCCCCTAATGTAAGTGAACCTGGTTAGTTTCTATTCAACTGGGAGACATACTGTAGTGAGCTCAGTGAAATGTCTGAAGGAGAGACCATGTTAAGCTGCGTAGTGTTGAAGGAATCAGCAGGGCTCTCCTTGTGAATGTACACTGGTCGTCTACTCCAGACAAGCTGAGGTCAGTGAGCAAAGGACCAAGCAGCAAAAAGTAGTTAAGGAGGCGCCATCAAAGACATGTGAAGGATATGAGTGTGAGGGAAAACAAGGCTTGGAAAACATCGGGGCGTTATATGTTGCTAGTTGTACATCCCCCAAATGGATAACACATGAGCGGAGACAGGGAGTAGGTGCAGCAAAGAATTTATTGACATACAGGATTAATTTATGAACAGCAGAGTCATTTGGCCAGGAGAGAGCAGAGGCTGGAGCCAAGCAAGGAGCTCAGAGTGCCAGAAGGAGATTGATGATCCAAAGAAGGTTCCAGGTCGTGTTGTGGCGGCTCAGAGGCAGGAGTGGGACCGGGGAGGTTACGGCCACAGGGAGACAGGATTTAGCATAGAACTGATTGAATAAATAGATCCAATAGGCGGCACTAAAAGTTACCCCTGAATTCCACTAGACACAGCGGCCACAGGTTGCTGCCATAGATGGTTGTGGCCAGTCCAGACAAAGCGGGTGACTGTGGCACAGCAGACGATGCAATCAGTATTCAAAATAAAATGCTATCTGTGCAACTTTCCAATCAAATATCAGCAATGAACTCAATGAGAAATAGACAAGAATTAACAGTATGATGTTGTAGCCTACTCTACTCATTGGAAGCCATTACTGTGGCCTGTGTGTCATATCTGGACTATAGTGGCCTGACTTCCTCTCAGGAAAAAACTATTCCTTTATATTGCCATATACTATACTGACAGTGTCATATTATATTATGGTCACTATACTCTCAACTGAATTTAGAGACTCTGGGAGCAATCACTATAGTTAATACGAGTAATTTCTATCTCTCACTTTACTCATTCAATCACTTGTACTTTCCTTTGAACAGAGGGAAGAAGCGGTAAGAGCGCGAGATGTACAAGAAGACCACAAGAGGTATCTTTAATGGCATTTCTCTCATTACATTGTGCCCCAACTTTTTGAGCTTAAAAGCTGAAAATTGTGTACATGTTGTAAAAGCATTTTTTGTATTTCTAAACATATATATTCATAACATATTGGCAGGGTGAACTCAGCCTTTCTAGACAAGCTGGAGCGTCTAACAACAGCTGTCGATAAAGAGACAGAAGAGGCAGGCATCCAGGCTAGAGCGGGTCCCCGTTTGGCCTCTGAGGAGCCGGCACAGTTGCCATTCAGCAGCCCCAGGCAGCAGCTGCCCCTGACTCACCTGGAGCCAGATCAGGCACAGGAAACTGGTGAGCTGAGAGGAGATGGCTGCTTTCTGCTGTTTCTCACATTTCTTTTTTCTTTAGTCTGGGTCAACTCTGGTTAACCAAACCCGAATCAGATATGTGACAAGAGTTGCCCACCTCATCCTTTCTGAGAGGAATGTGATTGTGTGTTTAGTCTATGTTAAATCAAAGGCTTTATGTGTGATGTGTGATTTATGTGTGATTCTTTTGCTCCTGGCATACAAATCCTGCTGATACTTGAACCTTGTGGATACCTGTGTGTGTTTGCGTGTGTGTGTGTGTGTGTGTGTGTGTGTGTGTGTGTGTGTGTGTGGATGTTGCGGGGTCTCAGAGGTCTTTAGAGAGTTGTGTTTAGGTTTACGTTAAGGTTAGGTTTAGGTAAGCTGTGGTTACGGTTAGGGCCAGTCTAGATATAATCTAGTTATGTCCTTTACGTGACAGGAACACAACTCTATGTGTCTTTCTCCGTGCAGGACGCTGTGTTTTCCATTCTTGCTATGCACAAACCCTGGATGAGCAATCTATCAAACACAGTTAAGCATGACAGAACACAGAGAACAAGGGTATAGGGGCCTCACACCAACTCACACAAACACATCCTCATTAGGCTCCTGTCAGTCAGAGAGGAAAATTCTCCAGGAGTGCCAAACCCTGGCTAGACTGACAGACTCTTGGGCTGCAGCCAAACAGACACACCGAGAGGAGCTGTCCCACCCTTTTTATTATTGTCCTGCATTGACACAGTGAGTTTGATGCCTGACTGGCTGCCACATACCTATGAATACCTGCCACTCAATGCACAAGCAACAAAACACGAGCAGAGAACTTGCTGCACATTATCTTCACTGCTCAAGCAGTTGCTGCTACCGCACACGTGACTGCTACATGGAATGAAAAACATGCTCATTTAATGTTTGTGCACCCACTGTAGTCCAACAAAATGAAAGTTTCATGTAGAGTCCCAAAATAGATGAGGACATCCTTGGCATTGGCTCTAAACAGTAAATAGCTCTTTCAGGTTAAAGAAAGGATTGTCATTATAATATTAACTTCACTTATTGTGTGATTATGTCACTTATTTGTGTTGTTTTACATATAAACCCCCCCCAGATTATGATAAACACATGCAGATAGAGTAATTTACACAATAACTTCTGTTATCTCATTCTACACTTCACAATTTTCATGTTCCCTACAAAAGGCAAAAAATAATGTAGATTGTGTTTTATTATTTAATTGTGAAATGATAAGAGATGGGTCTTTTGGGGGAGCTTTGATGGAACAGCTGGAGGGTGGAGGATATGGGGAATGAGGAATGGGAATGGGGATTTAAACCGGGGCTGCTGCAGTGAAGTCTGTAGCCTCTGTACATGATACACCTAGTCTACCCACTGACAGCTAAATGACGTCCCAGAAATGGGTGTTAAGAGTTAAATAAGCTCTGTCATTTACACAATTTTACTTACACAGGAACCAACCAGAGTGAGAGGAAGGGCAGGGTTCCCCTGTTAGACACTGTCATTTAACAAAGAGAGGCACACAAAAGGCTGTGTCTGTTACTTTTTCCAAAGCTTCATTGCTTACTATCATGTCATACAACTGTACAAGTCTGCCAGTTTGACCCACCAGGAGACCAATAGAATGAATAGTAGGGAACAGAAGAGCTCTCAAGATGCCAAAGAAGAGGAATTGACTGTACTTCCCCATCTCTCCTTCTAGTTGAATTTTAAGGCAAGCATCTGAGGAAAGAGGAAGGAGAATTCTGTGTGGACATGGTCAACCCAAAAAGGGTCATGTACAAAATGAAACAAATGGAAATATGTGATGATCCAGCTGTGGTGGTGCATGAGAATGAGGGAAAAGCACTCTCCTGAATGTTCTGTAAAACAATCACTCCCTTTCAAAAGAGCAACAGCAGTGAGTAAACTGGGCCTTATGAGAATCTTTGCTTTCCTGTGTGGTTTCCAGAGGTGGAACCTGATGACTCCTGGGCTTTGATGAAGCTGATGAACATCTTTCCAACCTGCTCCAGAGACATGCTAATGGACATCCTCAAGCAGTGCAATGGGGATTTTGACGAGGCCTGCACACTGCTTGTCTGCATTCTCAGTTGAGACTACACAGTGTGTGTGTGTGTGTGTGTGTGTGTGTGTGTGTGTGTGTGTGTGTGTGTGTGTGTGTGTGTGTGTGTGTGTGTGTGTGTGTGTTTTAACATATAGAGTTTGACATTTTTGGAGTCGACTCAAATGTAAATGCTTCTCAAATGATATTCTAAAGTAAGTCACCCTATCTTGGTGGACAAATGTCTATAGCTTGCTGTATCAGAGCAGTATGGAGCAGAGTGTACTTTTTATGATGTGTTTTTGATTATGCCATAAATCATTGTGTGTTTGGTCTCTTGTATCTGTCTGCATGCAGCAGTGAGTCATGTCAGGTTTTTGCCTTGACTTGGAGCTGAATTGATGTTCATTTTCACCAGTTTAGTTGAAGATCAGCGCCATGACTCATAATCTTCAGATCATATTTGGGGCTCTTAATCAAATCAGTGTGTGCAAATGGAAGGAGACTCTACCCAAACACATTATGCTTTTTGTTTGTTCTATAATTAAAGTCAGATGTGATTGAGATATGTATAAGCACAACAAAAGATGCAAATCCTAATATGATTTTCTGTAATATGACTTTGTAAGATCAGTTTCAGTTCTGTCAAAATAGCATGAGGGGACTTCAGTAAAACATTTTTCTTCCCTTGCTTGTGAAGAAACAATGCGTCTGTTTGAGTTTATGTTGTAGTTAGGTCACCTCTCTTTCCTTGGCACTGTGTTCTATTAAACTGGGTGGGGTTTCCAGGTAGGCAGTGGGTATGGAACTGCTGGTGCTGGAAATGCCAACCTCAGACTGCTGAACTGGACTTCAGAGATGGTTATCACCTGACGAAAAGGGAGGTGCTCCCAATATGGGGGCCAAAAATTCCCCTTCTACTTCAGTATGAAATCATGCAGTGTTTCACTGCTGATGTCATCCCAGCAAATGTCTTCACTCTGGAGATAGTTAAGTCACAGTGGAACACTTCGATCTTTATCGTGCTTTATGTTTTAGCTCTTTGTTTTGGTGATGTTTCCCCCCCCAAATTTCTCTCATCGATTTGACCATGTAAGCATTGCAATAATGTGTAGGGTGCAATTCTATGACTTTATGCAGGACAGTTCAGCCATCTCAAAAGGAAACAAGAGAGCAGCAGATATCGATGGCGTATGAAAAATAAAAAACAAATGAAAGATGACGTACACAAAAAATATACAGGTTCTTGGAAATACCGAGTCAATGTGAATTATAGAATAACTGAATAAGAGGATGTGAGGTTTAATGCGAGTTGCTGCATTATGTAGGTTGCCATAGCGAGATGAATTGTGATGAGCAGGCGAGTTGTCTCAGGTACTTTCCGAGTGTCAGTGCGTTTGCCTAAAGTGGATGTAAGTTGGTGAGAAACAAACAAAAGTGTCACCTCCGAGGAAAGAGATTTGACTCAATGTGGTTATGAATGTGCATAGCAAGATCTATGAATCTATCTATGAATCAATCTACCACTGTCTGTAATGAGTTATGCATGGCTTGGATACTCACCAATCCACACACCAAACATCATGTGAAGAACACATAGTCAATGAATACTTATATTTTTCCTAGACTTTCATTGTATACCTGCAAAGATAAGACATTTGGGATTTTTAACTCCATCCTCACAAGTTTTCTAATTTCCTTTATAATGTTTCATCTAGTTTCTAGTTTCCTGTGCATACAAACATCTTTGCAAGATTCGTTTTGTATTTATTTATAGATCTGTAAATATTTGTGCAGTGCCCACACATCAAATATAATTTTTGCATGAGAATTGAACTCAGAGATCCAAAAATTAAGCGCTGGTGATCAACAGGAACATACAATCTTCTTGATATGATCTCTTTGACAATGTCCTTTCATTTATCCGCAGCCAGAAGCCGTGACCGGTTACCTGCTTTGACCTGTAGGTTTCAGAATATGCCTCTGAACCGTACGCTTGGTACAATCCCTTTTGGACACAGAATTAAGGGAAGGATGGGATCTCGTGAACTGAAGAAAGGGGGGCAGGTGCAGGAGGAGACAGAATCTTTCCCAGAGCTTCAAAGTACAGACCTCTGGCTACATAACACCCAGACTGCCCAAAACAAACATGCTTCACACACATGTAGTGCACTGACACACTTGGAGGTAAACACACAAAACACCCACATTGCTCCCACTGGACCGAGGGATACCGATCCTTTCCTGTCTGGTCACCAGGGTTGGTATACTGTTGTTCTTGGAGGAAGATGAAGCAGGGATCACAGAACATGGGAAAAGCTGCCTTCTGGCTGTAATGTCAATACCCTCCGTCCAGGTCATCAGTTTCTTCCTCCGCGGCCGCTGTGTGTGCAATGGCTTATCAGTATGTGATAAATGCACTCCAGCGTGAGTGAATATATGTATTTATTTGAATAAACTTGAAAGTCCTGAACATGCATTCCTGACCCACCAACAACACAGAGCAGATTCTCTCCGTGCTTCCAAGTGCTTAGATAAACATTTCAACCTGTTTTAAGGAATTTGGTATCTATGAGACTTGCTGCAGTCACATTGCGGAAACCTCAAGCTTCGTGTCTTTCCACTCGTTGTACTTTTTCTTCGAGCAATTGTCACGGTTTTAGTCAGAGGACCACCCAGTCATTGTTTCTCAGGCTGAGTTCAGCCCAGGAGGATGAGCATTACCTCAGTGTATGGCAGTGCTACACACAGCTACACACGCACACGTGCTCAGGGATGCAGAGGCCCGCAAACAGTTGTGAGTTGGGGGAATCCCAGAGGGTGGTTCACAGTCAGAATGAGGTCAAGACGTACTGGTGTGTTCCACACAGACACACACACCAAAAGCTTTGGGTGAAAAATACAATAAAATATGTGTATGTCTACTCCAGATACACCCCAATAGTCACACACAGCCATGGAGCTCTGGAGATTATTAAATCTTGGTTGGAAAAACATAAAACATCTTGATATGTTGGGAATCACCTCCATTTGTTTTTAGAGCTCCGAATATTGTTTTTTCATGTCAAGTTACAGCGTGAGCTCATGCATGACCCGTAATGTGAAAGACTGAAGCTGTGCATCCCTTTTCTTTTCTTTCCAGATAAGTGTTGAGTGCAAGCCAGGGAGGGATCGGCAATGCTGTGATGATGATAACATGTAAGCCGATTTCCAAAAGTTGCTTTTTCACTAAGGTCAAAGCTGTGACAGAATCGTATAAGCGCTAACTGGAGTGGATAGGTGGAAAAATCAAGACAGCTCAATCATCAAACCCAGCGGGAATTGCTTTAGAGCTGCCAAGTCCAGCATGAATCACAAAATAAACAACACATGGACACACAAATATTATAAATACACACAATAAGTGCATCGTAACCACAAACTGAGCTGATGCTAACGAGAATCCAGCCATGTTTGTAGCTCTGGTCGGCAGTGCTTTAACACGTTAAGTGCCGTATGTGTCAGAACTGTAGCATGAATCCATATATTCATCCAACAATCATATATCTGCCATGTTTAATGTTCATGTTCAACAACTCAGTTGACCAGGGGACCTCTCATTTCATGGCTCACCAAGCTTTAACAGAGCAGTACGTGCAGTTTAGTAGTGACGTTGCGGATCGCAGGCAGCTCTCTGCCTGGGACTTTAGTGCAGGCACACGGAGGAGCAGAGATCTGCCCGGACAGAGCCCTACTAAATGTAACCTTCTGGAAACAATGTGTTTTGTTTGACTGAAATTCGTTTTGTTTCATGGTGGCTTTTGGTGATGCTGTGGTGACTCTCCTCTTTCCCACCCAGTGTCACTCTTATAGGAAGTAGTGAAATTCACTGCCTCACTGGTTCATATCGGTTACAGTAATGAAAAGCAAAGGTTTTTGTTTACCTTTGTTTTATTTATACAGGGCCTGTGCAGAGTAAACAATGAATGAGGTGACAGATTAGCGGAGATAATAACATAATGACCGTTAGGTATGTTGACGGTCCTGCCCATTAATTGGAAAGAGGAGTGTGATGCTTCACCTCAGTTGACTCAAAGGAGACTCATTTGTCAGTGTGATGGCTGATGGTTCCAGTGGCTGCAGCTCAGTGAAGTCTAGCCAAGCAGATGATTTCAGTTTAAGGTGCCAAGGTTTTATATCAGCCTCTTAACCTTCTGCCACAGCCATAACACAATGGAGGGGAATACAATTTCATTGTTGGCACTCGCAGAATTGGAAAATGACATTTTAAAATATCAGCAGCAATATGTCTCCTCAGAAACAATGTCCTGGTTTCACTGGGTAATCCACAGACCTCACTGGGCAGCTTGCACTGGGACTATTTCTTCAGTACAAACTAGCTCCAATGTAAACTGTTCAATGTGAGGTCTGTGGATTATTCAGGGTACCCGAGGCGTTCTTTCTAGAAATAGATGTTGCAGTTACGTTTTTTTTTTTTTGTTTGTAATTTTTCAACACTTTGAACACCACAAGCAGAATTCCAGTCACCTCCATTGTATCGGGGGTGGTGACAGAAATCTCACAGGAGGATATTTCAAAAGTTCAGCACAAAAAACCAAAACTATCTGCATGGTTTGCTACCACTAACGGCAAACAAGAAGATATGTTTCTGTGATTCACATATACAAACCCTGTAAGTCATTTCCAATGTATGAATGCCTCCAATTGTAGGTGGCTGACTTCCAGCACCTGACATCCAGGAGACAAGTCCAACATTGTGGTGTCTGGCTGCCTTTTTCCTGTGATACTAACCCACACGTCCTAGACTTTACATGTGCGGTGAAGTGGTGTGCTCTCTGTACCAACTGTCACACAGCATTTCCTCTTCTGAGCAATTAGAAGTATATTTTCAGACACTGATGACCTGCTCAGGAAACGCAGAGCAATGCTGAAATACACACAAATGAATGAGCAAATGCAACAAAGAGCAATTTGTACGCACAGTCTCTTTCTTTTCAGTCCTTGTCCACACATATACACACGCACGCACACACACACACACACACATGTACACGCTCACCATGCACCCACAAACAATGTCAACCCACAACTGAGTCACTTTGCTTCCTGAGGGAAAATTGGCATAAACATAAACCTGATATTTAAAAAAACAACAACTAAATTATCTGCAACAGCCCAAAAGAACAAGGAGGTCATGTTTGGACCGAGCACAGATTCAAGGGATCCTCACTCAGGTATGCATAGTTCTTGGCTCCTCGTCCTCCCCAGTTTCCTGTGTGGTCCGCATTTTCTGTCTAGAGTTACAGAGGGCTTGTTTCATCCAGTATACATTACACAGACAAGGACAGGGCCAGAACACAGATCTTACACTGTAATGATGATTCATGAGCTAATTCATATCTCCCTGACATTCTAGATAATGCACAACAGTAGGATCATATTCACTGTTTACACAAACCCCTTTTGATTTGGAGACAGCTCTCACACTCACTCAATCAAAGTCCAACATACAGTTACAGTTCGACTGTACTGCATAAAAAAATAGAGCCAAAGAACATTTTCCTTAATTGCAATATAATCAGGGCAAAGAAACGTCACTTGGTTATCCAAACGCACATGAACAGGGGATGCTGGCCATGTGTGGAAGAATAACAGCCTGTGGGAGAGGAGTCGGTCTGTCAATTGCTATTTTTTCTAATCGTCAGTGTTCTGACCTCAGCCCAATCTGTGCATTCATTTAGTTCTAATGAACGTGACTCACCATGTTTGTGATGGCTGGGACTCTTGTAGCCTTCAGTATCATGGCAGGTTACAAGTTCAGCTGCTTAGAAGATGCAGACACTGGGGTGACGCTGAGGTAAAAGGCTACTGGGTTCGGAGGAAATGCCAGGATGACATATGTGTCTCTCTCTGTCTCTCTCGCACACACACACACACATACACACACGCACACACACACACACACACACGCACGCGCACACACACACGCGCACACACACACACGCGCACACACACACACACACACGCAGATTTGGAATGTCCTGGTGATACAGTATTGGATTAACACGTGTTCTAGTAATTTACGCCTCATGCAATAAGCCAAAATAACAGCTTTCCATCTTAGCAACTGTCAACAGTGCAACCAAAGGCAATGTCATCATCAGATTGGTTCTAAGTGTCCTCCACCCACAGGATGGTTTGCCCGGTGCCCCGTCTCTATTTCATTGCTTATACTCAGGCACAAACAAACACATGCAGTGGGATGAAAATGACTTAAACCACTAATCACTTCAGGGCCACTGTGTCGATTCCCACTCGTCTTTAGAGCCGAAGGTTCAGAGCAAAAAAAAGAGGGAGAGTTGTTTTTTCACCAAGTTTTAGCTTCCATATCCTTTGCCCGAGACCCCAGACCCAAACATAGAAGCCGTGGTCATGTTTGTCCTTTGGTTTGTCGTTTCCGCAGCTATAGCAGTGCAGGGCTGTCTGTGTTGCGGCTGCTTCTATATGCTACACTGAGTCGAGACTTGGGGATTGAGAGAGAGAGAGAAAGTCAGAGAGAGAGTCAGAGGCTGTGTGACATGACAGCACTCACTCCCTGCCTGCAGATGCAGACCTACAGTGCAGCGTAGCTGCTTTACGCAGCATACAGTATGTGGTCCAGTGGGAGTCGACTGGGAGCATAATTAGAGGCTTGTTTCAAGTGGAACAGACCTTACAGTAACAAGGCAGTGATGGTGACAGATTGATGGCATGTAATGGGAGGTTAGGACAACACTGGAGGTCCTCCTCATGAATGGATGGCCGTTTTACCTACTGTGTTGCAGTGTGCACTGCGCACAAGCTGTCCCTGAGTCTGGGAACCAACTTTGGGAAAATCCCACGGGGGAACAATGTGCACATGAAGCATCACAACTGCTGGTCGCACTGACACATTGTGTATTTTAGAGTAACCAGATCTCACCATTTTTTGGGCAAAATTATGTAATGTAACTGCAATATCACTGTGAAATTTCACAAGTTCAATTAAAAGAAAGGCAAATTACAAGTAGTTACAAGTTGTTTCATATTGAAATGAAACAGTTGTCTGTCTGTGTATCTGTAGCGTGGCACAGCAGAAACATTCCATATCAAACAAGACATTAGAAAGAATTAATGGAATATGAAAAACCTTGGTGGGAAAACAATTTGCCCAGTTTCTGTGGTGAAACAGAAATGATTCAGAACGATTTAGGACTGTGCAAATACTCTACTACAGAAGCCTGATAACATTTCCAAACATCCAAAATGGTAAGAGCAAAATCAAAATGATTTGCAGGATCACAGCAGTCCAGAAAAGGCTTGATTCAGGAGCAACAGCAAGAATAACACAAACAACTTACAGTACAATGAACCCAAAAACACGGGTCAGCTCCTTTCACTAAAAACATTCCGTGAAACAAACTCAGTGACTGAATATAGCGATTCCCCCCAGACCCTGCCCTGACCCAGGCTTGACCATGTCCTGACCAAACCTGCGGTCGCTCGCTGTCTCACTCAGATCCTCCTGACGACTCTGAACTCTCAGCGCTACTTTGGCTCCGTGCACCCACTTCATCAGGCCGGGAGATCGCACAGTAAAACACACACATGCACACACATCGCACGCACATGCACGCAGCTATGCATGCATGTGCAAAAACACCCGAATGCGCACACACACATTTGCACACTCAGCATACTGCAGCAGGCTCTATTTGCGCAAGAGCCAATTCAAAGCAATTATGGTCTTCCTACCAAAACAGGTCTCCTAAGGCTCTGTCTGTCCAACTCCTCAGCACAAAGAGCTTTATTTCACTGGACCCATCTCATACAATAAATCATGGATGTTACAGCATAATTGTGATGTATATTTTCTTGTGGTCACATCTTACCATAGTAGATTGGATACATTATGCAAATGCTTGCAGTCAAGAATTTTGATGAGCTCGGATTGTGTTCGCCGTCTCCCCTCTGTCTTTTTATTGTTTTCATGCAGTGGTTGTTGTCTTTCTAAATCTGGTATTTAGCAGACAACAGTCTTAAACATCAGTGGAGGGGGCAACATTTTCTATACCTTTTTGGGACAAATATTCCACTGGGAACACCTTTTGGTTTTCCTATCACCACTGGCACAATCCTATTTGATATGGGCTGTGTTGTGTACTTTTACTTTTAGACAGCAATAACGTTTGAGAGAGAGAGAGTGAGAGTGTGGTGGGGTAATTTGTTTGTACATAAGGTGGAAGTCTGAGGATTAATGAGCGATTACAAATTTGCCTGAAAAACATTCATCAGTAAGGAATAGACCTGGAGGAGGACAGATCTCCAGTCCACCACAGGACACACACAGCATTCGCTCTCACACCAAGGGCCGATTTGGAGTCTCCAATTGACTTAAACATGTATGTTTCAGGACTATGAGACCCCCCCTCCACCCCCCCACACACGCACACAAGAGAAGAACATGCAAACTCCTCATGGCTGGGAAATGAACCAGCAGCCTTTACTGTGAGGTTACAGCACTATTTTGCCATTGAAATATGTTACATTCATATGATGATATGAATGAATGATATGAATTTTGAAGAGCCTACAATAATTGGAGGCTACTTATTGTCGATATGCCATACCTTGAAATAGAACAGCAGAACTGCACTACCCTGTGTCTGTGCATGTATGTGTGTGTGTGTGTGTGTGTGTGTGTGTGTGTGTGTGTGTGTGTGAGTGTGTGTGTGTGTCCATGAGTGTGTGCATTTGAGAGAGAAAATACACATGCACATACTACATGTGTGACAGGAACACATGAATTCCTCCTAGAAGATTAGTAGCCTGTGATGTTCTTGGAAATTAGATTGACACCACAACCACACAGGCAAACACAGACACACAAGCAGACAAATGACGATTGCATGAGCGAGTGTTTCCTGGCCTTTAGCTCCCCTATAACAGCTTCTTACCAGAATTGTGTCTAAACTAGATCCTCCAAATCTGTCTGAGGTTGGAGACGTAACACCTAGACCTTGACTCTGCCGTCATTTCCTACAGTAAATGCTGCCTTGTCCTCCCCCAATTCTGGCTATGGTTCCACAGAAATTCAGCCCTGACTGTGAAATGGGTGGACAGGCTTAACTAATGCTGTGTAATTGTTGCAATTATTGGAAAGACAAATCAAATCCTGAGACCTTTGCCATATACATGGGTACCAGTCTGCTGCCTGTTGACATGCAGAGCTGTGACAACCACTTGCGCAAAGCGTGTCATTGCCTTGGTGGAGAAATGGATTCTGACTCAGAGAAGTGATTTGCATTCTGGGGTTTTAGGGTCACAAGCCCGTGCTGAGTGCACCGGCATAGAGCAGAAAGAAATGAGACATAGTTCCTCGACCAAAGATCGGTCCAAACCTGGATTTCAAAATGAAACTTTGAACAATGCTTCACACAGTTCCTCCTACTTATCTAAAAGGAAAATCAAGCCTTGGATGCCCTTCAAGTATGAGATACAATCGGGTGGTGGTGATGTTGCATTCCAGAAAATATTACATTGCCAAGTTTTTTGAATTTACTCTTGTGCTATGTCCATTTCCACTCCTTCACGTCGGTTAATGATTTCCTGTATTTCCAGGAGTGACTGTCAACAGGTTTATAACTGCAAATGGAAATTTGTACCATTCAAGCATTGCAATGGTGGTGGTGACAGCCATGTGAGAGATTGGTTCTCTTGATTTCAAATGCTTTGTGGTTGTATTGCATTCTGCTCTGCTGAAGCAACATGCTTTTAAAGATCAGCCTCTTTGCCTCTTTCAGATGATTCCTCCCACTGTGACTCTTACTCTGACATCGACATCTACATCTGCCAATCTACATGACAATCTACATCTGCTATTGTGCTGTTGTTTTCAGCAAAACGGTGCCTCTTAGTGTGCCTGAAAATGGCATCACTTTGTCAGTATTAAGCCAAACATCACAATGAAAATCAGCAGCAGAAACAATTAGGAATGGCGTCAAGAAGTATTTTTCCAGAACCAGTGCCCAGTGGATTGACTTCTCCGGACTGCTCGAATGTCTGTTTATTGAGTATGCTTATGGATGTCATAGATATATATATATTTTACATGCACACTGCGCTGTTTATTTCAGATTGCAGCACTTATAGTGCCAAGGCAGAAGATAAATTACACTAAGGCCATTTGCAATATCTACACAGCATCAATTAATTTGCTGGAATGTCATGTAATGTATTTCATTGGGTAAACTTTTAGTATATGAATAATCTCCGATGTCATCCACAATAATTCTTTGTATTTTTTATGTCACCTTCAAGATCTGTTTGAGGATTTGTTTCTAGATTCATGTAAATGGATACTGCAAATATTGCAAAATGTTACATCCACAATGATGCAGTGCTGTATCTTCTGTTCAGAGGTGAAGATATAAAATTGTCAGTGCTAAACAAAACAATTTCTTTTACTCCTTCATCTGATGTGAACTGACAAGAGAATCAATGAGGAATCAGAATTGCCAAATCCTGATCTTTTCCCATCCCTGAAAGAATTCTTTTTGACCTGAAGTGACGATCATAAAGATGAATTGTTCCTTTTTCAACATGCTGCAGGACCACAGGAGGTGAGGTGAGCTCTTGTCACATGAGGTGAATTTCCATGAAATCTTTCGGTCACACAAATTTACTCCCCGGAAGAAGCACTGCAACTGTTCATTTTCTTTCGCTGTAAAAACCACATCTAGGGGCCTCATCTCACACAGGAAGTGAGAGAGCATGTGTGAGGACATCAACTGGTTACCTGGGGGTGGTTTTTAGCCTCATGACCTTTTTAACAAAAAGCGGTAGGTGTGGGGTTGTGCTTTCAGACTTCAGTGTTTGGTTATCTCTGACACAGATTTCTAGCATTAAAATGTAGGATGCAGAGACAGTAAATGTCAACAAAACATCTTATCTCGTGTTACATCACAAATGGAAAAGGGCAAAGCACTGATATTCTGCATTTAGCACAGTAAGATCTAGGACAATTTATCGAAGTCTGCAGAGCCTGTACTGTATGCAACTCATTTCTTTCCGGTGTGGAGAGATGTCATTTTGGAGTTCAATGACGTCTGCAGATCAAGTGGTGTGCTCTTACGAGAGGCATAACAGACAATCTTAATGTTGGTTTATTTTATTGAACACAGCCTTTCACTTGACTTTGTAGTGAATAATTAGACTAATGCACTCTGCTCTGTGGGAAATGTCAAGGCTGCAAATACTGCTCAATAAACATGCAGTCAATCTGGATCGATGTCTGGTCAGTGTCAAGGGGCCAAGATGAGGAGGTTCAGCAACAGCAGAGACACAAACCACAGCGAGCTAGTCTGAACTTTTCCCCTCCTGGCAGTATTAATCTGCATGTTGTTTAAACTAATTGAGATCATGATAAATCTGTCACTTGGTCTGCCTGTGGTTAGTAAAGCAAGGTAGGGGTGTTAATATCCCTGGAATATGCCAGCAGAGGATTCCCTTAAATTTATAGTTAAAAGGAATAACAGTTGTGTGCTGCAAGGGTGTGTGTAAGGTTGAATATAGTTCTGTGTTTGTGTGTGTGCGTGTGTTGGCTGGAGGAAATACAGTGACTCTGAAACCAAAGAGCGCCCAGCCCACTCCCACAGTGGAAAGAATGATGTGTTATTCTGTAAATGACACTATTGACCAAACAGATGTTTGCCTGAGGTGAGACGCTGGACATTGTGTGTGCATGCGTGTGTGCGTGCCTGCGCGTGTGTGTGCGCATGCATGTGCGTGCGTGCATGCGTGTGCACGTGCGTATGACTGTACCAGACATTGGAAGTTATGGAATTGGGAAAATTTCACTTTTGGGCTGTTGAAGGTTATTATTTGTTTTTAAGGGACAGTGATAACATGGTTAGAGTAAGACCTTTAAGGCCTGCACAGGCTTCCATGGCTTTGGCCGCGCGGCCTGCAAAGCGGCCATGTGGCGCGGTTTTGTGCGACTCAAAATTTGGTGGCTTTGGTCGCGTCAGTCGTGCATGCACCCTGTTGAACTCGCCGCACCAGTAGGTGGGTCCTAGAGCCCAGAGAAGAAGTGTTCTTGTTGTGATGGACATTTCAGACGAAAGACTTGTTGAGGAAGTCCGCCGCTACTCCCGCCTCTATAATACAGCCCTGACAGAGTACAAAGAGGGTTTCCACTGTGCAAACTCATGGTGTGAGATAGCACAGATGCTAGGGCGGGAGGAGCGTTTGTGTCGCTAGGATCAGAGTTGTTTACATCTCGTTCTTCTTCGTGTACTCCGGGGGCAGGACAGGCCTGTGTACAGATTTATTCTGCCCCTTGTGGTGGTTAAGAACATTACAAAGCTCGGAAGAACAGTCGAGGAAGTGTGGGTGAAGCAGGGTGCGCGGCACGCCGCGCCCCGAGCCGCGTGGCTGTGGAAGGTTGTGCAGGCCTTTAGGTGAAGTACTTGGAATCAGGGTCAAGCCTTTAGACTTTAGACTTTAGACTGAATTGTATTAATCCCTTTGGAATGACTCCCTCAGGGAAATTTTACGTTTCCAGCAGCATATAAAAGATGACATAAAAGAGAGTAAACAATAAACATTAAGTATTAATAATAAGCGGTAAAACATTGTAAACAGACGGTTAATGGTTAACTCTAGATGAACAGTAAATTAATTTACTATGGTGATGGTGGTAAGGTTACCATTGCACACAAAAGGAGAGTCCAGGTTAGTATGTAAATAATGAATTACAGTGGCTACCACTCCTTCCCCTTCCTTCTCCCTATTTCCTCCTTTCCCCAAGTGAGGAGTTGTAGAGCATGGTGGCATGATGGACAAAGTAGTTCTTGACGCAGACGCAGTCTCTCACTGAACTCCTCTGGTTGCTGATGATGGTGTGCAGAGGATGGCTGGTATTGTCCATAATGTCCAGCAGTTTGTCCAGTGTCCTCATCTCTGCCACCATCACCAGAGAGTCCAGTTTTATGCCAACCACAGAGCCAGCCCACCTGATCAGTTTATCCAGTGCATGTGTCGTTCTTGGATATGCTGCCCTGGCCCCACCCCCCCCCACCCCCCCACCCCCAACATACCACAGTATAAATGAGGACACTGGTAACCACAGTCTGGTAAAACATACACAGCAGCTTGCTGCAGATGTTGAAGGACCGCAGTGTCCTCAGGAAGTATAGTCTGCTCTGTGTTTTCCCATATGGCTGTTTCCCAGGTGGCTGGTGTGTGTTGTCCAGTCCAGTTTGTTGTCCAGCCACAGCCAAGGTACTTGCATGAGTCCACAACCTCCACTTCAGCTCCCTCTAGCAGGACTGGTCTCAGTCTTGGTCTGGACCTCCAAAAGTTGATGATCAGCTCGTTTGTCTCAGAGGTGTTGAGCTGTATGTGGTTAGTGTGGACCATGTAGCAAAGTCCCCCACCAGTCTCTGACACTCCTCCTTATTGTCATCCCTCATGCACCCAACAATGACTGTGTCATCTGTGTCCTTCTGTATGTGACACAGCTCTGAGCTGTAACAGAAGTCTGAGGTGTACAGGGTGAAGAGGAGAGGGGCTAGCACTGTTCCCTTGGGGGCTCCAGTGCTGTTGACCACCATGTCAGACGTGGTGTCCTTCAACCTGACGTACTGCGGTCTGTCAGTGAAGTAGTCAGAGATCCAGTCCACTGGATCTGGGTCCATTCCCATCCTGCTCAGGTTGTCTCGGAGCAATGAGGGGCTGGATGGTATTAAAGGTACTAGAGAAGTTCAAGATAAGAATCCTTGCTGTCCCACTTCCCTTATCCAGATGGGAGTGGGCTCAGTGTAGCAGTTAGAGGATGGCATCATCCACACCAACACATGGCTGGTGTGCAAACTGCAGGCTGTCCTGGGCATATTGAGCCTGGGGTTTAAGGACGCTAAGGAAGAGTCGTTCCTCAGAGGCGTCCTCATAAGATATGATTTGAGTGCCACTGGTCGGAAGTTATTCAGCTCACTGGGCTGGTTCTTCTTTGGGACTGGAACGGTGCATGATGTCTTCCAAAAGGTGGGCACTCTCCCTAGCTGCAGGCTAAGGTTGAAGATCTGCTGTAGTGGTTCCCCCAATTCTGCAGTACAGGTCTTCGGAAGAAGGAAAGACCTTCAGCAAAGAAAACCCTTACTACCTTAGGAACAGTAGTTAGAGTAGACCTTCAGGTTACAGTAGTTAACGTTAGAGTCATGCCTTTAGGATATGTCGTTACGGTAAGATTTGCAGGGTCAGTACTTAGGGTTAAAGTCGTGCCTTTAGAAACAATGATTAGGGTTAAACCTGGTATAGTAGTTAGGGTTATAGTCAGGCCTTTAGGTACAGTACTTAGGGTTAGACTTTCAGGTGCAGTACTTAGGGTTAGGGTCTGACCTTTAGGGTTAAACCTTGAGGTAAAGTATTTAGGGTTAGCATCAGTCCTTTTGGTGCAGTAAGTAGGGTTCGATCTTCAGGTACAGTACTTAGGGTTAGGGTCAGACCTTTAGGAACAGTAGTTAGAGTTAGACCGTAAGGTAAGGGTAGGGGATCTGACTCCCAGTCCATCAACTGACCTGAACACCTGAAACCCCATCCTCTGAAAGGCTGGTGGGTGCACTGGCTTCTCCCTCCACGCTGCACCTATATCCAACCGTTATACATATTGGATGTTATACATCTGAAGTATATACATCATATATACATATACACATCTACACACGTTTTACATCTTTGACAAAAGCAAAAAGATTCTTGGAAAAAAAAGGTCAAAACCTATATTTCCACCATCAAAGAATAGTAAAGTTAATAAAGATTTAAAAAAAAAACAGGTTAGGTTAGGTTTAGGGTACAGCACTTAGGGTTAGGGTTAGGGTTTTGGTACAGTAGTTTGTTTAGGACTTGGGGCCAGGGAAACCATTATGAGAATGAGTTCTCACAAGGGTAGAAGAACAGATGTATGTGCATTTGTTTGTGTGAGCAGCAGTGACTGCAGTTGAAGACGTGTGAATCACCGTGCGTGCATCTGCTAACTATCAAAATATTTTTTCAATTCTTCAGCTCTCTGTGTTTTTCCTTGTGTGCGTCTCAACACATGCCCCTGCAGAAGGAGCTGGACACAATCAATGTGGTCTACAAATTATGCACTGACTTTTGTGTGTGTATGTGAGAGCAGTGAAGGGGACTGAACCCCTTGTTCCATTCTCTCAGGCTGTTTTCTGATCACATTGCCCACGGAGGAGGTTGTTTATGATGCGTAGGTGTGTATCCATGTGAGCTGCTGATGGGTCTGTATCGTGAGATTGCAGGTGCAGTCGTGCCATGGTTTAGTTTATGGGCATGTAAGTGAGTGAGTAAGTATAGTGTGAGAGAGTGCCTGAGCGAGTGTTTTGCGTGAGAGTCTGTCTCCCTTAATGTGGTCACTGAATCTGTGCCACGGTTAGAATAATTGTGTTTACAGTAAAGCTACTACCTACTTCAGCCTGGCGCTGTAACAAACACTTACTGGATCAGAATCAAACCGGGAGCCAAGAGCTGAAGTGTGAGATTTTAACAGCTTACTATAAGGGATCGAGGGAACACAAAAGAGCAGCACACTGCAACAACATTGTAACATTGATCCTTTTCACCTTTTTCAAATTTAAATTAAGTAAGTCAATCCCAGGTTGACCTGTCAACAATTCATTTTCCATTATAACCTTTTCAAATGAGTGACACAGTCATACCAAGATATCTGGCTTGATTCCTTCATTTGTTTTTTAAATGCTATCTTAAGTTACATTTTAAAAGAAGCTTGGGTAACTTAAGCCTGTGTCAAACCTATTTTGCAGGTGGACATGAGTTCCAGTTCATAATAATCATAATCCCTGTCTACCTCTCTCGAGATCAGCTTTAGTTCAGCAGAAAGCTCACAGTCTGTGGAACAGTTTGTATTTTCATTCACACAGGTTTTCAGCATCTTCAGTCAGCTTTTGTTATGGAAATATCTTGTTGCTTTGGAACACATACATTTTTGTGGTTTCATTTTGCTTCTTACAGTCAAAGTCTGACAGTCCAGTTCCAGACGTGTCAGTCAAAGGTACTCTCTGAAGTCAATTACATTTGCATTTACATTTAAATTAAACACTCAACCACAGAGAACTTGTATAAAACCTAATTGAAAATGTGAAGTTCTTACTTGCTTTTATAGAATTTTCCTCCAAACTAAACACATACTTTTTCAGCTGCTTTATGTTTTTGAGGACAGGGCTTGAAGGGAGGGCTTGAAGAACATACAGAACAATCACCAAGCCACCACAATACTAATTATGAAAGAATATAGTCATATTATATGTGAAATTAAACAGCAGAAGCTGGCCCACAGCCTGAAAAAAACATGTTTTATGACCAAAACACAGCCCAAACACCATCCATCCATCCATCCATCTTCTTCCGCTTATCCGGGGCCGGGTCGCGGGGGGAGCAGTCTAAGCAGGGACGCCCAGACCTCCCTCTCCCTGGACACTTCCTCCAGCTCTTCCGGGAGGATCCCGAGGCGTTCCCAGGCCAGCCGGGTGACATAGTCACTCCAGCGTGCCCTGGGTCTTCCCCTGGGTCTCCTCCCGGATGGACATGCCCGGAACACCTCCCTAGGGAGGCGTCCAGGAGGCATCCGATTCAGATGCCCGAGCCACCTCAGCTGGCTCCTCTCGATGTGGAGGAGCAGCGGCTCTACTCCGAGCTCCTCCCGGGTGACAGAGCTCCTCACCCTATCTCTAAGGGAGCGCCCCGCCACTCTGCGGAGGAAACCCATTTCAGCCGCTTCTATCCGGGATCTCATTCTTTCGGTCATGACCCAGAGTTCATGACCATAGGTGAGGGTAGGAACGTAGATCGACCGGTAAATCGAGAGCTTCGCCTTTTGGCTCAGCTCCTTCTTCACCACGACGGACCGATACAGTGACCGCATTACTGCAGCCGCTGCACCGATCCGCCTGTCGACCTCTCGCTCCATCCTTCCCTCACTCGTGAACAAGACCCCAAGATACTTGAACTCCTCCACCTGAGGCAGGGGCTCTCCACCGACCTGAAGAGGGCATTCCACCTTTCTCCGGTCGAGAACCATGGCCTCGGACTTGGAGGTGCTGATTCTCATCCCAGCTGCTTCACACTCGGCTGCAAACCGCCCCAGTGCATGCTGGAGGTCCTGGCTCGAGGGAGCCAATAAGACAACATCATCTGCAAAGAGCAGAGATGAGATCCCATGACTCCCGAACCGGACCATCTCTGGCCCCCTGCTGCGCCTAGAAATTCTGTCCATAAAGGTGATGAACAGAACCGGTGACAAAGGGCAGCCCTGTCGGAGGCCTACATGCACCGGGAACAGGCCTGACTTACTGCCGGCCATGCGAACCGAGCTACTGCACCGGTCATACAGTGACCGCACGGCCCTCAGTAGAGAGCCCTGGACCCCGTACTCCCGGAGTACCCCCCACAGGACACCACGAGGGACACGGTCGAAAGCCTTCTCCAAGTCCACAAAACACATGTGGACTGGATGGGCAAACTCCCATGAACCCTCGAGCACCCTGTGGAGAGTATAGAGCTGGTCCAGTGTTCCACGGCCGGGACGAAAACCGCATTGTTCCTCCTGGATCCGAGGTTCGACTATTGGCCGAACTCTCCTCTCTAGCACCCTGGAATAGACTTTCCCCGGGAGGCTGAGGAGTGTGATCCCCCGGTAGTTGGAACACACCCTCCGGTCCCCCTTTTTAAAAAGAGGGACCACCACTCCAGTTTGCCACTCCAGGGGCACTGTTCCCGACTGCCACGCGATGTTGCAGAGGCGTGTCAGCCAGGACAGCCCTACAACATCCAGTGACTTGAGATACTCAGGGCGGATCTCATCCACCCCCGGAGCCTTGCCACTGGGCAGCTTGCGAACTACCTCAGTGACTTCGGCTTGGGTGATGAATGAGTCAACCTCTGGGTCCTCAGCCTCTGCTTCTTCTAGAGAAGGCGTGACGGTGGGATTGAGGAGATCCTCGAAGTATTCCTTCCACCGGCCAATGATGTCCCCAGTCGAGGTCAAGAGCTCCCCACTTCCACTGTAAACAGTATTGGTGGGGCACTGCTTCCCCCTCCTGAGGCGCCGGACGGTTTGCCAGAACTTCTTCGAGGCCGACCGATAGTCCTTCTCCATGGCCTCCCCGAACTTTTCCCAGGCCCGGGTTTTTGCTTCTGCAACTGCTCGCGCTGCCATCCGCTTGGCCCGTCGGTACCCGTCAGCTGTCTCAGGAGTCCCCCGAGCCAACCAGGCTCGGTAGGACTCCTTCTTCAGCTTGACGGCATCCCTTACTTCCGGTGTCCACCACCGGGTTCTGGGATTGCCGCCGCGACAGGCACCGGAGGTCTTACGGCCACAACTTTGAACAGCCGCATCCACAATGGAGGTGGAGAACATGGTCCACTCGTGCTCCACGTCTCCAGCCTCCCTCGGGATCAGGTCAAAGCTCTCCCGAATGTGGGAGTTGAAGACCTCCCTGACAGGAGATTCTGCCAGGCGTTCCCAGCAGACCCTCACGATGCGCTTGGGTCTGCCAAGTCTGTCCAGCTTCCTCCCCGGCCAGCGAACCCAACTCACCACCAGGTGGTGGTCGGTTGATAGCTCAGCCCCTCTCTTTACCCGAGTGTCCAACACATACGGCCGGAGGTCAGATGATACGGCTACAAAGCCCAAACACAACTCAAATAAATAGCTAAACATCAAGCTTCATGATCTCATCTCTGCGCTGACCACATTTCTGGCTCATACACTACTGTCCATGATGCAACACATCAGCTACCACTCATTTGAAAGAGCCTGCTACAAAGATTGGAACCATACATAGCACTGGCAGCAGTTCTGCCAGTGCTAGCAGAGGTACAGCAGAGAGAGAAGACAAAATTCGAGCAAACACAGACGTGGTTGTCTTGTGTTATAACATTCCAGTAGTTTCCAGATTGGGCTCTAGGACCCAGGAGAAGCATTACTGCACACAACAGCCTACACGCCATACTGGGATACTGAGTGATGGGATTGCACGGATTCTGATTGGCTGGCAGTGCTGTCAATCACATTCACATGAGTTTTGCTTTATTCTGTTGGTTCTAAGGAGTAGAGCGAGGAGTCATTCACTCGAATTGCCCAATCGGTGGCAGAGATAGCGCATACAGGTGACCAGTCAGGTGTGCACCATTAAGCAGCACACACAGTTTTGAGAGAGAAAAAGAGAGAGAGAGAGAGAGAGAGAGAGAAAGACAGCTCAAAGAAGTGTCTTGCAGCCTTGGAAATGACCTAGAAAATAGGCTTGGTTTTTTTACGTTTTCTCTTTGCGGAAGTCACACCAACTAAATAGGGAATCATCAGCATTGTCAGTCGATCCAACATAAAGACCAATGATCAGAACACCAACACAGTAAATGCTGAGCTTCACCAAATGAATACATCTGAAGATGTCAGGAAGCTCTGCTGTTGACTGGTGCTTTGATCAAAATTGATTGATATTCATTTTCCCTATGAGTTGCTCTGACTTTGTGGATATTGCAACTTGAAGACTACCCTCAGGGTATTTGTGGAGAAAGGTTACCTGTTTTTTGGATTATGGCTGTAACAGCATGCCAGAAGTCAACACTCTACATACAGACATCAAAAAGAGGTTAGAAGAAATCTATGAACATTTGGGTTTTCCCATGTCTTCATCTCATGTCCTGTTTTTAAGTATTACATGAATCCTGATGCAGCGAGTTCATCCTGTCAGCGAGTTCATCACCCTTGATATGTAATTCTAAACAGCTGCTTGTTTCTGTAAATGCTTGTGTGTCGATGAATTCCGACACATGGGTCTTGTGTATATCAAAGTGTGTGTGTGTGAGCTCCTCTCCCAGACTGACGTTAACCCCAGCACACCACACAGACAGACAGTTGTTGATTCCTGGATTCCTCTCTCTAATCTGCTACTGCTGCTGCGGTTTACAGCAGACAAACAGACGGTGCACTGCAGGGAAATGGCCCTACATGACATGTTTGTTTCAAATCAGTGGGAGGATTAACTAAGAATAAATAGGCTCTGCCTTCTCAGGTGATACATCTGTAGAAACATACACACATGGCCTCCAACTCATAAATGGTCTTGCTTCTGGTTAATCCAGCAATAAGTATGGAGTTTGACTTTGATCCCAGCCCAAGGTCGACGGGATTCTGGTAAAGCACTGTTTGGCAGAGATGCAATATCTCATGTCAATAACCCTGTGGGTGGAAGTCATTACTACGTGTGTGTGTGTGTGTGTGTGTGTGTGTGTGTGTGTGTGTGTGTGTGTGTGTGTGTGTGTGTGTGTGTGTGCCTGTGTCTCCTTTTAACATCTCTCTTTTGTGCAAATGTCATAACTTCTCAGCATAGTTGGGGCCATTTGTTTTTGCCCACAGTTTCACAAACACTTGAGTCATGAAGGCTCTTAGTAGGAG
The DNA here is from genome assembly GCA_029224185.1 of Karalla daura. Lineage (NCBI taxonomy): Eukaryota > Metazoa > Chordata > Actinopteri > Chaetodontiformes > Leiognathidae > Karalla > Karalla daura. The sequence continues at coordinate 21,332,887 of CM055202.1, read as the reverse complement.
CAGTGTATAAGAAGCTTTGATAGAGAATTAGAGCAAGAACTGGATCAACTTCAGATGAGGAGAGAAAGAGTCACAAAGGAATAAAGAAAAAATGGAATAAAGAAAACGTACCATCACAATCATGCACCTTGGTATTAATCTAGTCATCAGTGTCTAAATAAATAGCCTGCAATGGAGGCAGCATCACAAGGCCCTCTTTCAGTCAGGCAGCAGTGGTTCATTAAAAATAGTCTACTAGGCTAGGAGCCTTCTTTATTACTTTGCAAATGCAATTCATCCCTTAGTTCCAGAGTCTGCTCTGTATGCTGGGATTGAGTGTAAGACCTTTGAGGGGTACCTCGATGCAAGCTTAGATGCCAAGTTTCCAGCTGTCTGAAAGAAACAAGAGTATAGCCTATCTCTAAACAGCACTTTGACGATGACAGAGCAAAATGCAGAGCCTTCCAGTGATAATCCCTGACTATGTCTGACCACATTTTCTGTACCAAATCTATCAGACAGATGCATGCTTTTGAGCTACATGTGGTTTAAATGATGGCTTTAAGGGTGCAGTCTTTTTTCTAACTCTCCTAAACCATGAAGAATTGAACAGTTGTTGAAATGGTCACCCTGCCCAGCTAATTAGCTTCCTAAAGGAGAGCCAGCACCAACTGACCTCAAACCAAAGGAGGAGGTTAACCAACTGTATTAAATCACTGGTCACTTTGAATACCACAGTGTAGAGTTTCGTTACCATGGGGAAGCTCTCCTGACAGTTATCACTTTATACTAATGTTATCACATCAGTCCTGTTCTTTGATAATGGGGAAATTGTCTCTTGAAAAGGATACACAGTGGAGGAGAGATTAACACTGTGGTCTTACAACAAGAAGGTTTTGGGTTGGACTCCCAGTTGAACTGAGGCCCTTTCTGTCTGCATGTCTTGTCTCCAGGTACTCCAGTTTCCACCCACAGTCCAAAAACATACACGTATAGGTCAACCGGAGATTTTGATGAAAGTGTTGGAGTGCACAGTGAGTGAGTGTGTCCAGGGTGTGTTCTCTGTGAATCTTTGAATCTTTAGGATAGACTTCAGTAGATCTGTGTCATCGAGTTACGGTAATGGATTAAAAAGGGAAAGGGGATTATCCACATGAGGGTTTGACATAGTATAAATTAGGCTGTAATCAACATTTGACAGGTTTCACAAATGTCAGTGGCAGAGGACAGGCTTCACTGAAAAAACATGGAACAAATGCAAACATAAAATATAAACTTTCTTTGAAACCACAAATTCAAACAAATAAAAAAACAACAAATTTTTGTGTAATTTATCCATATTTGCTGAAAAATAAAGATTGTACTTTGAGCAAGCATAGAACCCTGGCCCTGAGACTCTCTTTAGACCATTTGACCTCAAATGGATTCAAGCAAACCAGAGTCTTCATGCAACTGGTTTTATGTAGTCTTTCGCCTTGACTGGCAAGTCTTAAGAATGTAGAAAATTTGTATCTGAGTCAGTGTAGTATCTGAAGCCGATGTCTGAAACCTGATGTGGTGCATTTGTTCATATGATAATTGATTAGTTTCGGTATGCACACCAGCATTAAACCTGGTGTAAAACATCCAGGTCTCATGGGAAAAGGATACCTAATGATCTTGGGGTCAGAAGACCTTGTGAACAAAAAACAGATGTGTATGTTAGAGACACCCACAACCAGCCCATATGATGTGTTTGTTTGGAGCTGTTTGGAACCTAAACCAGAACTAATCTGGTTTAGGTTCTCTCCAACCAGACCCGGGTGCTTGATTGATGCTGATCTTCTCTGCAATAAACCTTTTTATATGCAAGTAAGACAGTGTCAACAGAGTCTCCGTCACATCATCCTCACATCAACATCATCGCTGTAAAACTTTAGCAAGAAAAATGTGTTGTATTCACTGAATTTGTCTCTGTTACATTTAAAAATAATAGCATTCAATATTTCATGCAAAAAATCCCTTGTTACCAGACTTGGTATTTGTTTAAATCCTTATTTTAGAACGTTTTAAAGAGGCCACAAATCCTAAATGCTGTTTTTATAAGCAGCCCAGAATTAGACTAGTAAGAGGTTGCTTTTGGAGTACATTGCTTGTGCACAGCCAGCGAGGTGGGAGCTAAAGTTCTTTAAATTCCCATAGTGATTTTCTCATAAGTAATTTTACTAAACATCAGTTCAAATTATGGAGGGGGTCTTTCAGGTCCCACATCCCTTGTACGTAGCTCCTTAAGGAGCCCACTATCTCCTGGGGTGTTTGTGTGCCCGAAAACCATTCTCGCTGTGTCAAAGGCACAATTAATATAATCTGTATATTATCCAGTGGTTTCAGTTTACAAAATCCCTGAGTGTTTTTCCAGGAACACAATCTGAAGTAATGTTGAGCACAGTGTGAGTTTCCTGCCTGTCTCAGCAGTCCAGCCTCAAACTTAATAGACGAGGCGAAGCAGCTGAACTCCACACGCCTCTGCCCCCTGGATTGCTCTGGCAGAAGTTCATACAGCATTCTAATTCATGTATTGATAGTATGAAAGAATATAATATTTACTATACAAACTCACAATTCTTCCATTTTCTTACTGGTGTTGATGAATACAGAATCATATCATTATTGCAGCTTGAGATCATTCAAACACTCTGCATTCTCTCTTGTGCATTCTGGAGTCATAACTCATGAAGGCAGAGAAGGTTGTCATCCATGCATGACACGTTAATGAATATGTTTCAGATCTGCTCAATGAACCTAGCGAAGAACTGCATCATTAAAAGAAACAAAGCTTGGCTTGTACAGCTGCAGGTTGTGCAACTGCGAAACAGTCTTTACCTCCTACTGTTTCTTGATGGCTCATCATTCCCGACCTTGTTCCAAATCTGTATAAACCTGTTCAACCTGTTACTTTGCCTCTGCTTTGAAGAAAATACTCTGTCAAAGGTGCATTACAAGTATCTTTCATAACAATTTAGGTTGTTTGTTTTTGTTTGCTGTGTTGTGTCTGTCCTTAAAAAGCACATTGTAAAGGGTTAGGTTACAGGCAGATCTCTGTCCCTTATCACTGGTTATTGTGTCAAACTAGGGTTCATGTGATGAACCAGACAACCAATAGTGCAAATACTGACTGAAAGGCAACAAGTTCAGTCTGCTGTACAGGAGGGAAACTTGTGGGAGCAGTTTCACTGAAACTGATTATAGATTGAAAGCCTCTGTGGATTGGATTTAGTCAGAAGGAGTGGGAGGTTCCATGTATTGCCATGCTTTGGTGTTTTCTGCAGGACACATTGTGTGATTGTATCCAGGCAAGCCACTTACAGATCTGAGAATACTGTAAGTGTGTCTGATCTAGCAAGATAAAAAATGAAATCTGATATTCTGCAGCGAGACTTTCACATTGCTGATGATTTCAATTTGACAGGAGTAAGCCTAAATTCAGCAGAAGACAACCCTTCATTGCCAGTAAACCAACAACTCAGACAACTCTCCAAAAAGCAGGCTCTTTATAATTGAGTCAAAACACAAAACAGATCATTTCTCTGTAATGCTTTGACATTTCCATTTGAACTTCTGAAAAAAAACTGTGACTGAGACTGACAAAAGAAGATTTCCTTGGTGCTCTTGTCCAAAAGTGTGCATCGGGGATGCTTCTTCCAGAATCGTGATCAACTTCAACTTTATTCAACCAACACCAATAGTCATGGCAGGGGGTCATAAAATATAAAATATCTGCTCACACTGTTGTAAGAAGAACTTATTTTCGGTTACAACTCCGGTATGTCTTTCTTTATTTGTCCAATATTGTCAACATTTTTCTCACATGATTAGTCATATCTGCACAAGGCTTTCTGCTATCTCCTTACTTGGTTATCTCTTTCGTAAACTGTCCTTCTTTCAGCACTCATTCCAAAAAAGAAGCACACAAAACAGCTTGAAATAGACCCTCCCCATGTAAACACTCAGCAGCAAGCTAGCAGCAGAGGACAGACTACAACCAGGGCTCCTCCAGCTATTGCTATAATCAGAGGTGACAAGATAGATGTCCTGATGTCAACATAACATCGAAGCACAATGGGCAATCAGAGGGTAAAGATTCTTCAAACACCAAAAACATCCTTTGACTTGGGCCAGAGGCATGAAAGCTCCAGCTCTTGATGACAGTGTCAGAAGAAGTGCCAGCACTAGGGACTGAAGTGAACTGACTCAATTGGATAGTCCTGGATAGTGCTCTGAGTTAGTGTAAATGCAATGGTGAAGAGCTAAGTAGAAATTGTCACATCTTTTTCATGAGTGACTTTGTATGGAGAGAGAGAGAGACACAGTATTCTGTGTCATGGTGGATTTTGTTGTCTCTCCCAATACAGTGTTAAGAGGCCAGTATTTAAAATAACATTGAGGCAGAATAAGTTGCTGGGATGAGTTGGGAACACATAATGGTGCAATTGACAGGGGATGGCAGATTTGTTTATAACCATCCAGGCAGACGTTGTTGGATGTTGTTGTTGTTCTTGCAATACTACTTTTAAAGTGAGATGTATTAATCCTGAATACAATGACTGTTACTTTTTTACCACTACATGCCACAGGTTCGTGTACGAAAATGATGTTGGGTTGTTTTACTATGATAAAATAACAACAGTTTATCATGGTTTTCACGGTTTATCACGGTTTATCAAGGTTTTTATTGTTTTTTGGGGTAACCATGAAAACCATGACGAAAGCAGTAACATGGTTTAAAAAACATCGTAATATAGTGCCATAATTACCATGAAGTGCTATATGTAAACTACGGTAGCCCCACCACTAAGTGCTATGGATAAACTATGGCATTACTGTGGGTAGACCCATAATACTTGTATTCACCTTGAGGTATTATAGAAAAACCATGGTTGCTGCATTAAAAGACAGAGGCAGGCAACCAACATTGACTTGACAGAGGATCGACCAACACACTGACCTTACAACGAGCACAAAATGAGCTGAAGCCACAAAGGTCAGCCAAACAAGCCATTCATTTCTTAGACACAGAACAAGGCGATTAGAGAGGAAGGGAGGGAAGGATGATGGACCACATGAATGAAATTCCACTCCGCTTCAATTTCTGGGTGTTGCTTGTTGTTGTTGGTGGCTTGGGGATTCCGAGAGCCTGTGCTGATTTAAGTCTCTTACTGTATGCTGACACCGTCCTGGCAATGCTCCCCCGTTGGAGCTAGAACAGAACCACCGACTGACAGACAGCACACATTTGAATATCAACAAGCTACCAATTTGTCTTGAGAATTCCAAGAGTCTGGTAATCCTACTGAGGGTTTTGACTTCTGGGCTCATTACAGGCTCTTGGTTGCTGGAGTTTTCTTGAAGATTGGTGTTGTGATTTGCTTTTTTACTGGCCCTGTCCAGGTGCCACCACGTCTTAATGGAAACTAAGACATCTCATCCAGAGATTACGCCGAAGATTGCTTAAGCATGGCTCTGAAGGGTCTTCCCTTGAGTTGTGCATGACTATAACTATGATTTGTTTTCTAATTTTGTTGTGTGTTTGAGCGCTATTGTGCACACACGTGAATGTGGTTGAGTGGCATCATGCATCCGTCTGCAGGCATGTTTGTCTGTGTCTAGGAGTTCAACCGGTTTCGTTTCTGGTTTTGAATGTATTCATTAGCATTTCCTCCAAGAGTCATTTCGGTATACTGATCACATCATTTTAGTCAAGCAATAGAAGCAAAAGTTTAGAACAATGAGGGGAAACATTGCCTTAGATGAAATTCCCCTTTCCTCAATGGGGGAAAAAGAGATGGAAAATGAATTCAAAGCAGAAATTAAGAGAGAAGTCAGCTAACTTTACCAAAACCTCCATCCATTTCCTATGCGATCTTTGCATTCATGCATGCATTTTGTTTTTCAAAGGGGGGAGCAGTGAGTAATTACTGCAACAAATCGTACCTCAATTCAACTCAACTCAATTCAGTTCAATTTATTGCTTCTAAAATTGCACTATCATTGATTTTGTAGCAGCAAAATACTACCGGAATATAATATATATAATCTATATATTATATTATAAGAAACTGTTTTTTTGATATGCATGAAAATATACATGTACTTACGTCATGTAATGTGAGCGTGCGGTGCATAAATTACATAAAGTGTTATAATGATTTAATATGCAGTAGTCATTTACTGTGTGAATTACAATGAATGGAAACAATCTTGGCTTAATTGTTCCAATTATTTATTAATTTATGTTTTTATTTCTTCATGCACGAAATACATTTCAATGAATTGCATAGGCTTCATATAGAGACGAGTATGGTTTCTCCGGTTGAACTGAGTTCAACAACATCTTGTTGCAGACCCATTGAGCTGGACCACTGTACTGTATTTTCACTATGAATTTCTTCCAGACATCCACAGCCGTTGCTGACATCAGGTCTCAGGTCGGGAAATATTTTTCGGCGCTGATGGCCAGCTGTTCACTCGGTGCCTGTGAACCTCTGCTGGCCAGCTTGCTTCCTGGCTTTGCCAGTAGAGGAGCATCTGGCTGCTTTGTATTTCTTAGCATAACAACGAATTTGATTACAACAAGCCGTGTAAGGATGTGCCTCTTTTTCGTTGCTCAGGGTCACTGCCAAGTGTGGATCACATGATAACACACGTGATTAACAGCTTCGAACCCATTACTACTGGCTTAGTTACCTAGATTCACACCTGGAGGCTTCCCAATGCAACCACAGTCTGAGCCTTGCTCAGAAGCATGTCAGTATTTCTGTTCAAGTTCACAGAACCTCAACACAAAACGTAAGAATAGTTAAAAATAGTTTTAGTCTGAAGAAAAATAGGACTCATTTTCCTTCTCGCTCAGCAAGGACCTTTTTACGGACAGATTTGAGACTATACCGCTATGATATGCTATACTATACTAAATAGACTATACTATACTAAATAGAGCGAGTGATTTGAAGTCTTCTAGTTACACTGCATGGGCCTAAACCAGCTGAGTCATTAGGATGCCCCGAAGATGAGAAGATGAGCTATTAATTTACCAACGGGTGTGTCCACAACTGAATGCCTATGAATGGCTGAGGAGGGCTGCATTCTCGCACAGACGTAGACAGTCTGGAGCACACAGCCATAGCTGACAGCTCATACAGGAGATGACAGGGCCTGCTTACTGTAATAACCCTCCTGCTATCTCACGCCCATGCGTCTGCTGCAGAGCCTGTAAATCTCACTCCGTTGCTGCTTTAATAACACTAATGTTAGCATTAGCCAAGTGGTAAAAAGCAGGCAGACATCAAAAGCCGGAGATGTGAGCTATATTGGGGCGAAGACAAACGGCGAAGGCCAAGCTTGTGAAAATAGCTGGCCGTGCTGACGCAGCACAGGAGCGTGTACGCGCACGGCGCCAGTTGCTTAGTCTTTATGTGTTTGTGTTGATGTGTGTGCGGGCACACCTTGGTGCAGCACGCCGTTTAAGTGTGCACCTACGTGGATATCTACATGCACAAAGCGAGGCCCCTCGGCTGCTCAGCAAAGCCCGGAGCCACACTCTGTCCAAACCACAAAGCCTCATAAAGCGCGGCACCATAGCTCGCTAATAGCGCTCGCTCACACATTGATGCCTGTGCCGCCGCTTGTTTTGGGGGAAAACACCCCGATACGATTTCCAATACATGAGTTTGAATCAACAGCTCCGCCTCACAGCCGAGGCAGACGACGCTCTGAAATAACGTCTGATGAAGATCGTCCTGTATGTTCCAGGGCAACTCGTCATGGAACTTCTGAGGACTTGCTGGCACCAGTGAGAACATAAGTCAACAGGCCATTTAATACCCTGTAGCAACACATATGTCTACTCTGGACACGGATCGGATCATTGCTACATGCCACTGTCCTTTCTGTTGTGACACTCTCTATCCTCATCTCTCGGATGTTGCCAGGTTGTTCCTGAAGATTATCATTCTCGTTTTTGGCAGCAAGGTGATTAGAGCATGCGGTACGTGGGCGGGATGAGGCTTCAGCTGAGCAGTCACCGGAATCAAACCTTTGATGAATGATGACATGACTTTAAGCCTCGATGCGGTTTACAGTGAGCAATCGATGCTCTCCAGACTTGGGACTGGGATTGAGGGTCTGTGGGGCCTCACTTCAAGCCAGCATCAAATGGCCACCCGGGGGGGGACTGCATTTTTTGGCATTGTTATTTTGTCATTGCAAAGGCAAGGCGGCACTCCATGGCTTTGTCCATGTAAATAGAGGAAAGAACGTGTATGTCACGAAGTAAGGCTCTTGAGCCACCGAGTGCAGTAGGCAAGTGAATCTTCCTTGGGTGTGTGAGTGTGTGTGTGTGTGTGTGTGTGTGTGTGTGTGTGTGTGTGTGTGTGTGTGTGTTCAGGGTGGGGGGCAGACACCGAGCTCTCCATAATGTTTACTGACACAACACATTTTATTGGTTTGTGTGTCCGTGCCAAGACTTGAGAAATCGAGGCACTTCAAACGGGTGGCACACTACGGAAGTCCACTGTTTATACATATGGGTCTGCCAAAACTCCTGACAGGCTTCACATGTTTGTTATTGTTCAACATGCACTTCAAATGTGGAGCAGGGTAGCCGTATGGACACTGCAGCTCAGATGTTTTATCGTTGCAACACTTGTTTTATTGTTGCAAGCGCCGTTATGCGCATGAAATAGATTCACAAAACAAAAAAAAACACACAACAACATTCTTACGAGTGTGCAATTTCCTTTTCGACCTGGCCTCCTGGCCAATGTTGCACTTCAGCGGCTGGGGGGGCTCCGCACTTCAGTCAATTTGGCAGCGGGAATCGCATAAAACCCAAAGGCCAATCAGCCCTTTGCGCACCGTGGCCAAGTATTTCTCCTCGGAGCGCGGATTTTATTTAAAACGCCGCCACGTTTGAACAGCGAGCTCAGAGCCGTGTGAGGTCCCGGCGCGCAGCACGAAACGTGCGAACCATTCTCCGGCCATATGCTGGGGAACGCCCAGGCGCAGACAATAAAGGAGCCGTTTGGCTCTCTCTCTCTCTCTCTCTCTCTCTCTCTCTCACAGGAGACCCATGACCGCAGAGATGAGGACGGCGAGGCGACGCGGCCCCCGTGGTCCTGCCCCCCAGCCCCTCCCGCAGGCCCGCAAACCAGCCTCACACGCCAAACGCTTACAAAAGTAGGTTTTTTTTTATTATTAAAACGTACACAGACATAAATAAAAAAGGAACACTGAATGGGGTGGGGGGGGGGGGGGGAAACAAAAAAATCAGATGAAGAACTTATACATATGCTACAATCTCGAAGAGGGAACAACATATCCATATTGCTTTCGGCTAAGCAAGTGCACACAGAATTGTCAAAAAAAAGTCGAGATACATAAATATGGAATTAAACTGAAGCCCCTGTGTTTGGATAACAAAAAGCGTGTCTACTATTTCCACTATCTCTAAGTGCTGCGTAATGAATGTCATTCGGACATAAAATATAAATGATTGGTTTCTTTACAGCCGACGGGTCATTTCAACAGTGACCCCCCTCTCTGTACTTCCGTAGCTAATAAATAAATACTTAGTGCATATTCCCATTTGCCCCGGCGACGAGCCAAACGAAAAACAAATCTTTAAGTTAAGGACGAACCAAACTCAATCTGGTTCCTCGAGAGAGAAAAACAAAAAAAAAAAGGAGGAAAAACAAGATAGACAAAGAGTCACGTCATTAATGGTCAGACAGTCCAGCTATCTGTGTCGCCCCTCGATTTGACATTAACACAACGGATGCCATTAGCTCCCGAAAGTGACGCGCCTTCCAATGACATTTGACCGCCCTCTGGAGCGGGCCGCTCGTCAGGCCGGGCCTCCCCGTCACTCCCCCCCCCTTTTTTTTTCTTACTTTCTTTAACCAAAAACAGAGTGAAAGACGCAGCGGGGGCCGGGGGAACAGTTGATCCGTAATCGCAGGACAGGTCCACAAGATCGGTATGCTAATACGCAGTTCCATGAGAAGACTGTTCTGTCTTCTGTCAGTAAGGAGACCCCCGTCCCCGGCCGCTCCGTCGTGTTTCGTTTGATTGGCACATAGGCGCGCGTCTATGCCCAGGTCGCAACGCTGGAATCTGAACTGAAATGTATTGAGATTTGCCACCGCGAAAACCGCGACAATTCTGAAGTCTAAAAAAAACAAACAAACAAAAAAAAACAAAACAGAAAAAGTCCAGTGCTATTTTTGGATGTAGCTGAGGGCTAAATGGCGAGACGAGTTCATGAAAAGGAGGCTACCTTTTTGTTTTCATAATGGACTCCAAGGCTATTTGGCGAAGAGCAGAGTTAAAAAAAAAACAAAACAAAACAAAACACATCGATAAAAACACAAAAAGATTCTATGACAGATCAACATTTTTTCGATCACTAACAGTGGTTCTTTGGCATATCAAAATGTTCAGTAGCATGTCTGCTCCCCGCGTGCCTACGTTTCAGTTACCCAACTTTATGGCCCCAAAATATGTCCCCTCTCCCTCCGGGTCCAGCAGCCAGGCGTTGGAGGCGTTGACAAACAGGGCGTCCCCCTCCTCCAGCCTCACCCCGCGGCCCTGCTGGGCACAGTACATGTTGTAGCTGGTGTTGTTCCAGCGCATGGTGCTGCCCGTCTTCATCAGCACCAGGGCCTTGCTGTTCTGTTTGATGCTCTCGTGGTACACGTACTGGATGAGCTGGGTGTTGCTGACGTCGCCCGCCGTGCCCATGCCCGCCTGGCCGCCGTCCTCCGGGACGTACTTGTAGTAGCGGAAGCACGTCTTGGCGTAGACGTAGTAGAAGCCCGCCTCCTCCACCTGCAGCTTGCCCTTCTGGTAGCCCATCTTGTGGCGGTATCCGTGAACCTCGTCCCAGTCGATGGTGATGGCCTTCGGCTCGCCCTCTTCGTTGGCAGGGAGACAAAAGAGCTGGCGGTTAATCCATTTCTCATGCCATTACGTAGTTTAGACTCGCGAGTGTGTGCTTCCATAGCTTTCAAATGCACAACGTGTGCAAATCAGGACAAATACACGTCCCCGATGCTATTACTGTACCACAATGCCAGACCCCTGTCCGAGGACTGGGGCATTACTTGAGCGGGACTCACTCTTCGAGTACTCTTGTTGCACTTTGATTGGTAGATGAGCCGACGGCAGGCTCTCTCTCGGAGGTTTGCAGCGTCCCTTTTTCCTGGGTTCCCTCAGGGCGTTCAGCACCGGCTCCATCTGCACCTCCTGTCCAAAAGAAGACGCCAGGTCAGCCACACGCACTCGCACGGGGGACAGCACTAGCGCGTGTGTGTGTGTGTCGCCACTCCTACTCGGACGAGTCGCCCAGTTTGAAACTTACACCCACAGCAGTACAAAGACATCAACGATTAACACGCACACGCACGCACACACGCACACGCACAAACTTTCTCTTAAAGCAACAGTACGATTTGGACATATTTAACCGCAGCTCTGCTCCGCCGTCTCTTTGAATAACCATCGGCCTTCCATGGAAAAGTGTGAGTGTGTGTGTGTGTATCATCCATCCTCTCTGGCCGCCTGCTGCCTTCTCAGCCAAGCCGTGGTCACCGCTCGGGGCCCGGAGGCCGGGACGGTGAGGTCTCCTGGCGAGTGTAGCTTTTCAGGCGGATTAGGCCTCTCGCGGACTTGGCCCGAGAGAAGGGACGTGGATCTTGCTGGGGTCCCTGCGTGCACATGCTATTCGAGGTCAGTGTGACGCCGCCGTCCGGGGTCCGCCCGGGCCGTCGTCCTCAGGCAAGACGAAGCGTATGCACTCAAGGAAAAACACGGTTTCCAAGCGAGTAAACAGTCGCTGCGCCGCAGCTGCCAAGTCTCCAACACATCTGGCAAGAGAGCTCAATATCAGCCATGAGTGTTTTGTTTGCTGCCTCCTTTTACGAAGCCGGACTTGGTCTGAACATATGAAGAGGTGGTGTTTTTACGCAGACCCAGTCGGTTGAATATCTCAAATAAGCCTCTTAAAGTGACTATTCATGATACGGTCTCTCTCAAAGCGTGCACAAGTCTGCATGCACGTTTCAATGAAAGCTCTGTTGAGAGCTCATTGTGTTTTTACTATATCCTCAATGTGCTTAAACACGTTTTATGGTCTCGGGGGTAATTTTCTCCGATCCCATAATCGCAGGTATCTTGGCAATATCATGTCACCCGCGCTCCGGGCCAGCGGCTGAGGCATCAGACGACAGCCAATGGAAAGTGTCGAAATGAAAAAGCATTTTAAACATCCCAACTGACAAACCACACGCACACACGGAGCACAAACACGGCCACACATTCCAGCGCCATTAGCGCGGTCTTGCAACACGGCACCTGTGCTGCGCTAACAGTGTCGGGTATTCATGCGCTGCCTGAGTGCTGGTAAATTTGCGCAGCCCGGACTACGGTTCACGCCGCCTGCCCCCCCCCCCCCCAAAAAAAAACCCATTTGCCGCACCAACAGGTTTATGGCGCAGCTCTGTGGAACGGGCCGGTGGGGTAGACGAGGTCCTGGTCGGACTGCAAAGGGGCCGGGGAGCGCGCTCCCATTTGGGCCCCGTGTCACAATCACCGTGCGGCAGACACAGCCGCGACATGAAGGTCAGCCATCTACCACGACGTCCGCCAACTCGCACCCCCGGAACTGCACGCCTCACGGGGATGGCTCGTCCCGTCCACGCTGTGACCCGCTGACACAGTTTCCCGGCCCTGCGCCCAGTGCAAACACCGGGCCGGCGATCTCTCGCTGATTGGCGGCCCTGCCCCGAGACGACGGCTCCACCTGGGCCCGCTCTCCCGGACAGACAGTCAGGCAGCGGAGCGAGGGTGCGGCGGTGGTCCCGGGCCTAACCCTGAGACAACACCGCGCGGGCCAAGCGGACCCGTCACCCCGACACCTCGTAAAGCTCCCAGCGTGCCTCCCTGCCATGGGAAACAGCCCGGGGGCCCAGCAACACAATGAGCTCCCTCCATCCAACGCCGGCCGGGCGGTTTTACTGCCAGGGCTCCACCGGGGATACTCAGCGCAAACATAAATACATCGTTTCGAAAGGAAATGAAAGCATTAGGGGGAAACCGAACACCGGTGATGCAAAGCAGCGCTTTCATTCTGTGTCCTATTACTTCCTGGACGGGGTTCTCTTTGGCTCAGCGAAAACCTGCACCGAAAACAAGCGCGACGACTTCCAGAAGGAGATGAGGGAGAAATTGGACTTCCGCAATCAAGAAATCCTGTGCTCTACCCATTGCTTGCCGCGTCTGATAAATCGAGGAATATTTCTGCGACCACTGACGCCAGCCGGCGACTCGCCGCTACGTCCAGAGAGCACAGCGTCGGGAAGCCACTGTTGCAACTGGTGGGAAAAGAAACTCCCGCGGCTCCATCTCCCTGACCATCTGCCGGCCTGCGTGACCAGCAGCCACTCTGTGCTCCCTTGAGATAAAGTCGTGAGCCACGCTGAAAAACACACACACACACACACACACAGGAAAGTCTTCTCCCAGAGACGACTTCGAGGTCATTCTCATACTATCAAACTGCGCGGCTTTGTTCTAAGAAAAACAAAAGTCGCACTGAACGCGCCGCCTTCACAGCGCAAGAAATTCCAGGTATGCTCGACAGCAGATTACTGTTATTTTTGGCTTTGTTCTGCAGTTTCCCCTCAGAGGCAGATCGCAGACTGAAGTAGGTCCAAGCAGACGACAGGATCGGCAACGGTTGCTATTTACCAGCACTGTCGGAGACCGCAAGTATGAGGAGAGAGCGGCAGCAGGAACAAAAGGTAATGGGCCCCTCTGAGGCACTCAGACTCACCTCTATGGGTCGATGTCGGGCTGCGGACAGGTCTACCTGTGAACGGAAACACAGGAGAGGAGCTCAGGTCAGAGAGGCCACATGAAGTCAAGACCCCCCCCCCCCCCCGACAGCTGTGTGAGGGAGGAACGTTTGATCGAATGTGCAGAAATTTAAAACGCCGGTTCAGTGTGGATGATAACATGAGCGTGTGGGAGGAAAGGTTATTTCCAGCATGTCAGTCTGCATTCCAGAAAACATGTTGAAGAGGTTTGGATGTGCGTCTTATCGGCACTGCTGCTCCTAACATTACATTCCTAAAAAGGCCTGAGACACTGAATGCGCTCAGCCCAGTGCACAGACACATGGCGATCTGAGGGGGTTGACCAGGCTCTCCGATCAGCACATTTCTCCGTAGCCAGGGAGCCGTGCACAGTCAATCTCCAGGAACTAGTACAGGTGTTGAGGGCAGAGGATGGTCTGCTGCCAGCTGCAGTCCACACACACACACACACACACACACACACGCAGACACACACACACACACACGCACAGTTCCTGAGTCACAGCTAAAGTGCTGCCACATGGAGCACTGGAACCTGAGGCCAGCCCTCAACAGGCATCCCAAGCTGCAGCTAGGGAGTCGAGGAATCGCTTCCAAAGATCTGCACCCACATCCCCTCTCATCACATGGTCACACCAATCCCACAGCTGTTATTACACAAATATCACAACAGTCATAAACCAGCCCCCCCCCCCCCCCCCCACCCCCTCCCCCCTTCCCTCCCCTCCCCGCCTGTTTTTCTCTATTTTTTTTCACTCTCTTTTGACTCCCTTCCCTTTATTTACTTTTGCCTCTGGCTCAGATTCAGGACATAACTAGCTACTACCACACTGCCATGTGTTTATGCCAAAGACAAGCCAGAGAAATCCAACACGCAAACATGAGAGACAGAGATGCAGACAGACAGACAGACAGACAGACAGACAGACAGACAGACAGACAGACAGACAGACAGACAGACAGAGATGCTCCCCTGGTGGACTTGCAGCATCCCCGCAGAGCAGGGATGCGGTCGTGCTCTCCCAGCCTGTCCAACCACGACAATTATTGTTCATCTCCAAAAACCACCATCAAGCGGGCCTGACACAAACTACCCTGGCAGATTTTGAATGTTATTCTACAAGCTCGCACTGGAGAAGGCTGCACAGATGACCCGACAGGAGCAATTCGTCCAGCATTGTCAAGCTCCGACAGCCATTCCAGCTCAACTTTCTTTGCCACAGCTCTCTGCCTCCAAAAACAGCCCTCCACAGTTTACAACGCTTGACGCGTATGAATTACACATAGAAGCCCCAGCTGACATGTAAACACGCATAAGAGAAACTGCAGGCCGGAACTCTCAAGTGAAAACATCTGTATTTCTGCAAACAAGCCATCCCGCGAGGCTGACATGTGTATTAACAGCGCAGCGTGCGAATGTTTGCACTTAAAGACGGAATTCAGCTTGAAGCCCTTCGCCCTGAGTGGAAACCCTGGCCCAGTGCTGTTGTGCGGATGAGAGAGAGAGATAGGGGCCTGGATGTGAGCCCGCTACCTCCCCCCTACGCCTCAGTAAGCACAACTTTTCAAGTGTTACTGCAACTTAGTGGCGGAGTGATACCGCGCAGGTATACCGGGCTATCCGGGTGCGCGCAGCCTGGAGCAGAGCAGAGCAGAGCGGGTTTCAGTTCCAGCTCGCGAGCGAGTAAGTGTGGACACAGCCCCAGGCTGGGAGCCCACGTGCCGGGGCAGAGAGTGTGTGATCCGGGTTTGAGTGGAGCCTACCTCCTGCAGGTAGCCCGTCAAATGCAGTAATATGGCCACGCTGGAGGCCACCTGGAGCAGTCCCATTACAGCCAGGGTTCCGAACAGCAGCGGCCGGTGCGTGGGCTCGGAGCCGTGGCTCGGGTGCAAGCGGTGCGAGCCGGCCTCCATGTCGGCCGTGCTCCGCAGGTAGCTGCGATACTCTCCGTGCGTAGCTGCCATGGTGCTCCCTCCGTGCCGTGCGTCAGTTCAGCCCCGGGGCCAGTCCCACAGTCTCTGCTGGGAACTAGCGCGACTGGCCGAGTAACGACCGGGGGGCGGGCGCAGATCGCAACGGGGGCTGCAGCAGCCAATCAGAGCGCAGCGGCTTGGCAGGCAGGAGGAGCAGCCGGCCAATTACATGCAGCGGAGGGCGACAGGTAAAGAGGGGTCTGGAGAGCCCGCGCGCGCGCACACACACACACACACACTCAGTTATATTCATGCAGACGCACTCACCTACACGTCACAGTGGATTCGCGCCCCACGATGACTATATTGTTGCTCTTCCCCGGACACGCACTTTGTGTCTCACACACACACACACACACACACACACACACACACACACACACACACACACACGCACACACAGATTTTAGCAGATGCTGGGCTTCAAAGGCAGAGACACAAAGATTAGCCATTTAAATTAAATTCGAGTTGTACAACATTCTGTCAGAACACAAGTGATAATAACAAGATTTGACAATGGAAACAACCAAAAACCAAAACTTGTGCGCTCTGCTCTGTGTAGCTATATATGCTTATGCCTATATTGATACTCATACAATCATGCACAACACTATGGAAAGTATATCACAATAGATAGTACTTTGCCGAATGCCATAGATGGACAAAAATGAACCAGAGTCCAGGCACAGATCCATGCTGTAGGCAGCCTTCTTAAATCCAAATGAGCTGGCAGTCAGCAGAGTCATGAAATACCCAAACCAGCTCCGCGCAGTAACTGCTGCTCTCCTGTTTTATCGTATTCTGTTCTATTCTGTTCTATTTAGGCCCAAGGCAAGCATGGAATAACAGTGTTTGAGTGCAGAAAGAGTGTGAGGCTGGGAGATGTGATCGGAGAGGAGACACCCCACCTGTAGCTGCTGACTCCAGAGGCATTCTAGAAGCACAGTGTCGCACACCGTTGTCATGAGCTGTGACTGAAAACCCTGCATCAGTAGCTCATTAAGTTAAATTTACTTGCTCGCTTCTTACTCTCCTCAATTACTTGCCTTAATGTCCTCCGGGATAAATAATGTACCTCTATCTCTATCTATATCATTTAACAAGGCACAGAGCAGGTAAAATGGATGGGTATGAGGACAAACATTCCTTTCCACATGTTTACATGTTTCTGTATAAGGCGTACATCTGACATCATTCATGGCTTTTTATCTGTTTCTTAAACGGACCTTTTTTTTTCATTTTCTGTGTTTTATTGAGGATCGAGAACCCATGGGTGTGGCGTCACATCATTGTCACTGAGAGTGTATTAAAAGATCTTTTATGGTCACTATGAGAAGAAAGAGCAGTTACATCGAGTAATCCTATCCAACGATGCACATTGACACTTGAGCTTTGTCTTGAGACAGCCCTGAAAGGCTACCCTCCTATCCTTTAACCCCTTTTAATTATTACCTGCGTGGAGGGAAGGTAGTTGAGATGCAGGCTCCTCACGTAAACATGGAAATGTAACACTTTTTAGATCCATGATTCAGATTCCATGAGCCCAGCTGTTTACACAATGTCATTATGGCAGCGCCAATCTAATATTTTTAGCAGGAACACGTCAGACCAAACAGTCCCTTTGCACATTGCTAATTCTCTGAAGGCTGACGGCAACAAGGACGGATTAGCGCGGTTACAGTAAGTGAAGAAATTGATTCGGGGCCTGAAAAACGTCATTGTGAGTCACGCCGCGTGCGCGTACGTGCGCAAGTATCCGTGTGAGAACCTGAGCCCGAATGCCAGAGCGTCTGCAAGCGAAGTGAGACCGATTGGGATGACGCCTCATTCTGCATATGGTTCTGGGCTGAAGAACGCTGCCTCAGGTGAGGGACTGACCCGCATGTTGAAACTACATAGCTGCATGAGTATGTTGGAAATATAGAACGTGTACAGTCATCTGGGCAGACAGATGACCAAGTACCTGGTCAGTAGCAGCAGTATGCGAAGAGGAGCCAAAGGTCCGGATCTGCCTCTCTTTTGTTGTTGGACGTCATGAGCTAACCCAGTCCGGAGTTTTTTGTTTTTTTTCATCAAGTTACAGCAGTGTCACAGCAGCATGCCTTGTCCACTTTCACCTTGATCCATGTGTCCTCTCGCCTCACCACGTCTTCTTCCGTGGCGCTAGCCCAGCTATGAGAGCATTGTTTTGCTGAGCTACAGCTGTGTCGTAGCAACCGCGGCGAACAATAAATGATGCCCCGAAGGACCTTGATCCTTGCGACGCGTTAAATGTTTCTCAACGTTGAAGAAATGTGGTACGTTTCGGATGTGCGTGTCATCACAAATGTCACACCTGTGTCGACGACGAGTGACGGAGCTCTGGTTTTGGATTCCATTCCATTGCCACTGCACAAAGCAATGCTTTCTGCAAAATCGCCAGACGTGTTCAATGGACACGCTTTGACAGTTCACCAGGTCAGGTTCTAACCCGTCTAGCCTTTTATCAGATGCTGCCAGAACCAAAACGCTTAGTTTGTCGTTCGTTTCGCGAAAAGAAAAGGCCCGACCTCGCGGAGCTGAGAACAACTGCATAATTCACGCAACGTTTTCCATTAGAGTGACAGTCATGTAAACACTGAGACCATTGTCGGTCCGAAAATATGAATACATCAGGCCTTGTGCAACTCACCACCTCCGCTGCATAAAATATAGACACAAGATGATGCTATTAATTGTTTCTCGTCTCCCACTATAACCCCGCTGCATGTACCCTCTCCAAGAAATGCCCAAAAGGGTATTGTCACGTGGCACGGCTGGACCGCCTCATTAGAGCTGCTTGTCCACAGACAGTCCAGCGGTCATACATGGTGGCTGCTGCTGCAGCATCTAAACGCGGCAGCGGCTCCTGTCAGCCCAGAGAGTGACCTCCCTAACCTCGCCTGTTTGCCCAGTGCCAGCACAACAACAGTGTAGTATTTGAAAACCCAGCAGAAAAACGAGCCTCCTTTAGGAACACCGGTTATTTTTGACGGGAGCAGTGACAATGGGAGTGGAGGGGTGGTTGTAGTAGGCTGGGTGAGCTTGCGAAATCCAAGTGAGTTTCTGGGTGCCAGTGGAGTTCATGGGAGAGAGCTGGCTTTTTATAAGTGCCTCCCCCCTCAAACCAGCAAACCTCATGGCGCTACAATCATTTAATACTCCATCATTATGGGCTTTCTAACTTCATAAAACCGCACACATGACTTTGGTTATGTTGTAGTACGACCACATTCCCCCTTACTATTACTTTCATGTCTGCCACGCTCGTATCAAGCAGTCGCTGTTGATGTTGTACTTGTGAAAAGTAGCACAAGGAGGGCCCGGAGTCTGCGCTGAGCCGCACATTTCCCCTGACGCTCATTCACAGGCAGGACGGCAGCTCTTATCTCCCCGAGGAGACCTGTGTGAACTCTGGCTGGCTCCACTGACCTCCTGCACTTGGCCAGCTGTGGCGCGGTCTTGGCACCGGCTCCGCATGTGGTACTATGAAGTGCTTTTTTCTTGGTCAGGGCTGTTAATACACCGTGAGAACTGGTGTTTAGCTGTGGGTTTCCTGTGCCCTGAGCTGTTTCCTGGAGAAGACAGGACCTTGGTTACGTGACAGGGAAGAGTAGAGGTAAGGTTTGTGCTCACACTCAGGCTATCATGTGTTTGTTGGAGTTGTATCACACTTCTATTCATTTTGGGTTAAGCGGTGGAGTGCATGTGCGTGCACAGATATGCGTGTTTGAGGAAACCAGTTCGCGGATGTCTTCCATGCCCCTGGGTTTGCTGCAAACAGGCTGCCAGAGAGTGGAACCTGATGCTCTTTCAAACAGTGACATGCAGCCAAAAGCCCTGTAGTTGAAGAAAGAAGAGGGGAGAGGAAAAAGCAATTAAGTATGAATGAGAAGGAAAGGGTGAAGAAAGAAAAAATGAAAGAGAGAAAGAGAGAGAGAGAACGGGGCCCATATGACTGCATGCAAAGATCACATTTGAGCCTGGGTGTTTACCTTGCTGCTGGCCAACTCCCGCATTGTTGCTGAGCATTTGATTATCTCTGGTTTTAAAGAGCATTCCTCTTTCACCATGCCCTCACATTGACTCCAACATTAAACTCGGCAACCTCACACTGATCCATGATCTGTGACGTCAGCATTCTGTCTTTCTAAGGGATTGGGGTCAGAGGTCAGGGGTCGGGCTCAGGGTTCATAGACAGACGCAAGAAGACAGTGAAGCAGGATCCAGTCAGTCTGGTTCTTCCCAGAGCTATTTCAGCTTCAAAGCAACCAGCATGATTCCACTGGATTCAGCCTGTTTGGAAACCAGAAGGGTAAAAATGCATGAATTGGAGAAGCCAAATATGAGGAAATGGTTTCGCTTTTGCCTGGCATGAATATTTGATATCACGGTTCCAGTACAGCTGTTGTATTAGCAACTAACTGCGTACTATGAACAAAAAACAACTTGTAAAATGGTAAGAGAGGTTAATCATGGAGCCAAGGTGCGGGCCAAGTTTCCCCCACTGTTTATTCCTGCTCTCTTTTATCTGATTGAGAGGCTGCTTTAAAAACTCCTGGCATGCGGAGAAGAGGATCATCTCTCTCTCCTCACTCCCACATCCTCTGTGGTAATAAGGTCACTCAAAGTCTGCCATGAAACACACACACACACACACACACACAAACACTCATGCTACTCATTCAAAACATCTTATACTGCCACCTCTATGGCAACCCAGATGTTTACAGCCCACTCTCCCCCTCCTCCTCCTCCAGCTCTCACATCACACCGGCCTGTGGTTTTATCAAAACTACATATTTGAAAAGAAAATTGGAGTGATGATCAGCCCAAACAGGGATATTCCAGACCATTAGGCGGATCACATTTCAGTTGATGTGTGTGGGTTCCAGAGTGTGGGAGAGTCGGGGCGAACACTGAGCAGACTATCAAAGCAAGTCCCTGTGGACTGCAGCGGGGCAAACGCAGCAAAATGACAACTGACACCACCAGAACTGGCAGCAGACGCACAGGCGCTGCAATTATTATTGCTTTTTAAGTAATTACCTGCCTGCTGTGGTGTCGCTATTGCTGCTTGGATTTCCTCTAGAGTGACAGCTTGCGAAAAATAAACTGTGGGAGGGCTCACAGACGGACCACACCTTCCCGAGAGAGAGCAGCCATAGCTGCCGAACACCCACAACAAAAGGAGGCCTCTCACAATGTTTCTATTCTTAAGTCCTTTTTACTCTACTTCTTCGACTGGACAGTGGCAGGTCACATATGTGCAATGGAACGAGGCTGAGGTTTCAAGTAAATGATGCACGCAACATGTTTTAAAGGTATCCGCCACTAGAAAGACAAAATGTGATCGCCAACACCGGGCTGCACTCAAAGCCAGCCCAAGTCTGCCCTGTCCACATCCATGTTCGCACGCAGCAGCGGAAAGAAAAAGAATGCACAGAGCCATCCTTTCCTGGTTCGAAATGCCTGTGAACACACACCCCCTTCCCTCTGTAAGCCCACAAAATCACTCAGCAGCAGCTGCTCAGAGCCGCCCCACAGCTCCAGCTGCTGTTCATTTCTTCCTCCTCACTCCTCTGTTTCCTGTTTCCCTGCCATCCTTGCATCCTTACAGCTTTCACTGACACACTCTTTAACGAGACAGGATGAATGCACAACACTACATCTACTGCCAGTGTACCCGAAGCTCACTGTACCTGAGGCACACAGACAATCCCCAGTCTACATCATAAGTATCACTATGAATTATGTGTTCATAAATGCTTTGAATACTGTAAAATATGCTTAAAATACTATCTATAGCCCGAACACCAGTCAACATGTCATGTTTAACGGATGTTTGTGACTTCATCATCACCTCATACTTAAGATTATGGAAAATTATTTTCTTAATTGTCTTCATATCACTGAATGGTTAGCCCAGGTTGACAAGGACGTATTCTCTGCCTTTGCATATGCACTAGGACACACCCTGATGACACTGTTAGATTACACGGTGGGTAAGCTAATGGATGGACGTTTATTATACCGTACCTAGTGGCCGTGATATTACAGAAAATCATTCATTTTTGACTAGATTGTTTGGTCAGAGGAGTACACGGGCAAAGCAGAGAAGAATGCTGTGGGACCTGGAATGAAAAAAAACGATTTTATTTTGTGTTTCTTTAATAACAACAGTCTTTCTTTGTCAAAACACCATCATGTCCTCTTCCATGCCCTCTTCATTTTCATAAAGATAATTTCCAATCTTGAAAAACTTTTAAAATTGGCCAAATGTGATGTAAAATATGAGTGTGATGTAAATCATACAACCCTCCAGCACCTGTGTTTGGATAGGGAAGTAAATGAAGGACAGGAATGTGAGTGCAGCAGTTTGGTTTTCAGTTTCTGGTGAAATATCAGTGTCTCTGCTCCTGGATCTTCCTCAGTCTCTGGTTCCTCTTCTGAATCTGG